>SSNR01000009.1:5030056-5055233 GCA_006937965.1 Callopanchax toddi | reverse complement strand
GGGGGGGGGGGGGGGGGTCCATCAGTGCTCCTTTGCAGTGCCCCACAGTGGGATGTAAAACTTGTCAGTGTGTGATCGCGGGCTACATGATCGGCACTGCGGACACACCAGTCTGCAAAGGAGTGTTTGTGCAGAGGGATCTGGTGCGCACTGTGCTCAAATTCACTGGCGCACCACTTATGTGCACCCCTGGTTATATAGCAGCAGCACTTTAATCTTGGATGCCGTTAGAACATCAGTCTTGGAGAACATAAACACTATTTCTTTGAACAGAGGCTCTTCAGAAAACTATCAACAATAGGTAAAATGGTAATTATTTACAACTTATACACATAAACACACTTCAAAATTGCCCCCAAACAATAATTTTAAATGTAAAATAACAATTAAGCCTATCTTTAAAACAATTTGAAAGACATCACTGTGGTCATATAACACAGGAAACATGTCAAAAACAACCACACACAGCTCACAATTTTCTTCAGGATGGTGCAGATTTTCCCATGTGCTGTCTTTGAGGGCAATGAAGTGTAAAAATAACATAATAATAAATATGGATGGGCACCCTCAGTCCATACCGAGCTAGGCTCCCATAGTACTCCCATCAACTTCCATCCATCGACAATGCAGTTATGGTGAAACAGAGCAGAACAGCCCTGCTGCCCTACCAATCTCCTTCACACTCTTTCCCTCCCTTTGACAGTCTGTCAGTGCCAGTGCAGCCTCACAATTTTCTTCAGGATGGTGCAGATTTTCCCATGTGCTGTCTTTGAGGGCAATGAAGTGTAAAAATAACATAATAATAAATATGGATGGGCACCCTCAGTCCATACCGAGCTAGGCTCCCATAGTACTCCCATCAACTTCCATCCATCGACAATGCAGTTATGGTGAAACAGAGCAGAACAGCCCTGCTGCCCTACCAATCTCCTTCACACTCTTTCCCTCCCTTTGACAGTCTGTCAGTGCCAGTGCAGCCTCGTTCTGTAACACACACACATGCTGAGATACAAAGCGGAAGTCAGAGAAATGAAGTTGTGGACAGATGCAGATAAAAACGGCAAAACATGGACCAAAATCCCATAGATTTTTAAACAGATTTATTTATTTACCATCCTCTGTGGTAATGTTTCACTGTTGTTGCCAACAGGAACACATTCAGTTGAATTCAGACATGTGATGTCGCTGATCAGGTGAGGCTGGAGTTTTTATATTATCTGTCTGCCAAGGAAATGAGATAAGCTGCATCCTGTGTGCAATCTTATTATATTGAGTCTGGGAGGACCCACAGTGCACAGTTGAACCACCATGCAAAGATATAGAGCAATCACAACTCCGATAGCTTTAAATTGTGTGCAAACAATAAATATAAAGACAATGTATTAAGCACTTTAAATGCTTCATGGGCATGAAGCTCATGTCTATTTGTCTGTTTAGCACTTTTAACTCAAAAGATGAAACTCTGATGAGCCAAGTCAGGCTTTAAAATTCACACATCACTGGCCTTCTGTGTCACAGGACTTAAGGGAACCCTGAGTTTTAGTGAAGATCACAGCCATGAACTCCATAGTGGCCAACTGAGGTGCACAGTGTGCTTCCCTTGAAGCTACAAAATAGTTTTTCCATCTGCCTGCCAACCAACAAGCTTGAAGGAATTGCTAAAATGAGAAAAAAACGGGTAATGATTAGATTGTAAAATTTTACTTGCATAAATTGATAAATATTTTTTCAAACAAACTTTAGTGAGTTACTTATAGGGGAATAATGGACACCAGAATCTCATTTGTACAGTGCAAGTTGTTTGGGAATGGATGATTGTGGAGGTGGAATGATGCCCAAATTACTGGAAATGGGAGGAGAATAACAGTGACCCATGGCTGATTTACTGGAAATGACAATTGACCTTTCTAATCTGTACAGAAGCCAAGAAAAGTCACACTTGAAATGTTGCTATTTTGAGATCACAAGTTAATTGCCTCCTTATTATAAGATAGCTATAAGATCATCTTCAAGTGGTATAATGTGTTGATTATTTTGTAATACTAAGGGAAAAAAGGGTTACAGATCAGAAGAAAACATTGCCTGCCACTATAGGTATGAAATAACTGCCAATAACCAACACATTTACTATTCAAAAAATATCAAGGTTGTTGACAAAATTACTTGCTGTCACATAAAATGGTTTGTTTTTTCAAAGTACCACAAAACATTGACTGATTTCAAGATAATTTTAAATTTGACACGCAAAATTTGACACAACACGTGCATTTTCACTCTGTGTGTCATTATATTGTATATCGTATTTATATTGTGACATTATACATTAAGAAGCTCTTCAGTTTTTGAGGTAAGGATGTCATGGATCATCGTGGTTCCGCTCTGCGTTCCATTAGCTTTGTCTGCTCGGTGAGTGGAGCACAGAGGCAGCAGGGAGGAGAGAAACGCAGCGGAGCACTTAGCGGACTAGAAGCTACCAGCCCTGAAACCCTGAAATTTAAAGCGAACTTAGCCAACGCACTCAAGAACAGAAACAACTCTGTTAAAGAAAATGGTTGTTTCTATGGAAGAACATATCGTTCCGGGAACATAATCGAGAAAGCTTGGTCGTTTGCAGTCTCTTGTTGAGACGACACCGAACTCAACGAAAGAAAACAACAACACTGGAAAAAAAGACGGGATTACACTCAGTGACAATAAAACAAGACTCATCGATAAGTGGTCTGCTTGGTGCCGAGGGTGAGGGAAAAAAACACTAAAATTTGTTAATAAACATCATTCGATATATATAAAATGTTAAATTTCTAACTAGCCGTTCTATATGAACTTTAAACTCAGGAAACAATGAAGACATAGCCAGTAAGAACTCATCAAGTGTTTCGGGGCTGCTAGTGTTAGCTCGGCTGTCTTGTGGCGATTGAATGCGTTGTAAAGCTAAGTTAGCGGTTGGCTAACATTAGCCGTCTAGCTAGTCGTGTTTTTGAGAAACTTTTTCGTGTTGTTCCCCCGAAGCTCAAACACTGACGGAATATTCTGAGAACAGAGGGGAAGGGCAGGTTCCCTTCTGGACTTTTTCCCCTCTGCGTATTTTTTAACATGATGGCTGCAGAGGTCAGCAGTGAAGATACGGGTTCGGTCACGACAGGGACAGGGGTGGCAGGCGGAGGAGGAGGCCCGGAGACGGCCCCTTTTTCCTACTATCCGAAGTCGGACAGAGTGCGAGTGACTGAACTGGGACAGGGGCCAACATCGTCAGCCGTCCGCCAACCTTCAAACACCTCTCCGGACTCACTTTCCGACATTAATATGGTCTATCCCGTGCCTAGTGGGGATATGACGGGACCAGTGCTGTCCGCCACAGGGAGTGGCGGAACAGGAGGTGGACATTATGGTTTTCTAGGAACAAACTCAGGGACAGTGGGCGGCATGTGTTACTCTCCCAATTCGGAGGTTCCAAGTAGCCGGATCTCACCCACATCAACAGGGCCGGACGATCCCACTGCCTTCCCCCCACTGCCACCACCTCCTGCTTCTTTAGGCTGTGGGGGTCTCGGCGGCACCATGGATGAAAGCGACATACAGGATCTGCCGGAACCGGATGACGACGAGGTGGAGTTTCCCCTCTCTGCGCCTCCCACAAACCAGTAAGTAACACAAGGAAAACGACGTCCTGTTAGTTGATACTTTAAAGTTACTATGTGACAATTTCATTGTCAAGTATCCTGTAGTATTTTGGGGGACTCGCATCCTTCCTACTGTCGTGCTCTTGAAATATGGTTATGTTAAATATTACACAAAAAAATGTTTAGATATTATCAGCCCAAAGTTACAGTGTAAACAAAATGCATTTTTCTCCATATCGATTGTTTATACTCATAGTTCATCTTTAAATTTGCATTGCAAAAGTAAGAAATGGGACATTTTAAACAAAACAATAATAGTAGCATGATATTAAAGCAATACATTTACAGGCAATTTTAAAACATAATTGTTGCATGATAGAATTTAGTTATTTTTTTCAAATAACAGTCAGCAAATGGATTGGAGCTAGCATAACCTGCTCACTGATCATCAGTTTACTGCAATTTTTTTTAAATGAAAAAAAAAAAAAAGCATTGTGTAATCAGGTCATCAATAATACATAAATAGCTGCTTTAGGTTAGGGCTTGTTTTCAGAATTTGCATATGAATAAATATGATAAGTAGCCATGTGCTTATTTACATTGTTTACAAGAGTTTTAACAACTGACAACAGCAACAATTGATCATGTAAAAAAGAACTGATCAAAACAACTTTTTGCCTAAATTTAAATTTGATAAATTGTTGCAAAGCTAAAATTATTGAAAATCATTAATAATGTATATTTGCAGTTTTTGTTTTTCTATTTTTTGCTCAAAATGGATGATTGCATGCCAGCAACCTGACTCTCATGTGTCTGGCTGACCAGATCACAAACGTGTTTACTGAGTGTTCCGAGGGTGAGTGTTCACACCTGCAGTAAAATGCTTCCTGAGTGATTGGATCTCATTTACCTTCTCTACATATGTCACAGTCAGCTTTGAGATGAGCAACAGACCATCAACAGATCTACTGACATATCTGTTAATATCACAAATGCATTCAATCACTTGAACTATGTCATCTTTCAGACATGACCACATATTTCATATTTACCTCAGATGCACTATTTACAATGTTAAATAGCCTAATTATACAGCCTAACTGATGCAAAAAAAGAAAGTTAAAGAACCAAAAATACCAAAAATATTTTTTGACTGGCTTAGTATCTTAGCATAAACCAAGTTAATACTTTTCACAGTGTTATAGGAACAAAATGCAGCCTGTTTATATACATGCTTTATCATGCTGCGTGAGAAGTAGAAATAGTTCCGTAAAAATCGTTTCACTTTATTGCACCATTGTGTACTGACTCCCTTCCAGGTATTTTATCAGATTAAATCAATCTGGTTTGTGATTAAAGTGAAATAAGCTTTAAACTAGTATTTGTGAAGAATTTTTGATTCCAGCATAAGAGCTGCAGCTTGTGTATTCTGTTAACTGTTAAATGGTTCTTCATGCTTTTATCTCCTCCCGTCTAGATTACTGTAACACACTTTTCACATGTTTGAACCAAAAAGCCCTTTATGGCCTTCAGCTGGTCCAGAACTCTGCAGCGAGGCTCCTCACTGGAGCAAACAGAAAAGATCACATCACTCCTATTCTGAGGTCTCTGCACTGGTTACCTGTTAAATGTAGAGTTCATTTTAAAATCCTGACTCTAACTTTCAGGGCCCTACATGGTCAAGCTCCTGTTTATGTTACTGAACTGATAAAGCCGTACGCTCCAACCTGAGCTCTCAGGTCCACAGGTCAGAATCTCCTAACAGTTCCAAGGACCAGATTTAAAAGTCGAGGCGATCGCTCCTTCCAGTCTGTTGCACCTCGACTTTGGAATGACCTTCCTTTAGTTTTACGCTGTATAGACAGTCTGGACTCCTTTAAAAAGCAGTTGAAGACCCAATTATTCAAAACTGCTTTTAAATAACTATTTTGTGTTCTCTTGTTGTTGTTTAATGATTTTGATTTGTAATGATATTTTGTTTGTTTTATTAATTTTATTTGTTTTATCATGTTTGATTCTGTTTTCTGTGAAGCACTTTGTGATTTTTTTCTGTGAAAGGTGCTATATAAATAAACTTTACTTACTTACTTACTTACTTACTTAACTCAAGGAGTTTCTATAAATTTTCTAGGCACGCAAACAAGCACATGTCAAAACCCATGCATGTGCTAGCACTTAAAGGCTAAATTCGTCTCTCCCATTTGTTTCAGTCTCATTAGAGAACTGCTGAGCTTTGTCATTTTTAGCTCACACTGTGAAATATGGAAGTGACTGTGCTTGAACTGTGTATTCAGCTCTTATTTTAGGAGCTACTCTATATCTCCCTGTCAGATAACAGAGGAGGTGGAAGGCTAAGCATTTTACCAATCTTGTCTGTTGTTGGTATGAATAGCCCATAATAGATTGCAAACTTACTGCACTTAAATCCAGGTTTTTCCTCATATTATTGTTGATTTGGTTGTTTTGCCAGAGCTGCAGTCTTTGTGGGTTAGCTCTATCACTGTAATTTATTAGCTTGCTGCCCCTCCAATGAATTAGTGAAACAATTGTTCATTGTAAATAGGTGGCATTGATGTCATTGTATTAGTTTAGAAATATGAGACTATAAGTCAATGTTGAATCTAAATTACCAACATGCATACTTTTATATAGTGATGAGAATCATAACTAATCTTCTCAGTTTCACACTGCAGCTTAGACTCATTTGAGCCATTTAATCAGCTTCAACAAGACCCCCAAAACCACACAAGCATAATGTTTGGAATTTGTGGCAACTGTTTTTGTTGCTGTTATGGTGAAGAATAGAGCCAAAGACTGAACCACATTTATTTTAAGATTTTTAGTCATAACTCAGGTGAGTGAATGTATGGTAGCGTGTACATGCTGATAAGACTTTATCAGGAACTGAAAGTCTGCATCAAGCTGAAGGGGGTTGTGGGTGCATAGACACATTATTGCAAGTTATGCTATTACATTTGACATTGTTTTCTGTTTTAATTAGTTTGCTTTTAAAATTATATCCAGCAAATGGTTACATGGTGGCACAGTTGCTAACACTGTTGCCTCGCAGCAAGAAGGTTGCAGGTTCAGTTACCAACTACGTCCTTTCAGTGTGGAGTTTGTGTTCTCTCAGTGCATTCATGGGTTTCCTGCGGGTACTCTGGCTTCCTCCCACAGACCAAAAAAGTACATTGGGTTAATTGGAATCTATTAATGGTCCCTAGGTGAAAGGTTCAGCCTTTCATTGATGGTTGAAAAATTTGTCAAATCACCAAACCTTACTCCCTGAAACCCTCACTAGATGAAGCTGTTAAGAAAATGGATGAAATCTTTGTTTGAAAGTAAATTATAAAGTATTTGGGCATAATTTATTAAATATGTTAAACAGCGTTAGCTGTAGGTTATTCTTGCTTATGTCAGTGCTAAAAGACCAAACTGTATTTTGCCCTTTAGTTTTGCCCTGCTGTATGTAATGAAGGAAGTCACAATGAACAAGATTTGTTTAGGAGTGAAGTGAAACTGAGTTTTAAAAATACAGTCCAGTTCATTTCATGTCTCTGATTTTTACGGATGCCCTTTTTTTTTTTTTTTTTTTTTACACTTTGTCCTTTTTGTAATGTTTGTTGTTACTGGCCCCCTTTAGGCTTAAAATAACTTTAAACCAATCAGCATTCAACTGTATGCAACATCTGTCATTACCCAATGTGAGTCAATGCCTAATGTAAGTTGTACTGGCACTGTGCCCTCCATCTTCCTTACCCTGTATAGATATAAAAACCTACATATTCTGTACGTTGCCTCCAGTGGATGTCTATAGGTTTTTGACATATGGACATGTCTACTGTGATACCTTTTGCTATCTTATTGGCCATGCTAGAAGTACAGTTCTAAAGCTCATTCAGGTCAATGAAACAAAAACAGCTCATGATTTTACAGCCGTTTGTTTAAAAAAAATCTACATGCACCCATCGCCAATTAAACTAACATACATGTGTTTTTGGACTGTGGGAGGAAGCTGGAGTACTCAGAGAAAACCCACACATGCACAGAGAAAAACATCTAAACTGAATGCCCAAAAAACCCCTGGTGTGAGGTAACCATACATCAGGCAGTCCAGATCAGCAAAACTTTATTTTATTAATTAAGAATGGGTTCAATACGCTTACAGAAGTTTCACACTGTTGATAATAAAGATTGACTGATCATGTCGTTTGAGCTCAACTCTGTGTTCCTGCTGAAACATATGGCTCTATGCCAGAGCTTAAACAAACAGCACATTGGGAAATGAGTGGTTGATTTTGAGTTTCCACGAAGATTAGAGGGGGTTTTAAGTCATAAAGAGTTTCCCTGTGGAGGTGGTACTGAGAGGAAGGAAAAAGAGGAAAGAAAAGTTGGATTTGAAGATCAGCGGCTGTGTGAATGAGTTTATCAGATTTACAAGATGGCTGTAGAAACAGTGCTGTAACCATATTTGTAATTTTACACCTACAGAACTTAACGTCCATGTGCATGCATGGTAGTAACGGTCTGAAGTCCAAACATCCAGCACATGAACCAGATCACATAGTTTTGTTAGGTTATTCCCCAATGAAGGAGGTTGTTCAAACTAGCAGCAAACATGTTCATACACAAAGCAGGGTTGTATTATTAAACCTGGTTCAGTTCTTGAAAAACAGTTTGAATGATGCAAATGCTTCCTTTAAATTACTGTAGTATTTCTAGTTTAATGTTTCTAAACTAGTGGAGACACTGTTGGACTCTTTTTGCACAAAAGACTCTGCCTCCCAGCCATTATAGTTAAAAATGCACTGGTTTAGAGTTTGTTTATCAAACCTGCTGATTGAAATATTAGACCTGTTGATGTAAAATCTGTGTTGTGCATTGATAAGGTTAAACCTATGGCTTATATACATTTTCTGTTTGTTACACAATGTCCTGTCATGCCCTTCTAATACCCACACTGCCATTCCTTTTCTCCTGTGCATCCTGTTTTCAAATGTCTGAGCCATTCATTGTGGTCTTAACAGGATTCTCAGAAGCAGCCAGAGCTGTTTGTCAAATCTCAGGGTTTGTAATCCCTTTTCTATTTAATTTGGTTTACAGTATGCTAAGTTACAGGGTCCACACTTTTTTACATGGGGCACTTTTAACCTTTTCTAGAGCTTTTAAAGCATTTTTGTAAATCAGTCAAAAAGTCTCATACTTTAATGTTTTTATTATATATTTGCATACAAAATATGCAGTGCTTTTTAATCTAAATCATGCACAGATGAGCTTATTGGTAATATTTTTTTGTACCACTAAAGGATTACAAAACTAGAAAGTAGTCCTGCATGATTTGATTTTAATATTATTGAGATAGAGATTTATCTTGTTTGCATCCATCATTTTACATTCAGTTGAGCACAGATAGTGTAAATAAATATTTAATAAGACGGTGATAAACATTTTATTTATAAGACTGTAAGATGAAACGGTTTAGAGATTTATTACAAGTTTATGTAAATACAGGCTATTATATGTATGAATAATCCATCCCTTGTTTTGAGAGTCTGATATTTATGCCATTTTTATTTGACTATATGAACAGGATAGTCATGTTAGTGGCACTCAGTGGATGATAATACTATAAACAAAATTACATTTCACAGTTTAAATAAATTCTACTTGTAAACCTTTAACCCAATGTGACAATGGCCCACACTGATTTTTGTTTTGTTTTGAGATTGGCAAATTAAATTGATAAAATATACAGAGAAATTACCAGATCAAGACTGTAGTTTTACAACAAAATGGAGAAATCTCAAAAGTTTTCAGTTGCATGGCCTAATGTACAAATATCCTTGAGGTACCTGGTGTTTATAAATAATCTGTTTTCAGATGAATCTTCTGATACATGCAGTTATAGATGGTTGAGAGTGAGACATTTTGACATGGGAGATGAATTTTACATTTAGATATGCAAAGTGGACACTACCCCTCCTTCCCTTTGGGATTCTCAGGACAGCTAGTCAGGTCTTTTCATGACTTGATCTGCAATCATCTTCTACTTTTGGCAAATGATTTTAATGCCTTTAGAATAATGAGCAGTTACCCTCTATCATTTTAGATTTGGTACATTTTTTTATTTCAGTTTATAGCCTTTATTCATAAGGACTTGAGTTATTAAATGGCATCTGACTTATTTTTAATAAAGATAATTGAAAAGAAAAACAAAGTCAGACAGTAAAATGTTTAATTCTAATTTTTTTTTCACAGTTAATGATGAACTGAATACTTGTAGTAATAAATGCCCCAGATTTGCTGCTTTTTGACATAAAATGCTCAGGAGGAATATTGTTTGGATAGATGACAGTTGTAGCGTTTATAAACTGTGTTTATATGGTTTATAATTGGCACATACTTCTGTAAGTTCACTACCGGGTTTTGTAAGTTTTACGCGGAGGAAACCCTCTGCTACTATCACCTTTTTAGTGTTTACAGGGATATCTAGGTCCGATTCTGATGTCACAGTGAGTAGATTATGCATTTAATATTGACCATAGAAATCTGAGACTAGATATTAGACTTCATTAATTTTATTAAGAAACACATACGACAATTATCACAGATAAGAAAGAGGTAGTTAGCAGGTAGTCAGCATTAAGTCATTCACGATGGTAAGGTGTTCTGAATTGAATCTTAAATAAGTTTTAGCACTCTGAGTCTCATGAGGTTTTAGGAGACTAGGGAGTTTTACTTAATTTAGATTAAGGATTCTGATGGAGGGGAGCTAGTTACGGATGGATCAGTAACTAGTTTGAGTGAGCTAAAGTTGTTAGCTTTTATCAAGAGGCCTTTAAGTTCACCAGAGTCGTGGTTACTTAACTGCGTTCCCTGGATCGTCACTGTTGTAGTCGGATGAGACGGTGGAGGTGAGGTTTCCCCCTCGGTCAGTATCAGACGGCTGCGGGGGTCGAGGACCGCCGAATGCCACAGGTGTCGTCCGTGGATACGAGTTGAGATAACCCATCTCTAGCAGGGAGCATCTAGGCCTGGCATTCCCAGAACAGAGCGTCAGACTGAAGGTGTCTGACCTCAGAGGGAAGCTGGTTTCATCGGCTCAGACGGGCTGAGGTACCGTCTCAGGGGGAGCCGGCAACTAGCGTCAGCTGTGTAGGGTTGACAGCTGAGAGGTGAGGTCTGGTCAGCGTCAGACCAGAACCGCCCTCCTTTCTCTTAGCTTGTTCAGCTTGTTCTCTCATTGAACTGAACTGAACTGAACTGACTCTCTAGCTTCCGGGGTCGGAAGGTAAGGGAATCTAAAAGGGACGTGGCCCAATGAGGAGTTATTAATGTCACGTGACTCAGACCGCTAACTCTTATTGGTTGTAGTAATGAGTGACGTGGTTGTCATAACCTTATATCAGTATGTATGTGAAATAATACTGAAGCAGATCAACATTCATTAATGCTGGAAGAAAATGCATTAATCATTTAAGACATTTCTGTAACAGATTAAAGTGTCATTTTAGGAAGAGACACCAAGAGTCTTTATTATTATTATTATTAAATAGAGTCCGGTGGATTCTTCCGATACGACCGTGACCTTGGAGGAATGTTGATTCAGGTTAAAACACAATAAAAGTCATTTTATTCCAAGTTATTGGGAAAAAAGATGGTTATTATTTGTGATGATCTAGAGGTCAAAGTTCAGAGGTAGTAACGCATTTGGGTTCGTTACACAGTGAAGCTTATTATCACTGATGTAATGGTGTTATTTCAGGAAGGCTTACTCACAGCAGGAAAGCCGAGATGCTGGATTATGTCTCTGCATGTGCCTTGGCATTGACATTATGATGGCTGCTTAACATTTAGGCAGAGAAGACTTGTTTAGGATGCACAGAAGGCTCTTTCCCATCCCAATCTGTTTTTCTGCAGCTTGTCGTGTCATCATCTTTTCCTTCGTGGTGCTTTGGTGGTTCATTTTGGAAAGTGTGATATTTTTCTGAATCTGATTATGTTTTAGGTTTTCATTAATCTAATCTGACGATGTATTTTAAGCACCTAAAATATCAGTTTGAATTTTATGTATTGAAGAATTAATCACATGTAATCATTTGTCAGGTAAATGGTGTGACATCCTTTGACACACCTCAAATGTACAGACTTTGCTTTTTTTGTTGTTTAAACATAAGCTCATTGTATTTAAACAACTCTGTAAATTTACAAGGCTATCTTGGTTTGTACTAGGTCTGTGCGATAGGACGAAATGTTTCATCTGGAAGATAGAAAATGTCTATCGTCAAATGAACAGCTCTATACGCCATGGTTAGGAGTTTTATGGCAGTAATTTACGCCATAATGCACTTTACGGCATGCCCATGCACACGCCACACAGCAAAACATAAACAAACATGGAGGCAGATGGTAGCGGATGCGTTTTAAATCAGGGTCAACAGGATAACCAGCTAACCCAAACCAAGGAGCTTGTAACTAAAAGAGGGGCAACTTCTGTTGCATGGATATGGTTTAAAGGGCCCATGGCACGATATTTAAATCAATTTGTATTAAACAGATTTAATCTTTGATGCCTCTAGATTAACGTTGCACCCATTATAACTCAAAATACGCTGTAATTATTTCCTAGCGAGCAACTCAGAGATCAGAAGAATGCGCCGCCTTCCGGTTATGCTGGGTTTCTCCATATTTGGCAACCTGACACTTTGGCTGCACTAGGGGGCACTGCCGTCACGTGAAAGTGAAACGAAACTGAAACTAAACACTTGCTAAAAGAAAAGAGAAACACGAGAGAATAACTCTGTGTGCGTGCTACGCGGTCTGTGGTCAATGGCGACAGGGAGACAGAAATACACAGTTTTTTGCACTTTCTGGCATGTTTAAGGTGAGAACTCAACGTTGCAACATGATAGATAAGTCAGAAAACACAGAAAACCATGTCATGGACCCTTTAAATATTAAAAGAGCGACGTGGACCAGACAACAGTTGTTTTGTAAAGTTTGCCGGCTCCCGGTCCCAACAACGAACTCCAACAACACAAATTTATCACCTGCGCAAATACCACGACAAAGAGTACAGAGACAGTCAACGAGCAAAAGCAGCAAAAGCGCGTTGAGTGTTTGTGTAAGTGCTCATAATAAACTCCAGATGCAGACGCTGCATTAGGCTTTTACTCGTCGCACACCACGTAGCCCTAGCTCCCTCAAATGGAAGGAGATTACTGCTGCGGTTGCCAAGCACATCTGCAAAGGTATGGGTCCAATCTACACGGTCGAGAAACGTCAGTTTTGTGAGTTACAATCAAACCAAGATATGAAATGCCCAGCTGAAAACACATTACTTAAGTCATGTTACCTGATTTATATGATGCATGTCAGGCCACAGTGGAGATGGAGATTCACAAGGGGGTGTTCTGTGTTCCCCGCCTCTCGCCCCTTGACCGCTGGAGATAGGCGCCAGCTCCCCTGCGACCCTCTGTGGAGGATGAAGCAAGCATAGAAAATGGAGGGATGGATGGATGGTGTTCTATGTTTTGTATGTTTATTATTATCGGAATATAACATTTTGGCCATATTGCCCAGCCCTAGTTGGTACTGTTGTATGAGTCTTTGGATTTAAATGTTAACGTGTGGCACAATAATGTGCATTTTTGTACATTTTATTTTGTGCACATTTGCCACTCCCTACCCATTTGTCCCTGTTCTTTAGAAACCAATAGGCAGCTTGCTCAGGATGTGTGTTTTTATGAGAGAGAAAGTAGAGAGAGTAAGAGAAAGTCAGAGCAGGATTAAATGGGAGCAAAGAGCAGAAGGCAATAGTCTGCTTCAGCAGCTGAAAGATTAACCGGGTATTTTTTTTTGAATATCTCCTGAAGGATTACAGCACCAAGATTGACCACAATTACCAAATTAGTTGAGCCAATTAATCACCTAAATGTATGCATCAATTTGCATCTTTAAGCCTTTCTGTGCATCTTCCATGGATGCTGCTAAATCAGTCTAACTACACGAGATGACTCTATCAGGACTCCAAATGAGGAACATTCTAATGCCTTGTATGGATCTAGAAATGCCTTTGTTCTGCTTGCCACATTGGAGATCACACTTTTTACCAGGCCAGCAGTCATATCGGAGGAGTAGGTGCACCTGGTGAGGCTTTACGGGACACAGGAGGGAGATGCAGCAGAGGGTGAACTCAGCGTAAGTGAGGCATTCCTTTGCCTTCCCAATAATGGGTTGCTATAAAACAACCTTTAGTTATTAAAATAGTTTGCTTTAGGAAAACAATTTAAGCATTTTCAAAAATGTTTTAAAGCAAAAACAAATTCTTGGTCTAAGTGTTTTACAGTACGATCAGTGTTGTAATTCATTAAGTTGTTTTAGCTCAGTAGATACAGCAGTGCTTTTAAACCATTTCCTCTGTAATGTGTGAAATCATCATGGGAAGATTTTGTTCATTGAGCTTTCAAAAATGCTATTATTTGAGTGTGACTGGCATAGATGCATTCACATCACATTACATGTCATCTATGCACACAAAATGTTCACATTGTTGAAAACCTAGCTGGGTGGCTGGATACCCATAAGGTTCACATGGATGCAATCCTGCAGAATTCTAAACTGTCAGTTTGTGTCTGTGACGCTGAAGTTTGAGCTAATCGATTTCTTGTGCTAGTAGATGTTATTGTGGAACTCAACAGTGGTATATTTGTTATTTTCACGTGCAATGCATCACTCATCTCACTAGATACTTCCTCTAATATCCTGCTCCATATATTTTATAAGTGCCTGCTGTTTTCTAAATTGCTTCAGTCGAGGACTTGCTATTCTTTTGAAACAAGACCGTTAGATTTGTGCAGAAGTTGTGTGTGCTTGTTAACTTTCAGATTATTGTCAGGCGGCACAGCAGCATTCATTTCTGAATAGTTTTTACACAGCATGAACAACCACAACTGATTGAGTATTTTGGATTTAATAGTAATAACTGAGCAAACTGTAAGTATATAATACATGTTAGTCAAGGTTTTTTTTTTTTACATATCTGTGATAGTCCATAATGCATAAACAAATCCAATAATTTCATATAAGAACATCAGTTGTTTGTTTAGTGGTCATTAAATTGAAAATAAAAAAAAAAGGTTGTGCTAAGTGCCCTTATAGAAAATCTGAAGCTCATCTGAGACATTGCTCGTGTATAGTAATGCAGTCTTTCATTACTTTTTGATACCGGTGAGCTCTGACAGTCTGTCTGTTACAGTTGCACCCATCAGAACAGAAAACACTAAAATAAGAGTTAAATGACATTTAACTAGGCTGACTGACAGAGAGAGAGAGAGGACATATAACTCACGCAATTTGTAGCAATCTTAATCTCATAGTTACTTTTATTTTGCCCAAATCCACTACATATAATTTGAGCATGAGTAGAAAATTATGTCTCTACAGAAAAGCTACAGCAACTGTATCTATGTGTGACAGAACACAGTGAGTAGTTTAGTAAAATCTAAATGTGACTTAAAGTATTTACAACTTGCATAAGGTTATGCAAACCTGTTTTATCTCCCTGTTTCATCTGTGTCTTGTGTATGACTGAATAGAAGTGACTATGGTAACAGATCTGCACAGTAAACAACATGCCTTGCTTCTGACAGACATGGGAATGCGAGGAGGTATGTAGGGATGTGGATGTGTTCTTATGCACTAGTAGAATCAAGTTGGATAGCTTGTCACAGAAATGTGTAGCTTTACATTCCTTCAGACCTGAAAAGAAGCCATGAAGTTAATATTCTTAGATATTCAAAGTTTAGCATCCTTCTGTTGGTGTATTTTGAAAATGTAAGATGTAGAAAGAACAGAAATTTGGATTTAAATTGTAGGGGATAAAAGAAGAAAGGTGATTTTTTTTTTTTCATTGAAGTAAAGTATAAATACTTGAAAATTCTACTTGAGTATTGTAACACAATTTTTGTACTTTATTTAGAGTCCTATGATTTTTGAAAAACTTTGTAGAGCTGAACTAAGACACCTCGGGGCCGTCTGCTGTACATGTACTGACATGACAGGGCATTCCTGAAATTGATAGTAGAACTGTATCCTATCATCATTGTGGCCTCGGTTTATAGTCTGTTTAGCTTACCACTCTCCCTGTGTGGTTTCTGAATTACCATTCCGTGTCATTATAGATGCAGAATCTTTATGCAGTGTGGTGCAGATTCATTCATAATTACTGGAAGAGTTAATGCAGCATTAACAGTGTTCTGACATTTAGAGCTGACCAGACAAAAATCTGACTTCAGGGAGGATGTTGCACCCATCTAACTTCTGTTTTTGTAAACGCAACATTTTACATCTCAATAAAAATTTTAATTTTTCAGGAAAAAGCTGGCCAATGCAGCTTTTGGATGTGCGTCTCACACTAATGATTTAAAGAACTGAGCAGAGCTGGAATGTATTTAAAAGGAGGGGATCGTGAAAACCATGAAAAAGCAGAAAACCAGGACAGAAAGCTGAGTTCCTTGTTAACATCTAACATCTTTCTGTCAGTTCAGATACATGCCAAGTTGTGCTTGTTTGGCAGCTGCAGACACACACTGACTGACATTGGCTCAAAGCAGTGGAAACTTGAACTGACCCTTAGGTTGTTTTTCATCTGTATGATATTGTTTTGACTGTTATGCATTTGAAGGTCTCTAAATCAGATAAATTGTGAGTCTTTCTTGACCTGGTTCAAGGTTGGACTTCTGTGTATACGGTAATTTGAATCTGGCCAGTTTAGATTCATATTTACTGTTTTGTTTTCTGACATTCTTTTTTGTGAGCTTCTTTCTTTAATTTTTTTTTCTATTTATTCATTTAAATCCTTTTCTAGTCTTTTAAAATCGTCATACTGTACAACAGCTCCTCGTTGCCCCTGTAAATTTTGTCAGCACAGAAATCCCCAGAAATCCTCATAAATGTGCTCCTTCTTCCTTCTTAGCTCATTTTCCTCCTTTTACTGGACGAAAGCATCTTTTATCCTGTTTTCTTTACGACCACAGACCCACACTCCCCTAAACCAAATGGAAGCTATTTAGGTCTCCTGTGAATTAAAGTACGCCTGCACTTCATTCATGCTTTCACTACTGGATGTTTTTCAGCTCACTTCCCTCTATTTTGAAAACAGGAATGACCTGAATTATGACAATCGTGTTCATTTTGTTTTCCGACAAGGCCCTGTTAAGTATAGATTTCCTAACTAAAATTTAATTTAACAAAGTGGTGAAATGTTCTGTTTAATTTAAAGATACAAGACTTCAAAGTGGGGAAAATTCAAAAAGAAAAGGGGTTTTGAAAAACCTTATGGTTGTTATTCTTTTTTTTATATTAATACGGTATAAGCTTCTCTTTGTTTACACAGTTAGACATTTGTTACAACATAAAATCTTCTCTTTGCTATTATTTTCATCTGTGTTCTTTCAGGTGGTACCATGGCAAACTAGACAGAACCATCGCAGAGGAGCGTTTACGCCAGGCCCGGACCCCTGGCAGCTACCTCATCAGGGAGAGTGACCGCCGGCCCGGTTCCTTCGTCCTGTCTTTCCTCAGTATGACTAACGTGGTCAACCACTTCAGGTATTATGAAGTACATTCATTTAGCAGACCTAACTTGTTGTATCCAGTCTGAATATGCTGTAAGAGCAAGTTTAAATCCTAAGAGAGAATACCTTCCATAATGCATTTTTATATAATGCAGAATCTATTGTATAGACATATCTATACAAATAAGTGAGCATGTTTGTTTAGTAGAATAAATGTTGACCTGATTTAATCCATAGTGCTGACTAGGGGTGAGTAATGTTATGCACTGATTATATCCTGGCAAAATAAATGTGAATATATTTATTGGTATTTTGAATTAATAGTTTTCAGTCTGTGCCACTCTATGCCAGAAGCACCTTCCTCTCCTGCTCTACAAAACACAAACATTACTTGCTAAGACTACACTGATAGTGTTTAAATGCTTGATTCATTTTTATTTTTGCATCAAAACAAAAGGGACCATTTTGCTCTGGGAGATGTTAAATGTTGTAGACCATTAAGAGCTCCTGATACGGTGTGTTGACGCAGTTTAATCAGACTACTGTCCTTCTACCAGTGTACAGGTCTGAATGAGAAAAGAACTATTGACTGAATTACATCCAGTCCAGCTATTATAGATAGAAGTATGGCCCCTTTTGACTCAAAAACTATAACAGATGGCAAATAATTGCCAATTATCATTTTGTTAAAATATTTAGATGATTATGTGATATAATTGTTAGTGTAAAGAGCTGATGTTTGCAGTGTAGGATCATGATGAAGAAACTGTTGACACGGTCCAAAAAATATTCAAAGATTTCCCTTCACCCCAGAGTGATTATTCTGTTTTCTGCTTCTCGTTGTTGTTTTCCCTTCACAGGATAATCGCCATGTGTGGGGACTATTACATTGGTGGTCGACGCTTTTCTTCTCTATCAGACCTGATCGGTTACTACAGCTATGTTTCTTGTCTACTAAAAGGAGAGAAACTTCTATCACCTGTGGCACCTCCTGAGGTGAAACTGATATTAGATTCTAAAGCACTTTGTTTGATACCATGTAAGCCTCATCTCTTAAACTCTTTTCAGATATTTGGTTCAATGAAGTGTCACTTTTGAAAAATGGGTGGAATTATGTATCAGTTTGAGATGACTTGTGAATCTTAAATCCCACCCCCTGTTGCACAAGACAGTAGTATTTTCACGTCCTCATATTTCTTTCCCTTTAGACAGTATTGCGATTGTTTTAAGCCAAAACTGGCTAGTGCTAATTCCAGTAAGAGTTACAGTTGCACACACTATTTTGTAAAACTATATATTTACAAGTTTTTAGGTAATTCTACAAGGTAAAAGCATAATATATTTTTATTTGTTTGTTTTTTGGATTTCCACAGCCTGTAGAAGACAGGAGGAGAGTCAGGGCCATACTTCCATACACCAAAGTGCCAGATACTGATGAGATCAGGTAAGCATAAAATACACAATCCACCTTACACTCAGAAAATAACATCTCTATATCCAACCCATTGCTTTTTTTGGAGAAATTGATGGATATTTAAAATCATTCATGGACAAACAGTGGGATTTTGTACTTAAGGAATAAAGCATTTGCCTACATTGCTTACAAAGAACAGCCTGATTTCGTGGAATGCTGCAGCAGCCTGCAAAGCACATCATCTGACTTATTGAAAAACAGTCTTGTTCTTGTCATTAAGCTGCAGTAGGCACTCTCACCGATGAGCCCATCTATCCCCGATTTCCTAAATCTGATAAACATCTGTCCAAAGTCAGCCTCAACACTCAACTGTGAGCATTAGGCCCTAGTGTACAGACAAGCAGCACTTTTTATGTCTGTGGAGACATCTGCTGGCTGTACGGTGGTACTGTGTCCTACCCTAAATATGTTTTGTCCCCTAATTTTACTATACCTTCACACCTTTGATGCATAGTCACAGCACTTTTTATTTGTTACAATTCCTATTTTCATAATATTTTGACCTACTGCATTTTCAGCTTCCTGAAAGGGGACATGTTTATTGTTCACAATGAACTGGAGGACGGCTGGATGTGGGTAACCAATGTTCGCACAGAGGAGCAGGGGCTCATTGTGGAGGATCTGGTAGAAGAGGTGGTAAGTTAAACACATCATAGAGGTCATGTTGAAATTGTTTAATAAAAATGACCTGATTCATTAGCTTTGTGTAATGTAGATTTAAAAACAAAATAATGTTCCAAAGCAGCGATAGTAAAAGGTGCATCTGTCTTGATATATTTCTGTATTTGGTATTTTGCAGGGCAGAGAGGAGGATCCACATGAGGGAAAAATGTAAGCTGCATTATTCTGACTTTTATTAGAGGCTTTAATGTCTGGAAAGTTTCAGAACAAGAAATGAAAGTTCACTTTGAAAAAAAAAAAGAATGATTTTTTTTATTTTAAAAATCAAATTTTTTTCATCACTCACAATCTTGATGTTTTGCAGAGGGATTATTATTAGTAGCAGCAGCAGTAGTTGCGATATTAAACATGTTTGTTTTTCTGGACACTCAGGAATATCTGCATTTGGTTGACTGTGTTAAAATGTTTTGATGTCCTATTTTCTGTTGTTTTTGAATTCTCACCTTTAGCTGGTATTATGGAAAGATCACCAAACAAGAGGCTTACAACCTTCTGATGACAGGTAGGAATTATCTTTGCCTTATCAGTCATATAATTTGATATATGAAACAGGACTTGTGAAACTTAGCTTCCTTGCTGTTTTTATTTCGTAGTTGGCCAGGTGTGTAGTTTTCTCGTCCGGCCATCAGACAATACACCTGGGGACTACTCCCTCTTTTTTCGTACCAGTGAAAACATCCAAAGGTTTAAGATCTCTCCAACTCCCAACAATCAGTACATGATGGGGGGGAGGTACTACAACAGGTATGTTTGTCAAAACAGGCCTTCAAGATTGTGACAAAACATTGAGTTCTAATTTTAGCACTGTTTGTTTTCTTTCTAGCATGTATTGTGCTTTTTTACTTCAGTGATTAAAGTATGACTTCATTTAATCTGGTTGTCTTTGTTCTCTTTGTCAGTGTTGATGACATCATTGACCATTACAAGAAAGAGCAGATTGTTGAGGGATACAACCTGAAAGAACCAGTTTCAGTACAGGTATGCCCAACCGTTTACAAACATCCTAAGACTGTCAACATTTACTCATTGAAGGAGCATTACTAAAGCCTTTAGCCAGTGCTTGCATGTTTGTGTAAAGTTGATTGACCTTTTCAGTAGTAATGTAATGGTTTAATTGTTTTCACTGTAGCACCAGGAACAAGTACTTCCTGACACTGTGGATGGGAGAGAAATTTATAACACTATAAGACGCAAAACAAAAGACGCTTTCTACAAAAACATAGTCAAAAAAGGCTATCTCCTGTTTAACAAAGGTATCTAGAACATTTTGTCCAGCACTCAAAAAAAAAAAAAAAAAGATTTTAGTAGCTTCCTGTTTTGTTGTCAAGTAGGTCAGAATCATAATTTTTTCCAATCACCCTCAGGAAAAGGCAAAAGGTGGAAGAACCTTTACTTCATTCTGGAGGGTAACGATGCGCAGCTCATATATTTTGAAAGTGAGAAGAGAGCTACGAAACCCAAAGGGCTGATTGACCTAAGTGTGTGCTCTGTGTACGGCGTCCATGACAGTCTGTTTGGCAGGTAGGATGGATGCAAAATGATCTCAAGCCTAGATGTTACATGATAACAGTTTTTAACATCAATTTAAAACATTTTGAACTTGTGTCATGCAAAAATAGTAAATGCCTCTTCTGTTTCAGGCCAAACTGTTTCCAGATTGTTGTCCAGCACTTTAGTGAGGAACAGTACACATTCTACTTTGCAGGAGAGGCCCCAGAGCAGGGGCAGGTAATAAACAGCTCAACTTCTTCCTGTCCCTGAACAGTTTAATCAGATATGGTAGAAACACTGTGAATAGCATCTTAAGTTTGTAATAATCCTCAAAGGCATGTCTTCAATTTGTTTAGAACTATACAGATGTTGTGTTTTAATTTCAAGTATGTTAAAAATGTTTATCAGAGCTTCCAAATATTTAATGTAAAGTTTGTGTTTTGAAGGAAAGAAACTTGTGTGAAGGGAGTAAAGTTTAAGAATACCAGAGTGGGAGAGCATCAGAGTTGGGATCTACAGGTTTACTAAATAAAAATGATTAGAGTTGCTTCTTAGTCTGTTGTATTCATCGTTATTAAGATAATTGTTTTGCAATTTAAGGTTGTATTGTAAGTTTCAGATCTGCCACGTGGTGGTGTTGTTTTTTCACTGTTGAAAATACCTAATCATACAATAATATAGAGTTGTTTCATTGACTTATTTAAGTCAACAATAATAACAGGACAACTGCATTTCAAACGTATACCTTACAAATTAAGAGTAAACTGACTTTAGAATCATTCAGGCATAAAAAAGCACTTAATCTCAAAGGATGAGTGCCAACACACAATAGTACCTATTGTGGTTCTTATGTGTGCCTAAATGATTTTTCAACACTTTACAAGCAGCATGTCACAGTTACTTGGGAACCACTTTGTTGGTGTATGCCCAGAGTTGTAAGAACTTACAGAGTTATACATGTTATAACTTTTAAATGTTCTGTTTTTGCAGGATTGGATGAAATGTCTTCAAACATTCTGCAGTAATCTAAGAAAAACCACAGCACCCACTTCCAACAAGAGGCTTAGACAGGTAAGTAATGTTCAAACCTTTGTCTCAGGAATTTACTTCTTGAGGAAGTAAAGACTCAGATTCTGTTACATTGGGTCTTTACTTTTTGCACACCATGGAACCTGATATCCAGGACCCTCTCTACACGTTACCCTCAGTTGAACAGGAACACTTTGTGTATTTCCTTTGTGTTCTAGTCTAATCAGGTTCAGAGAATCAAGCTGGTTCTGCACTGTTTTCCTCCCAGAGTTGGGAGTTTTCTCACGCCTTCTCATAGTTAGAAAATCTAATTGATGCAGATGTAGATGGATCCAGGTTTATCATGATGGAAAAATGCCAGTCAACGCTCATATTTTGTACCTATAATTTATACTTATAAGTCCAAATATACTATTTACAATTTGTGTGTGAATTTATAAATGTTCCTCTCAGGTGAGCAGGCTGGTGCTGTATGTGGAGGAGGCCCACAAGCTGCCAATAAAGTATTTCACCAACCCCTACTGTAACATCTTCTTGAACAGTGTTCAGGTTGCTAAAACACACCCGAGAGAAGGGCAGAATCCTGTCTTCACTGAGGAGTTCATCTTTGAGTAAGTCTCTTTGTTCTTCTCTCTCTACATTTGGTTTTGTTTTTGCATTATTCCAGCATGTATTTTTATTTTGTTTCAGTGACCTGTCCAGTGAAATAAACCGATTTGAAATCAGCCTGAGCAACAAAACAAAAAAGAGCAAAGAAAATGATATTTGTAAGTACAGTTGTACATTTGATACCTGTATATTCTTTAAATCTGTAGCCCCGTTTCCCTCCACATACCAATGTGTCTTCTCTCAGTGTTCATGCGGTGCCAGCTAAACAGTTTGAATAAAGGTCAGATGAATGATGAGTGGTACTCTTTGAGCTCCCACGTTCCTCTGAAGGGTATCGAGCCCGGCACCTTGCGTATACGCTCCCGATACTCCATGGAGAAGATCATGCCTGAAGAGGAGTACAGTGAATTCAAAGAGGTCTGATCTGCTGAGAAGTGGTTTTGATTGCAACATCTTTTACCTGCAAGCATTGCTGTTGACTTAACATAATGTCGTGTGTCCTCTGCAGATGATTTTACAGAAAGATTTCCATGTAATCTACGCTTTGGCCCATGTGTGTGGTCAGGACCGGACATTTCTGGCAAGCCTCCTTCTGCGCATCTTTAGACACGAGAAGGCTGAAGCATCCCTACTTATGAGGCTCAATGACAGAGAAATCAGCATGGAGGGTAAGCTGCTCAAAGATGGCCATTATTTGATGAGGTCATTTTAAAACAGTTTGAATGTTTTTAACTCAATGTTTTCTCAGATGAGGCCACAACATTGTTCAGAGCGACCACATTGGCCAGCACGCTCATGGAGCAGTACATGAAGGCCACAGCCACACCCTTTGTCCACCACGCACTCAAAGACTCAATACTGAAGATCATGGAAAGCAAACAGTCCTGTGAGGTACTAAACTGCAGATGCTGCTACTAAACATGTAAATGTTAAAAGTTCATGCAGCCATTAAAAATAAAGTCCCCTTTCATTTGCTCCTCTTTATTTTCAGTTGAACCCTTCCAAGCTGGAAAAGAATGAGGATGTGAACATGAACTTGACCCATCTTCTGAACATTTTGTCTGAGCTAGTAGAGAAGATCTTCCTGGCTGCTGAAATCCTGCCACCGTAAGCTTTTAGCAACAAAATTATCTTAAAACTTCAAAGTCAGAACTAAGTAAGTCATCAGGTGTTTTTTGGCGACAGGACATTGCGGTACATCTACGGGTGCCTGCAGAAGTCAGTCAAACGGAAGTGGCCCAGCAACACCACCATGCGGACGAGAGTCGTAAGGTAAACAAACACCTCTAAGCCTATGAATCTTTTTGAGATGCGTTTATTTTAAAATCAGCATGTTTAATCTTTTGTTGTCTAACAGAAATCTTGTCTGTTTATTTCTAGTGGTTTTGTTTTTCTAAGACTCATCTGCCCTGCCATCCTCAATCCCCGAATGTTCAACATCATTGCTGGTGAGCAGCTGCTGAAAAACAAAACATCCCATAAGCTTTTGTCCTGCAACATGTTAAAACGTGTTGTTTTTTGGTGCTTTCGTTTCCCTTTCCAGATCCTCCATCTTCAACAGCAGGTAGGACCCTCACGCTGGTGGCCAAGTCTGTCCAGAATCTGGCCAACCTGGTTGAATTTGGTGCTAAGGTATGAACTCCTTCTCACTTCAGCTTTAATAGAATATAAAAATATTAGGTAACTTACTTTTGTTTTGACAGGAACCCTACATGGAGGGCGTCAACCCCTTCATCAAAAACAACAAACATCGAATGATCATGTTCCTGGATGAGTTGGGGGTGAGTCTCATTTCTTACTTTTTGATCAGACTTTTCCAAGATGAATCACTGGTTTGATTATAATTATTTAACAGTTGAAACTGTAATTTTAAGATATTTTAAATATTCTCAGATTTTTTGAAAAAGTTTTGGCCTGTTTTTTTACAAGCTTAGAAAAAGAAACATCACTTGTGTTTATAGAATGTGCCAGAGCTGCCTGACACCATAGAGAGCTTTAGGAGAGACCTGCCACGAGACCTGGCTGCGCTGCATGAGATCTGTGTTGCACACTCGGCAGAACTTCGCATCCTGAGCAATGAGAGGGGCGCACAGCAGGTTAGAAACCAACAACCACAGCTGCAACATTTCAGCTCACGGTGGTGTTCTAGTCTTGCTCTAGAAGTCTTCATAACCTCATGTTTTGTTTTTGTTTTGCAGCATGTGTTAAAAAAGCTGCTGGCCATCACAGAGCTCCTCCAGCAGAAGCAGGCTCAGTATGCCATGTCCAACAGCAACAGGTAGTACTGCTCTCCTCTCGTCTCCTCATCCAATTCATCTTCCCCTGGAGTGCAGCCCTGCGGAGGCCTAGCATGCTCTTCCCCCATCACCATGGCAACTCATCCACCACTCTCCATCATGTCTTCCTTCGGTAGTTCCTCCCACCCATCCCCTCCTATCATCTTGTCTGGTTCACCACAAGACAGCTATGCAACAGCGACTGAAAACAAGCAACCTAAAAACAAACAAACAAAAAAAGACTGACAGCTGCACAGGAAACCTGTTTTCCCTCATGGACTTTATTTGTACTCTGATTTGTGTACATTTCAGTTTCTTCATCACAAGGGCCAAACATTTGAAATTCAAAAGGTCTCTTTGTACCCACTGTGTTTTGGGAGCAGATTGCCAAAGTGCCCCCCCCCCCCCCCCCCCCCCCCC
>SSNR01000009.1:4989947-5030046 GCA_006937965.1 Callopanchax toddi | reverse complement strand
CCCCCCCCCCCCCCCCCCCCCCCCTCTCCAGACATGAAGCTAGTCCCCCTCAATGGTAACTGGGTCCTGAGTGATGCTTTTTATACTGTAATTTGTGACTGAATTTTAAAGTTACAATATCTGCAAAGTGCTGACAATTTTTTTCCTCTTTGTTTTCTAAATTGAGTCAAAGTCTTTAATAAAATGGTTATTTTATATGAATAAGCTCTCTTGCTGGAATCATGAGTATATACGTGAGAAACAGATTTTTTTTCTGGTCATAATTGTTTGAGCTATATTTGATTTTTTTTTGGTTATTTTTTTTAACTCATTGCCAGACAGGACACATAATCAAAGAAACCAAGTAAAATGTTTACAGCAGTAAATTCTGAGTAGTACAGACTGTATAACGGACATGCATGCACTTATTAAACTGTGTTTTTGTAAAGTAGCTTACGGAGTTGTTTATTGTGCCCTGGCAAAGGTAGAGAAATGTATGCACACAGCATTTATGTAGAAAAATATTTTTTATTGCAAAAAACAACAGAAAGCTAATCATGTGCTTTTATTACAAACTGATAGTTGTGTTTTTTTTTTACTTTCAGGCATTTATCATATTTATAAAATAGTCTAGGGATATTTCTTTACAGCTCGATTCAACAACATAGCGCTCAGAGGAGGTCTTCGTTGCTCCAGTCCTGAAAAGAAATGAAGATTATTTTAAGTAAATTAAAGAACTTAACTTAAACTGGAAAACCCTCTCACCTCATCAGCCAGACGAGGTTCTTTCGCCACATGACCACCTTCTTCATAACCCCTCTTTCGTTTGCTGCAATAACAACAATTGTGTATTTAAAAATGAGTTTGCAAGACAACTGTTGGTGAACTTTGTCTTCAGTGTTTATGCAACCAGTTCCCTTAAGTCTAGTGGCCACTGCACCTTCATGATCTCCATTAGTAGCTGTAGTTTCCCGTCTCCCATGTTCATATAGACTAGTTTACACCGTAGGTAGCTGTCACTGGCATTTTATACACGATTATAAATGGTGGCTGTTCGCACCTCTTTCACAAACATGTCCACTTTATTTTTCAGGACAGAGTGCACCATCATGTCACTGGCTGCTGCCATCCAGGTAATGTGAGTTTTCAGGATTTTCTCCTGTGAATCTGTTAAACCACGCAGCCAGCCAGCCAAAGTGGCGCCTCGGTCCCTGAGGTGTGTAACAGAAGACTAAAGAGTTTGTACTTATACTGTGAGCATGTGGCCTAGATTCCTGGAAGTACAAATGCAATACAACTATTCTTTATAGAAAGAAAAAAAAAGAAGCTTGCTGCATATCTGAATACTGTTTCTTCAAAAGCCCCATTCCGAAATCTGTCTTACACCTACAGTGTCCTGAACTTTCACAAAGGAGAGATGGTTTGACTGTACTGCAGAAATATCTGAACTTGTATCCTCCGTCATGAGTCTTTTACTGGTTATGGTTGCGGACTAATGTGGAACCAGACAAGAATATCGAATTTATGTTCAACTTCTCGTTTTGGGAAAACTACATGGAACTTGGCGTTGAGGTGGAGGAAATCCAAAGCACTGAAGTAGCTTTTTTCTGCTCTCATCAGGGAATTTAAACATAGCACCTCTTTCCAAGACAACACGAGCCTTAACTCCCTTTCTACTAAACCATCCTGTCACCTGATTTTATAAGTGCTCCATCCAAACCACTGCAACTTCTACTTTGTGTATGAACCTTCCTGCAGCATGTAATCCACTTGTTTATTTTTATATGCTGCTTTTGTATGTTGAAACGATACTTAGGCTTGTAAAGAAAATGTGTTTGTGTATAATGTCTCAGCTGAGCGTCTACCAGTCTGTAGGATATACCAGTAACCTGTCCTGTGCATGTGTTCACCCTGAATGAATCCTCCTAAAGTGTGTGGGCCTACATATATGCTGCTCTTAACGACCATCACCTGAACTCCCTCTTTGCCTTTAGATGTACATGAAAGCTTTGATACACTGCAGTTTGCCGCCATCACAGGTGGCGTTTCCTCAATAACACCTCTTCACCGACTGTTTTCCTGCAATTTTGCTCCGAAAAAGTCATGCCATGCACAGATTTATTTATCATTCGAGTTGTTTGGGTCGGCCTGGTGTGCCTCCTAAAGATACAAACAGCTGCAGAGCCTGAATCTGTGCCTGTCATAGCTCAGACGTTTACCAAACTGTTTACTGTAGTTGCACTCGAGATACCACGGACCTCACCAAGTGTTAACTGGAGATCGATGAGTCACAATGATCTCATCAGCTGTACCGGTATCAGATACGGTATGGATGATGGAGGTAGCATTTCTGTATTTCATAAAGCTGACAATGATGTGTTCCTTTTTATTTTTCTACCTGAAACTGAATCTTTTGCATCTTAGATATGACAACCTGGCTAAAATAAAACTGTTACTACAAACGTGTGTACTGTGGTTTTATATTTTACACAATGTGTTGTTTTTCAACCTCCTTACTTGAATGAACTGGTGAATTCAGCGTAAAACCTCTCCAACTTCTGTTTGTATATTTGAACCTCCTCTGTTTTGGGAAGCTCATATTTCCTAAGGAGGGTTTTCATGCCTGCATCAGCCAAGAAAAAACACTTTTTCAATAAAATCTTAAACCAGAAGTGGAGCACAAATAGCTCAATATCACCATCTTGTGGTGTTAAAGAGTTTACTCACGTCTCATTGAGTCAAACATCTTTGAAAGAGTCTCTCTGTCCTCCTTTAGACCCAAGCATTCAGTCAGGTAGCTAGGCAAGTGACATGAAGAATCAGATGTGCAATCTTATTTAATTCTGTTTGATGCTGAATATACATGTTTTTTTTTTAGTTACTGCATAAAAACTTTATGAGATCACACTGTTATTCCTATTCATAGACACTAACTGAACAGTTTTATTGAAGGAAAGCATATAAATACTTTTCATTCAACCTGACTAGAGATGCATGTATTTTATGTGAGAATTAGTGACTTACCTGTCCATGCTGATGCCAGCTCTGGAAGCGCTGTTCAAGATAGCAGTGAGAGCAATCTGGGAGGGGGAAAACAGAAGTCCAGCATCTGTCATGGCTGCCTGAGTCAAGAAATCATCCGCACTCTTCCTCAGTGACTCTGGGTTCTCAATCGTGGGGTACCGAGTCTGTCAGGACAAGACAAACGCTCTACAATGTGGTAAAAATTTAGGTTGTGTTCCAGAGTAATGTTCAAAATGCACCTTCAGATCAATGAGCAGACCCTCCATGGGTCTGTAAGGGTTGTGGACCACCAGGTGGAAATTGAGCTGCTGGATTAGAAGCAGCTCATACTCAAGGATTTGCTCTATAACCTTTTCTTGTCCTGCTGGGGTCTCCTGCACAAGGTTGCCTGCAAACTGGGTGCTGGACACGTTGAACTCGTCCACTTTACAGGACAGGTAGGCACACGTCAACCTGTAGAGTGCCAAGGACATGGCTGAAAACACTTTTTGGTGTAAATAATCAAACAATTCAACAGAAACAAAGCATTAATGCCAATTTATCTCCCATAAATGTGTTGATCTGACCATTTTCTCCATCTAGTAATATTCTACTTGATGTTTCAAACTGAAAATTATAACTAGTACAGAATCAAGTAAAAACACATCAGTATGCAATAGCACACATTGTATTAATGATGGGGATCTTCAATACCAAATAGGCTTTTTCAAGACATGCCTCTTTTTCTGTGAAAATCTCAGTAAGTGCACTCTGCACATGTAAACAATGCACAGCAGTTAGCTGGACTCACATGATGATCCTGGGGTGGTACTCCATGATGGAGTTGTTCAGGTAGAATCTTCTGAAGTACATGAGGGCTGTACCCTGCAGCAGGTGAGTGAAGTGGGGTTTAAGTGTAAAAACACACAAGGGGAAACCTGGATTTAACAAATCTATAAAGAAAACACACGTACCACGACAGACTTGGGCATCACAGGCTTAAAAGCATTGCAGAAGTCAAGCAGCCTCCTCTCATAGTGGCGAAATAAAGCGTCCTCCTCATGACGCTCCAAAAGCCTGGAGTCACTCAGGGCGGCCTAAACCAAAGTAAGCTGTGTTTTATTAAGGGTTTGGTTAATACATATGCCTCGTTGTTAAGGTGTGCCTACCTTTCCGCTTTCTAAAACCTTCTTGCGGAATTTCTCATTAGCATTACACCTCTTCTGCTCCACTTCATCCTCACTTTTAAAGGTCCAGAAATTTTTTTGTGAGCTGTTGTGGAACATGCTGGTTTCTGTCACGATAGAGGTAAAGACAAAATCGTATAAAAGGAGGACAATACAAAAAAGGAGGTCTTAATGTATGAACAGAAAAAGATGAGCGTTAGCTGACGAACAACTCGCATACGACATTAAAAATCTTACGTGTTCGAGTCTAAATGTGCATCACTCAATTAAAGCGCGATGGAATACATAAAATATATCTCTCCCCACGAAAAAGTCGTTTAAATTCCAATTTATGCTCGTATTTACAGTCCTGGGAAGCAAGGCTCAACAGAAACGCTACAGAATCTCAGCAGCAGTCGCTGTTATTTGACGTAAAGCCGTCTCGTGTTAATGACGCAGGATGCTACCGTAATTATTAGACAAATGCGCGCTAAAATCTAACATCTTTGTTTAAACCGCTTTAAAAGCTAGATGGAAATTTGTATATTACAACTTTTTAAAGAGGAACATTATTAAACAGTATATTATATATGTTGCCATCATAGCTAATAAACATTTTTTCATAAATAGGCCTAAACTGGTTGAAATTCGTCCACCTTTCCCAATGACTACACTGATTTTTATGTATTCAATTTTGTCATTATTTCATATTTCAAAATAATAAGATCAGACATGATAAATATTACACGCATGACTTATGTTTAGTTCCTAAAATCGTATTAAGAAAATTCTTGAATTTCTTTCACAAATATGTGCGCATAAATCCTCATCCACCTGCAGAACGCCGCAGCTGGGTCGTGATTAGGCTTATGTTGGTCAAATACTTGGCTCTGGATCCGCTCTGATGGAAGAGCGCAACAGCGACCGAATCACACAGTGTGTTTATTAGCCTGAGCCACTCAACCCCCACCACTGTTTCCGTATACCGTCATTTGCATAAACATGAGTAATTTATGAATAATAAATGCCCCTGCGTTCAGCGGGAGTCGTTAATTTGCATATCAGCACAGCCTTAGTGCGGTGTTATCATGAGCCCTTCAAGCCTGCATAAACCAGAATCACAGAGAAATGGTGGCTTAACAGGTATGTGCTGAAGACTGTTTTATAATCTTAATCTGTTTCTCCACAGGCGGTGAGTGTGTGTGTGTGTGTGTGTGTGTGTGTGTGCGCGCGCGCGTGTGCGTGTGTGTGTGTGTGTGTGTGTGTGTGTGTGAGTGAGCTCTGTCCGGGGATAGGGCTTGTAGAACCGTTCCGTCTGCACCGTCTGCACGGCTCGGTCTTGCCCTGGGAGTTGCATAAACATGAAGTGCCGATGCATTATTGATGAGACCGTTGCAACGTTTACTGTGGACGCGCGCTTACAGCACGTATGCACATACGCTTGCGTGCACGCGTAATTGTCTGAGTTGTCGCTCCTTTCTAAACTGCTTTTTTTGGCACTATTTTGTGGTGTGTGATGACTTATTTTTGGCTTTCCATATCGAGCTGAGCTTATGTGTTGTGTTTTGTGTGTGTGTGTGTGTGTGTGTGTGTGTGTGTGTGTGTGTGTGTGTGTGTGTCTTTTTAACCTTTTGGCTTTAATTAGACTTTTTTTTCCTGCAGGTAGGAATAATCCTGCAGTCTGCTAAGGCTGAATATGCGTCTATTAAGGAGAGGTTCAGACTTGTGAGACTATAAATTTGAGGTTATGAGTAAAAAAAGTGCTCTATATGTTTTAAGGGAAATCAGACTTGGGTGATTTTGTTGCATTGTCACATGAAGTGGATGATGATCCCTGAGCCCCTGAGCAAAGTCCTGTCTGATAAAATTCACCTCTTGCTGAATTATTTGCAAATTCCAAATCAGAAATAGATGCATGCTGCATCTCTCGACTCAGTAAACTGATGATTATGGAAGAGAGGAGGAGAACGTTGGTTTTTATTACATGTTTGTGCGCAAACAAAATAAGCCTAATTATTAATTCAGTCAGTGTTTTTGTGTAGTTTTTGTTGCCACCTTGACATTTCTCCAATTTGCTGCAGCATCCAGAAACATTTCAGCTTCACACACCAGTAATTACACCCTGATTCCTCCCCCCTTTATGTGCATATTCATTTTCTGCACCCCTCCCTCCTCCCCTCTATAATTGATATCACAGTTGCCATGGCAACAACGCTGATGTCAGAGGCTCCTTCAAGGACAGTCGTGCAGCCACCCTGTCAGGTAATATGTATGGCGCTGCTTCGACTATAACACCCAGGAACTAAACGGCATCCTGTTTTATTTAGATTCGACTGCGTCAGAGAATCTTTGCTTTGAGCCTTCAAGAAGAACACCTGCTAGGCCTTATACTGTTTATTTCTGTTTTGATGATCTATGGATGAGGTGGGATATTCTTAGTGTGATTGGTGTGACCGAGGCTCAGAAATAGAATGCCTGTCTCAAAGAATTCCAAAATATGTCTTTCTGTTGAAGCACATTCACATGTAGCTTTTGGTGGTTTTGGCACATCGTACATTTTTTATTTTTGCTCAGGTTGGTATTAAGCATGGAGGCAAATTTTCCCCCCTCCCCCTCCTTTCCCCCCCCTCATCCAGACACTCAGCGCTCCCCCACCGTCTCTTTCTCTCCCTGTCTCTAATTGAGCTTTGTGTCTACCTCCATCTCCATTCAAATCCAGACTCATTTGCATACTGCCGCTCGGTGCTGGACAGCTCCCCAGCTGTACAGTACAGAACTAAATAAGGAACACAGACCCACTTTGTGTGATGTGAATACTAAGCAGTCAGGTTAGTCATTTTTCTGTTTCCCTGAAAATACATCTACCTATAAGAAATGAGGAAAGATGAAGGACTGGTTTAGCCAAAATCAGCAGGCTGAAGTGGAAATTTTGAAATTTGTGATTAAACAAGACACTCCATTGTATCGTATGTTCTAATATAAGTTCAAAGTTGACAAGAGATGTTCATATTCAAAGTCTATACTACAGGAATCTTTTTGTAATGTCACATTGTTGCAGGTTTAATTTTCTGCCCCTGATCTTTTTTGATTCTTTCAGGCCAGTCAAGGCCCAGTTCTGAGCTCTGCTGTCTTTTATTTTTTACATAAGCGAGACTCACTCTGCATTGAGGAATTTTAGAGGGGACATTTTTCCCTGAGTGCATGAAGACATGTAATAACGTTGTATTTTAGATGCACTCCAACCACACTTAACAGAACGTGTTAAGCCCACACTTAATGGGAGCCGTAAAAAAAAAAAAAAACTGCACAAGGCCAATTTTCATTTCTGGCATATTGGCAGAGATTTGTGACATTTCAACTCATTTCGGTGTTCAATCAAAGCTGTAGCTCTAGGGAGAGCAAAGCGACCGTGCTCTTTACAGAAAATCCAACTGTCCTTGGTTTGCTATATACACACACACACACACACACACACACACACACACACACACACACACACACACACACACACACACACACACACACACACACACACACACCTTCTTCCTCCACAGTCACACCTTTGAGAATTGCATGAAATTTGATGACCCATTTTAACTTCACCTTGAAGCCAAACTGTATGAAAATGCTTCTGATCTTTAAAAAAAAAAAATCTTTATAATGAAATTTATTTGGAAAACAAAGTCTTTTATTCAGATGTTTTTTTCTTAAGTGACTGCAGGGTTTGAAAATCAGAGACTAAGAAACACGCCGTTCATCACTCTAAAAGCCTCAGCTTTCAGGAAAAATTGCTCAAACAAACTAGTTAGAAAACAAAAGGTGCAGTCATTGTGGTAAAACTCAAATTCTTCTTGAAATGTTCCTTTATATCAACACATAATGCCCTCTTCTTTCCAAATGGCAGGCCTTTTGAGAAAAAACTGCACAGATAGACCTGTTTTTAGTCTGTTTTGTAACAAAAAAGGTGGATTCTTGTATATTTTAACATTCCACTTGGGTGTGCTTTGTTTGACTGTTAAATATAATTTTCTCCATCAAAAACAGTTGTTCTTAATATATTATTTTAATTTAAAAAGTAAAAAAATATGTCTAACTAATCCCCTTTATCTCCTTAGTTAAATAAAACGATCTGTTTTTACATTTAAAATGATTTCTTCCAAACAGTAATTACGGTATTTTAAAAATGTGATTTTGCTAGAAATCAGGGCTTAATTGCATTGGAAATTTGAACGTTTCAACATGAAACCACTGCATATTGTGTGTGTTGTTCATCAGTGTGTTTGTACTTTCTGTGTGTGTGTATATGTGTGTGTGTGTTTGTGTGTGTTCTGCATCTTAATCTAATTAAAAAGTAATGCTCGAATATAGATGAGAAATTATGAGCTTAAAACTGGGGGAGGGGGAAGTGCGTTTGATCAAGTCAGGTTGCCCAGCAACCCAGACCATTTATTTCAAATACACACACACACACACCTACACACGTGCACGCACGCACGCGCACACACACATGCACGCACGCACACACACATAAATAAAAAGCACTTTAAGGTTTAATAAACAGGTTGTCTTCATTAAAATGCAAAAAGGGTGACAGGCTGCACCTGAAGGACAGCAAAAATTAGGCAGGGCAAATCCTCGTCTTCCAGGTGAACGTGCTGACCTTCTGCTGCTGACGTCTGTCAGAATTAACCCTCTAAATCACAAAATAAGCTGAAAGCTTATTAAAATTTAGGAAAGTAAATGTGAAGCAGGATGTGCACGCAGTGTGTCGTTTTAGATTTTATTTGTCTGGAAACACTGAATTAAACACAGTTCTTATTTTTAGTTCTTATTTTTAAGTCATATTTTTAATAAAATCACAGAAATGTTAAAATAAGACAAAAAGGGAAACATTTTTTATTTTAAACAATGACAAAAAAAATCATGCACATTTTAATTATTATATTTATTTGCAAGAATCACTTCTATGAATAATAAAAAACTGACAAATAATAACCAGCAGGAGGTGTGTTTTTTCCTTTGGCTTCTCTAATTGACAATGCAAAAACTGGGTGTTGAAGTGCTCCTGCTATAATCACAGGCACCCCTCCCCTCTTTTGTTTTCCTAATTGTTGCCATGCCTTTCGTTAGAAAGCATTCTCACAAGTGCATCAATCCCTGCTGCAGAGCACAGAAGGCTTCCCGTGGACTTTCTGTGGACTTCAACAAAAAGCCCTGTCAGGTAGATCAGCCATTAGTCACCAGTCTACATTGTCTCTGACAAATTTGACGTTTAAAGTACACGCATAATTCCAAAGAGCTCTCTGTGCTGCACAAATTGCCGGCATTTTATCTTGCAAATGTCACAAACGTTGGGTTGAACTTTTGCAGTAACATGTTGATGTAAAATGCTGATTTGGACCTTTGCTCAGTTTAATCCAATTTCACAAAATGAGTGACGGCTGAAAATGTATCAATAGAAATGGGATTGTTGGCAATGATTGGTATTTTAGGATTTTGGTTCTTGCATGAATATGTTTTAATTCTACAAGACAGTTTCTCCTGCAGTATGATAATAATAATAACAATAATAATATTAATAATAAGGAGCATTTTTACCATTACTTGTCCTGTTTTAGTTTATATTTGAATCTTTAATGTTTTTATATTCAGTAAAAAATACAATAATATCATTAAATGCCAACTTGTGAGTTGTCTTTGCGTTGAAGCACTAAAGCACCTGTAGTTTATAATTAATTTAATCAGAAGAATATATGATTGCATCCTCTCTGTCCTTAAGCTTCAGATCATCTCTTGTGTGTGGGATGCAGTGCCATATGTTTAATTGTGTCATCATTTGTTTATGAATTACATTTTATTCCAGGAATTAAAGAGAATCTCACACACGCACGCACGCACGCACGCACACACACACACACACACACACACACACACACACACTGGGAATTGCTCGCTCCTTTCACTAGATGGAGTAAGAGCATCACTCGTCAGGCGTTTTGGATCGGGCTCAATCCTACACTTTTGCACTTTTCTGCAAATCACAGTTTCTTGATAAACGTCCAGAAATCCACATTCTGAGTGAACATTATCTTCACAAGCTGTGCTGCAGAAGAGAACATGTTTTTTTTTCTGGATGTACTCACTAAAGAGGCAAAAAGCGACTTATAACATAAACTTACATCTATGGAAACATGAGATCTGCTTTGTTTTCCTCCAAAGTGGAACAGATGAGATGTTTAGATCATTTTGAGGAGCCTCTGCAGTCTTCTGAGCAAACCCACTCTGTGTGTTTGTTGTGTTTGCTTTTAACATCACTTCCTGCTGCACAATGTTTTTGGGAATCTATTTTCGTTTTCATATCACCAGTTCTCTCATATAGTCAGACTCTTGAAATTGCGTTCCTCTGCAATTCGTAGACTTTTTTCCCCCCTTCTGCTTTCCCAGCCCTTCCATCCCTCCCACCACCTTCACGCATTCATTTTCGAGTAGCGTATCATTAGCTCAATGTTGTGTTATGGCCCGCTGTTGTTCGGCTCAGCCCAGCTCCTCGGTGAGCCTGAATTGGCATGGGAAAGAGACGGGGGGGAGAGCTGTGAGACTCTGACAAGTAGCTCCTTGATTAACCCGTACAGGCCGGCTGAACAGGCCCACACTTTGCCTGTGTTCTTTATTCATTTGCCTTGTCCCTTTTCTTTCAGAAAGAGACCCAATAAGGCCCAGCAGGTGAATGTAAAGAAACGCGAGAGGACTCCCCTCTGATCAGCTTTTCAGGCCTGGACAATGGCCTGGCCCACCTCTTGTACTGCTGCATTAAAACCCTGATTAAAGCTCTTCCTGTTAGCGATTGATTGGGGATGCAAAGCTAAAACCAACAAAAACCGGCCTGATAATGACCGGGCCCCACCTACAAAGCACACGCCTCAAATGATTAGTGGGGTTTTGTTTTCTTAGTCAGTGTGTGTGTGTGTGTGTGTGTGTGTGTGTGTGTGTGTGTGTGTGTGTGTGTGTGTTAGAGAAAAACAGAGCGAGGTGAAGGAGGTGAGGCTGTCTAATCATAGCAGGAGGTTTTCAGACAGATAGCTCTAATTAATCAACAGGAAAAAAGAAAGAAAAAACATTTTCCTCTCCTCATTTGAGCATCTCTATTAGGGGCGACAGAGGAAGTGTGTGTTAGTTTAACTCAATTTGAATTCAAAGGGGGGAAAAGAATGCTGACTTTCAAATTTAGCATTAGTCGTTACCAATAATGTTAGTAAAGTACTAGAACCATCCCCCATTGCGCTTTGGGTTTTGTAAAAAAAAAACTTCAACACGCTTATCATAATCAGGTTTGGAACTGTACTCGTCATTGTTACGTAAACAGCCTTCCTTGCATGTTAATCCTTTTACCAGAGAACATTAGTGAGATGCGTGACGACGTGGGAAATAATTTGCAGAAAGAAGACACGAGATGACTCTAACAACATGTGTGTGTGAGGGGAGAAGGTAGCAGGCTCTTCAAGAATCCATAAATATTGCATTTCTTTGTCTGACGGATGTTTGACACATTTTCATGTTTCCTCAACAAATTCCACTGTCACACCGTTCCTTTCGTCAGTCATCTTCCAAACGGCGTGTTCTGACAATTATCCCAGAGAAACTCCTGATCAAAAACCAGCGTATTCTCTTCTGCACAGCTCCATCTCGCACTGTTTCCCCCTATCGCTCTTCCTCGTCTACATTCTTCATATTTTCCGCAATCAATGTTCAAGTGCACGAGAAAATGTAATTTACAAAGTGCTTTTGTGATGCATTTTTCAAACATTTTGTTGATGCAGTGTATTTGCAGGGTGATCGTCAAAGAAAGCTAATTCTTTGTTTTGACTAAAATGCTGAACAATTTGCAAAAACTGAACTCTCTGGTGTAATTTTGACTTATTAATACTGCTTTTTATCAAGCATTAATTTAAATAAATACATGTCTGCTAAACAAAAGAAAAAAGACAACACCTCTAATTTCTTTTTACAAACAATTCAAATAAAGGACAGTTTTTAAATTTAGAATTTTATGGGGAAAATCAAAGCTATAGAACTGTTTGTTTCTTCAGATTTCCTGGAGAATTTAAGAATCAGGAGATTAAAAAAATAGAGAGAGACAGGTAGAGTATGGCACTGAAGTGGCCCTCAGGCAACAGTGAGGGTCCTGGGCAGCTTGACTCTACAACGATCCTCACATCCCACACATTTATCAGCACACACACACACACACACACAAATTTAGACCCAGACATCTGCCTACATTTAGGCCTTACAGCCTTTTACCTTCCCTGTGCACTTCTTCCTCCTACTCCTCTGTTATTAGCCTCACACACACTCAGACCACATGACTCCACCTCCCAGCATGTATATGAGTCAGAACAATGTGCATCTCAGTTATTCTCAAGACCATAATTGGTCCATAGCATGCAACAAATTGCCACTGCGGAATAAGAGAAATTCTACAGAATAAAGACATTAGTGAGATATTAGAACAATTTATAAGACAGCGTGGTCATTAGTAATTTTTAAAGGAACTGTGCAATTACAGATGCCTCCATTATGGTGAAAAAGCACACGATTTTTATTATTATAAGTGCATTCCTTTTATTCGTGTAGAATCTTCTGTAGCTTGGTGCTATATATTTATTTGTCTTATTTATTATTATTATTATTTTTACTGGGAATAAAAGTGAGTGTAGCCTCAGGGGCGTGGAAATAAAATTCAGCTTCTGACTTTTTTTCTGCGCTTCTGTCCCTCTTTCATTTGCACCTATTATATCCCTCTGCTGTGCAGGTCTGTTTTGAAAAGAACTGGACACGTTAATTGTACCTCGCAGGCAGCAAGGTGGATAAAAGCAAGAGGTCTGTCAGAAAAATCCAGTCAGGCTTGTTATCAAATAGTCAACAATATCTTTTTAAAAAGTTATGAAATGTGGTTTGTGTTTTGCATAAACTATAAATCTGCTTGTCTTGCAGGTTTTTAACAACTCACAAATGATTTATCAAATCTATTTTCAAATATACTTGTTTTTCAAGACATAAAAGTTGCATTAGAGTAGTGGGAAAACACACTTGTAAGTGTGTATTCAGGCCCCTGCAACATCCACACAGACTGGCAGGTCTGACACAACCTCTGTCCTCAGCTCCAACCCCCACCCTCGTCCTTGCCCCCTCCACCCCACCCTTAACAAAGCGTATTCCTCCACAGCACCGACAGCAGCACGTCGTCACACTCTCAACCCTCAGTGACAGCGCCGGGTCACGGAGGCCGACGACGGGGCTGCGCATACCATCAAACACACGTGTCATTGTGAAGGACTGCCAGATTGTCAGTAACTCTTCTCATCCAACCCTAAAATACCTCAACATCCTCACACACGCACGCACACACACACACTCACACACACATTCATAATCAGACGGGCTCTGTATCTTGATACGTCTGACCCGAGTGGATGTGGATCAGTGCAGAGGCACTGACAACTCAGTCTCTGGCACTCCAACTAGCCGGGTGACAATGAAGTGATGCTTTGAATTAAAAGTGTGTCGGATGCTAAAGAGTGGCTAACCTGATTTGACTGGCTAACGTGATTTGAGTGAGTTCAGACAGCGATAGAGAGCCGCGGTGCGTGGAGAGAAATGGATCCCTGCCAGCTTGATCTGCTTATTCAGTCAATAATGGAAGCAAATGCAGCCAAATGAGCCCCAAGGTTCAGCACGGAGCTAATCTGAAATGCTAACACTTGGCCTTACATTGATTCTATTCAAGGTTTTATCTCTATGGTTATCTAATAGCCTCTGCTAAATGCTCTTGAGCATAATGTGCGTTTACCGTGGGGAGCACAGACGAGCACGTTCTAATGTGATTTTTATTGTCGTTCGTGACTGAATGGGAAATGGAATTCAAATCAAATGATTATTTTTGATCAGCTTTAATTTACATTTTGCTAAGGATTTGCTTACTCATGGATAGGTATGTCCTCTTATAAATGTCTGGCTCATACTGGAGTTAATTTTGTAGTAGAAAAGCCGTTAATGAGGACAGGCTCCTGAGCTGTCGTCTGAGGTGAGAAAGTCAGATTCGGTGAGATCTGAAGTGTTGATTGGGCTGATGTGGGTGCAGCAGGAAATCTACGAGAAAAAAACTACTGAGATGTCGTTAAGATCTGTATTTCCTAAATTCCAGCAAATAGGCCTAATTCACTGCACTGGGAAGAGTAGGGAAGGCACAGGTGCATTAATGAGGGATGCGTTCTGCTCCTGCAGCTGAGCATGCTGGTTGTTCTTTATAGCTGCTAACAAGCACAAGTTCTTCTAAATGGAGTGCAGCACCTACAGTATGGCTTCCACACAGTCAAACTGCCTGCCTTGAAACAGTTTTGTGTTTTCTTTATGATCATGGATGTGTAAGTAGGGGCTTGGATTTTTTGTTAGAAACACTGGATCTTCAGGACTAATACGGGCCAAACTTGCACAATGGGAAAACACTAATATTAAGATAAATTCATTTGGAAAAGATTATAAAATGGCGATGTTTCTTATTTAAAAAAAAAAAATCACATTATCAGCTAGCCTCCAATCAACCCACTGCTGTCACACTTGAGAGTATACATTGTGGATATATCTGTAGGGTCACCAGTCACAGGTAGCCTCAGATCAAACCAAAACCTGGCTGCTTTCAAAAATACCTTTGTGACTTCCAAGCGTGCAGCTTCCCTCATGAGCCCTGTTGGCTCTCTAATCCTGTCTAAATGAATCACAAAGATGGCTTCTCTGCTCCATCTCTGACCTTTTGGGCTCTCCATCCCTTCCCAGTGTGTGACAGGATTAGCAAAGCAGGCCTCTAACACCCCTGCTGTTTCAATGTGGAGCTGACCCCTCAACCCCATGGCCAGGTGTAGCTCTGCGATGGGTGGCTACCCGAGGCTGAATTATCGTCTCTCTTCCCCTCTAAATGAGGTGTTTTAAGGGGCACCAGGTAAGACAAGTCACCGGGGGTCGACTAACCCCTGTAGTCTGACACACAAAGAGGCAGAGGATCACCTGCCGCTTTACAGATCAAATGAGGGCTTAAATAGTGGGCTCTTCTCTTGTCCAATCTCTCCATGACCACTCAGGAAGGCCAGGGACCACTGTCTAGCCTCCCCCAGTCTTGGCCTCCTGTAGACCCAAGACCCTGTCGACAGCTAAAAACCACTGCACTCCGGCCCAGGTCCCCTCACAGTAGCCATCAAGCTCTTAATTCCTACTTTCAGGCCATCACTAAGTACTTTGTGCTTAATGGACCTATAATCAACCTCTGTCAAATGGAGCCTTTTCTCTCAGCATGTCTGCACTCATGTTGAGGTTGCATGTCGAGCTGCAATGAGATGGTAATTAGACGTCATATCTACAAGCCTAATCTGTGTGTTCACATTCGGGTGCTTTCAGTCCACTCCATAGCTGAGAAGCTTGCTAATTTGGAGCTGGTGTTATGAGAGTGGTCAAAAAAGAAAGAATGAAATTATTTGTTGTAGAAACTGCTGAAAGGAGATGCATCATCAGGGTGTAAGATTTGCGGCTATCCTATTCTCTCTGACAAATAACCTCATCAAACTGCACCGTATGACAGGGTAAGTGAGAGGTGTGGCAACTCAGGTGCCCAACACAATACCCCTTGTCAGTCAGCCTCATTCCTGGGGGGTGAAGAGGAGAGAGGGAGGGTGCAGCGGAGGCAGCCACAGGCCCTTGGGTCTCTGCGATTGGCCTTAATCCGCCAGCTAATAAGTTCAGAGAGGAGCCATATGCTGCGGTGCAATGTGTGGGGAGGGGAGTGTTGCCTCATGTTACTTACACCAGGCCAGAGCTTTCTTAGGTACCGCCCTCCCATGGTCTGTTCCTTTGTACTGAGGGATCAGCCCTCTCCACGCTGTGAATGGTCCGAATTGATTAAACCCCACCGTATAATTGTCAGCAAATCCTAGCGAATCATTTCCCATCCATTTGAAAAGTACAATGTGCATTTCTCTTTTTCTCCTCACCTCCTTTCTTCTTCACCATCCCCACCCCTCAATGTCCTTCCCCTCCTGTTTTTCTACACCCCCCCCCTTTTTTTTTTTTGCAAGGTCTCAAGTTTGTCACTACATGCCATTCTTGGTCCCCTGCATGACGGAGAAAGCAAAAGCAGGGAGGAGGAAGAGGATAAGAGGAGGCAGGGGTGAGGAGCCATAGGGTGTGCTTGGCTGGAATGTTGGCCGTAGATGAAAGTGGGCAACGGGGAGATGTGTTTTCATCTGTGGTCAAGGCCAGAGAGTGGGGCGCTCGCCGGGGTTGAGCCTCAAAACAGAAGCAGCTCAACGGCAGGTGGTTTATTAATAATTATCAAACATTAAAAAAGGTGTACACAAATACAAAAAAAGTTTTTGTAAAACACACTTTGTCATTAAGATGTTCATGTTTAAAATAATGTCCTACGAAAGCAATCTTTTTACGCAATTCAAAACCAAACTTTCCACTGTCCCTCTTTATAATACTTATTGAAACATTTGTTAATGTCTTGTTAGATGAATAAAATCATCTCTAAAACAATCACAGCCCAGTTAACTCATCTGACACTTGTTCTCTATTTGATCCATCCACATGTTTAACAAGCCTTCATTGATCCGAGAGGTCCCCAGACAGTAGTTCAAGCCTGACTGACCTCAGCCAGTTAACCTTTGACCTTAGAAACAAACTGAAAGCATGTCCCAATCAGGGAATTCAGTTTGTCATGACCAATCTGCACCTTCATACTGATACACGTCTCTCTTTTTCTCTTTGAACACACCCTTTGGAGCAGATGAGAATATTATGAAGCTTCTATTGACATCATGTGATTTTAAAAAACATACAACGCCATTAACAGATCACGGTCTATCTTACATTGATATCTTGCATATCCGGCTGTACACATGGAAGCGATCCCTGTCGTGACATTGATCTTTAACTTTGATGCTTGGCTTTCATTACAAGCTGAAGGGCGCTGTTTGTGAGAGCGATCTTCATGTAAAGTGCTCATAAACGATCACAGGACACGCAGGCAGATTTATGACCAACGGGGTTACAAGGAGACATGGGACAATGCGGCATTTCATCTACGCTCGTATACTGTAAGTTGTGTAGGTTTAGGGGTTTACATCCAGCTGGGGTGGGGGGTGATCATGATAATGATGAAGATGAGGCTGGAATAAGGCAGCGAAGGGCAGGTTCTGAGCTGTTTTTGCAAGACGCTGAAGTGGATGGAATCCAGATGAGGTAATGCTCATTCAAATGAAAACCAACATGCTAATCGGAAGTCTCTTAATACCATGCTAATCCTGAATGTTTCGGCTGAACACCTATCGCCCTTTAATTGGCTCCATGCAGAATAGTTCAGCAGTAAACAAAACCAAAATACCTTTAAAAATATACCATTTGTCATCTAGTGTCAGACTTTAAATTATGATCATGCACATATTTATAGTTTTCCTCTCCGTGTCACGTGTTTAACCTCCAGATCTTGATGCAAGCAGGATCATCAATCCTTCACTTGTCCAGCCCGAGTCATTAATGATGTCCACTAACTAGCACGGGGAGTCCATGAGTAAGAGTCTCCTGGGAATGAGGTCATGGTGTCTGGTTTGTGAACTCTGACCCCCAGTGACCACAATGGTTTGACCCACACGCGTAATCTGGTACCAATGAGGTCATCAATAGGACTTTTGTCAAGAGAGTTTATCAAGTAGATTAAGACCATTGTTTGTAAATAGACTGACCGACTGCCCACCACTGAGATGATGTGACCCGTGAAACAAGAAACACCAGTAAAACCACTTTATTGGATCCTCTAGTGGTGCTGGTCACTTGGAATGACTAACGGAATTTTATTTTTTAAAATAACGTTATATATGTTTTAAATTTTAGATAGCACGATGCCTACGTGTATAGAAACAAACCCTTTTGTCATGACAAAATAAAACGAGCCAATCTCCATGATCCAAAATCAGTATTACTTCGGATTGTAGGTTGAGTCAAACATTGTGTGCCACCAATCATTCTCTTGTTAACAAATTGCCCCCTGGACATTTTCGCAGTAGCCACCCTCCCTGTGTCCACACAGTGTTTCCCCTCCCTCCCCTCAGAAGGCGCAACGCGGACAATCATATGGTCATTTGACCTGCTTGTCCCATATGGAGTGGGTAGTGGACAGATTGAGAAGTCAGAAGGTTAAAGGTTAAATGACCAGGACTGTTTACAAGGCGTCTGGGAGCTCAAACAGGAGTCCTTTCATTTCTTTGTCCTCAGCTTGATAATGATTATATTAGGACACTTAATAAAACTCAAGAATTAACGTAGAAAAACTGAACCAAATTCTAAATTCGTCCAGTCTCTAGTTGTAAGATACACAAAAAAGGAAGGAAATACAAAAATCTACAAAATGATTTTCACTGCGGTGAATAAAATTGCCACCAGCACAAACCCAAATCCTCCACACCTCGACTTTTCTGTATTTTCTCACATGGGTTATGAATCTGATTAACACAGAGTCTGCTTTTCTTTAGAAACCCAGTGTTTACATAAAGAGGCCCAGTGGGACCAGCCTTCGAGGTCAGGGGGTCGAACCTCGGTTGTCAGAGAGCCTTGTGACATTTCTTTCCCACGTCTCTCGGCAGCCATTGTCCGCAGCGAGGAGCCCCTGTTAACGTTTGGCCCCAGGAGGTAGAGTGGTGTGAGAGGGAGGCCTGGGGGCATTGGACCCTCAGCGGGTCCCTGGGAAACGGGCGTAACCAGGCGGGGCTGAGGCGAGCGGGGACAGCATGGGGTCATTTTCCGGCTTGCTGCCCCTCTAAAGGGCTTTGGAGCACAGTATTGGCCCCTAGAGGAGTACTGGTGTGGAAGACGGTACAAAAGGCTTTGTTTGTGCATGTGTGTGTGTGTGTGTGTGTGTGAGAGAGAGAAAGATGTTTGACCTCAGCAGACTTGTGTAAGCATAAAAATGGTTATTTTGCATGCTTGCAGTCCCATCTGGTTTTTTGCAAAAAGGCAGTAAATTTAAAAAAATGCCACAATTTATTAATTGTTCTTGTCACGTTAGTCCATTTAATAGACTTGTTCAATATTCTGATGAGAATCCCTTTGCTATTATTGGGTACTTTATTAAAATGTGTTTAACTTGCCGTATAATTTTTGCAGCAGTAACACAAATCCCCCCTTCCTTGTACTTTTCCTCACTAAGTAGACGTGCATTTACATTTGCCTCTTGTTGACACAGGCTGTGATTTGAAGCCAACACACTCAGCTATTGAATAATAACTAGATATCCCGAAAATGAATAAATAAAACATATCATCCTGCCATTATCACCCTTTTCTCTGCCTTCATGCCAGAAAAAAAATATACAACCCCCCCATTCCTACTTATAATAAGGTCATCCTTTTTTAATGTAATCCTGCTCGTATCTTTCGGGGTCTCTGATGGGTTCTCGGGAGTCTGGTTCTTGCTGTAGCATCGACATGTACAGTAATGTGCAACGAGGGCTTTGTTGATCTGAGGGAGAGCTGTGAGCTCACTGGCTTTGAGAAATGATGGGAGTGAAAGACCTCCTCCACCCCAACAAATACAACACAACCCACATTCGCTTCTTTTCCTGCAGAGTTATAACCAGAAGCAGCAGCAAATCATGAGGGAGAGCCCTTCTCTGGTGTATTCTAACTGGATCATGTGAGGATGAGAGCTGCATGTGAGATTTTGTAGGGCAGACTTTTAAAAATGATTAAATGTGTCATTCCTGCATCTTTACATTTTTTAAAGATCATTGCAAAAACGTAAGACTGTGTTTGTTAATTCCATTTACTTTCATCTTGCATTTTGATTGCAACAATCTGCTCAAAGGCTGATGGGAAGGGAAAAAAAAGACACATCGAGAAAAACTGAAAAGTGAAGTTTGTTTGCTTCCAATAGCCCATGCAAGCTCCTGAGTGCAACATTCACAAGTTTCAATAAAACACCCATTCATCCCATTGTAAGTTTACCTAGGCTGAACATATTACCAGTAGCATATCAGCCACAAAACTAGCCAGATGGAATCTTTCCACTCTTCCAAATCGCAGACAAAAACACTGCAATCTGCCGGCTGATTGCAGCTATTTTCTGGCCTCTCTCTTTAGCAGAATTGTTTCCTGGCCTCTCACGAATTGAGTTTATCAGGTGTTGAACAATGGAATGGGGATTGTTTATTGAGTGTTAAACAACAGAATGGAATATTGCGGAAAAAGGTCAGAACTTTTTGCAAAACTCAAAACCAAACTTTGTTTCAATTTCATTGCAGGAAGGGGGCACAGAACCTTTAGATACACAGGGAAAAAAACACATCTGGGTGCTTTGGATGCACTACAGTGTTTCCACACATCTCCTGTCAAATAGCCCTGCTGCGTAGGAGGGGTGCCATTTTATTTTCAAATGTATTTATTCATGAATCTGACATTTTAAACAACCTCTGTGTGCTCGCGGAGTTACAAACCAAGCTAATTTTCTATCATACTCCATATGTTTAAAGCGCCATCACATTCCATAGGCTGTTAGATCTGAAGACTATTCACTCGCTGTCTTTCTCGCTTCGCCTCCTGCACTTCCAAACCCTGAACCTGAACTTGGAAGGGCAGGCGCAGATTTATATGCATGCCCCTCCTTTGATGACAGGGTAAATATTCACACCGACAGCCAAGGTGCCCCCTTCATTACCCATGTACTGTGTGTTTGCCCACCAGTTAAATTCTTAGGGGGATTGTTTGGTGAGATGAATGGGGCCAAAGTGCTGAAGGACGTATCGTAGTTCAGCAAACAAAACCTCTCCTGACTGGCTCAGCAACAGCTCGGTCCAGTGGGCAAAGTTAGAAGCGGGGAGATGCGTTGGAGGAGGGGGGTGAGGTATTGGGGGGAATGTGAGCTTTTGCTTGTCAATTAAGACTGCTGTGAATGACTGGGAGGAGGAGGAGGAGGAGGAGAGCGCCTGGCTGTGCTTGCCATCTCTTGGCTCCTGTTGGATCTGAGGAGATATAACTGAGATGCCGTTCACCTGAAATAGGAAAAACCCTGTCAATATTCATCTATTTAATAACCCCATGTGTGCTCCCTCTGCCTTTTGAAGACTGTGGGGTCTGCGTTTCCCTTTGATGTACCTTCATTGTCAGACTCTCTATCTGAAATCTTCCAAGATGGAATTGGTGACATTTTCTCTTCTTTTTTTCCTCTCTCCATTCATTCAATCCAACCTCAAAGGTTTCCAGCAGTAGTTCTCCTGTCCGAGAAGCTTTGTTGTATCAGGAGAGGGCATATAAATTGGCTTTAGTTCCCCTGGATGTAGATCAGTGGGTTATAAAAACCAGCAGATTAAATGAGGAATGTAAATACACTTGCATGGGTTTTATGTCTCTTTCTGCTCAATCGGACTTCTAATTTGAATACAGCGATTTGTTCCCTTTTTGTCGACAGAAACATAAATATACACCGAGACACATTTGCAAACACACACGTGCACGGTACTGTATTCACTATAAGGGACATTACCTCATTCCAGATCGACTCTAGAGTCACCATGACACATTTTTATGGGATAAGTTTGTTTCAAAAGGATCAACCAAAAAATAGAGTCACACTCACAAAATGTATCAAAATAAATAAAAAAACAAAAGTAACATTTCAGAAGCAAAAGTGTGAAATTCAAAAAAATAATAAAAAATTCTAAAAACAAAATCAACTATGTCATGAGTAATTATTTATTTTTCTAAACCGCAAACTTATTTTACTTCTTAACAATTCATATTTTATTCCTTTGACACATGTAGGCTTTTATTCTGAAGGGCATGTTTTTGATTGTGCTGGGCCTCAGTTTTGCTTCTGCTCTAAGTTTTTGCTTTTGCTTATAAAAGAAAGTCTCAGTGGGAGGGGCTTTCCAGTGCTTCAATCTCATTGGTTATGAGGGTTTGGAGTAGGTGGCTCCATACCTATGGCAAACAGCTAGAGCCACCTACTCCAAACCCTAATAAAAAATGAGATAAATAAATATTTACTCATGAAATTGTTTATTTTGTTTTTAGAATGATTTTTTTGCTTTTGAAATTCACACTTTTGCTTGTGAAATGTTATTTTTTGTTGCTTTATTTTGATATATTTTGTGTGTGTGACTGTATTTTTGGTTGATCCTTTTGGTACAAATCTTATCCCACACATTTTATACTCCCACAATACAAATTGCACTGATCACTAACTTCAACTATTGTTGTAAATTAGATGTGACTCATAGGCATTTTTTCAACCATTCTTTAGATAATTTCTGCTAATCAGAAGCCACCATAGAGACATTTTATTAGAACAACTGGACAGAATATCTAACAGGATCTGGAAACGCCATTTAAAACTGGATTTGTAAATAAAATAGGTAAGCAATGATAAGTTGTTTGAGAATATATCACTCATTGGAATGGCTCACCAGTGGCATGACTTTATGAAGAGGTAGAAAAACAAACTTCCTTCAGGCAGGAGATTGAGCTGCCTCAAAAGCTGCAGAACAAGACTGAGGGAAAACTTCCCCTCTGGGTCTGTGAGGTCCATGAACTTTGACCCTTAGGCTGCCCTCGGCACTTTATTTACCACAGTATGAATTCATGTAAACAACACAGGCCCAAGTATGTTGTGTCAGTCATGTTATAGCAGGTATGCAAAGAATTTATTTTAATCATGACACACTCAGGTGACTAGTGGCAGTGGTAACAGCTACTAATGAACAAAAATCACAAAATCAGTTACTTTGCATGAAAGTGCAACACGATATTCCAAACAATGTGTGTGGAATTTTTACCAATCTAGATTATTCAGTAAGAAAAATAACCAAGGTCTTCAAGTAAAGCAACCAAATAAATTCTAAGCATTTCTGACAAAACTCCTGTTTTCTCTAAATCCACCAAAAAATACCTAGTAGAAGTTTTGGTAAAACACATGAGGCAATAATGAAAGAAAAAAAGCCGGAAACTGGAGTTCTACATATTTACTTCCTTTTAAGAGAAGGTTCTTTTCTGGTGTGGAAGAATTTTTTTGCAAAACATCACATAAATGCACCTGAAAACCAGAGCAAAGCCCTGATAAAAGGAGGTTATGATATAGAGCAGGGGTGCCCAATCTTTTTCCCTCAGAGGGCCAAAATGAAAATCTATCAGAGAGCCGCGGGCCGAATGTAGTATTTATGCAAAGTACAAATAATAATGATGAAGTATAGAACACTACTTTTATTCATTTTGCAGTTATTTAACCATCCTTTGTGTTTAAAGAACTTTAATCAAAATATAACATATAAGTCACATATAGGCATTTAGAACAAACTGTCTTTGTAATTTGTAATCATATGTAGTGCCAGCAGCTCCCTGGTCTTTTTCTTTTGGGCATCACTTTTGCATTGTGATAATCCTGCGTGCTTTGTCTCATAGTGATGACGAATATTAAACTCCTTGAGTACAAAAACGGACTGGTTACAAATAAGGCAGACCGCTTTACCATTGATATCTGTAAAAAAAGTCTTCCTTCCAGCGTTTTTAAAATGCCTTTTGTCTGTGTGCTACTGACGATGACGCTCCATGTTGATAATAGCTGCTTAGGCTAGTAGCCAGAGGGGTACCCGCAAGCTTTGATCCGGTCTGATCCAGCAGCAAAGGCTCATGGGAGATTACAAACATTGACAAAATATAACTATTTGTGGTTTTATAAAGTGTGCAAATGTACATGTGTGCATAAATCTACTCTAACTGTTCCTTGTAGTTACTTGTATTTCAATTTTGATTTTAAATTGTGACATTTCTAAAACTTTGTTGGCACCATGAGTGAGGGCTATATGTAGCCCAATATAGAGTCATTGGGCTTGTTCACACAATGCTGAATTGGCTGAGGGAAACAGTGATTCTGGATTACTGGTCCATGTTCACCCAGCATCCAGGGGGCCAGGAGGGCCAAATTAAATAATTGGTGGGCCAACTTTGGCCCGCGGGCCCCACTTTGGGCACCCCTGATATAGAGTCTTTGTATTCCAGGCAAAGTCCCAAATCAATGAAAATCATAGACTTCCCCCACTATAAGGTCTGTCTGGAGGAGGACATAACTGTAGACCCACGCTCATGAGCGTGCAGCTGTAATGTATGACAATTTCCCCCATTTCTCATATTCATCTAATTTGAGTCTTCCTGACTGTCTGTGGCGCTGTGTGCTCTATACATCTTCACCCGCCGTCCCCTCACATTTTCACTCCGTGCACTCTCACCGTGGAGGACCTATACACGCTCAGATAAGAGGAAATGAAGTCTCGTCGGCACAATTTGAAGCGCCGCTTTGAAGCTGAATGTGAAATAGCAGCTCCGCTCCTCTGCGGCTGGTAAAATAAGGGCCCTCTCGTTAAAAGCACTTTACCTGTGCTCCCCTCTACGGATCATTGCTCTCATTAAACAGATTTGGGGTTACATTCAAATCACAATTACTCCGAGCGCTAAGTGTTAATGGGCACAAGGGTGGAAAGACTAAGAGAAATGTTTCTGACATTTCTTTTTATATCTCTCTTTGAGCTGAGATGAGAACACATCAAAAGGTGGAAGGTGAAGCATAAACTAAACCAGAGTGAGGATTTATTTCTAACCCCTTTGCAGCACTGAGCTGCACCTGAAATCACAGCTAAAAAAATAATAAACCTTACACTAGGTTTTAATCTTCAAGTCAGCAGAGAAGCGTTTAATGATTATATGCTTAAAATATAGAAATCAATTTTCTCTCCAAATTGAACCAGAAAGCGGAGCACTTTCTGTCCTGTGTGTGACCTTTTAGCACTTACCGGGAGAGGTTTTTTTCTTAAATATGTAGCACAAATTACTGCATGTTTGCCTGGGGAGTGTTGAACCAAAAAGAAGGGAACACTTCCTGGATCCTCCAGCACAGCGCAAAGAAGAGAAGATACCTTCATCTGTTCACCACCAAGATCCTACTGAGTGTGTGTGTGTGTGTGTGTGTGTGTGTGTGTGTGTGTGTGTGTGTGTGTGTGTGTGTGTGTGTGTGTGTGTGTGTGTGTGTGTGTGTGTGTGTGTGTGTGTGTGTGTGTGAAGGAGTGAGATGTGTCACCTTGGGCTCTGCGACACAATCAGGAAAGAGTCTTTTCAATTTTTTTTTATTATATTTTATTGCAGATTCAGTAACTGTTCCAAATGTGACACTTGATAGATTTCACAAGATTCGAGTAACTGTTTCAACTTTGTTCTTCAGATGCCAATAAAGCTGTGTAGAAACCGACATGCTCATTGTTCCTCTGAGACTTTCTTTTATTTAGTAACCTGCTGGCTGCCTCAGGAAAAAAAAAGACATCAAGTTTTTCATTAACCATGTAAAGAAACCAGCAGGTTGACTTCTCCTCCTGATGCAGGTGTGTGCTTAAGAAAAAAACCTACTATACACACAGTTTTACCATTTGTGCACACATTGGTGAGTATTTGTTAGGGTTATTTATGTGTGCGGTTTGACTGTATGTCTGAGGGTCTCTGCTGGTGACTGCCTTGGGCAAAAACACAGGATGTAATCCTGTGTATGCCTGCAGTCTCTTAGCTGCCTGCATAGATGTGGAGGAACGCTTTAGCCCCTGCAGTGTGCCGTAGGGCACGAGCGCTCGCCCTCCCCTACTGCGAACACACAGCAGCTGGCTGCTGCCGTGCACCACCAGCTTCTCCCTGGCTCTCCCTCATTCGTGAGCGACTCCTTTCAAGCTCAGTATCTGTGAGGCACAGTTCAATTTGCAGCAATGAGAGACGGCTTAAGGAGGAAGAAATTGACTTTTGACAGCCGTTATATTAAAGTGTGCACACTTTCACAAATTTGTAACAGTGACCTGAGGTGTGGAGGGCTTTCTTGGCTGGAAATTAAATAATCTACATAATGTACGGACTTATCGCAGCTGATAGTCGGTTGAGCAAAAGCTGAGAAACACAGAGTGTGTGACTCAGATGTCAAGTTGACTTCCTCAGAGATTCATTCAGGACAAGAGGGGAAGTTTTACTAAACAAATGCATTTAAGGAAACATCCTGTAAAGAGCTCGTTTGCTCTTCAGGAACATGAAAATCATTAAAATTAAACTACATTTTAAACTTTCTGACCTTTTTCCTCTTCTAACTACATTTTAAAATATGTATTACTTGTACAAAGGTATTCTCAAAACTAATAACTAGATAAAAGAAACAGAAAACAAAAACAAAACACAGCCATTTTTTGTCTCAAGTCAAAGAAAAGCAGTATTTTTTGACTTACCAACTCTATTATACCAATTATGTTGTGTCAGTCGTTTTATAGCAGGTACACAAAGAATGTATTTCATTATGACTGCACTATAGCTGCAGTGGGAACAGCTCAACAATCTCCTTCATAGCATTATGTTCCAACAAATGTGTGCAGAATTTTTGCCAATCTAGATTTTTCAGTAAGAAAAATAACCAAGGTCTTTAAGTAAAGCAACCCAAAACATTCTAAGCATTCCTGACAAAACTCCTGTGTTCCCTTGGTGCCACTAAGTCCCCTAAAATACATAGTAGAAGTTTTTGTAAAACATATGAAAGCAAAAGCCAAAAAAGAAGTTCTACAAATTTACTTCCTTTTAAGAGAAGGTTCTTTTTCAGTGTGGAAGAATTTTGCAAAACATCACATAAATGCACCTGAAAACCAGAGCAAAGCCCTGATAAAAAGTGGTTATAGAGTCTTTGTATTCCAGGAAAAGTCCCAGGAAAATGAAAATCATAGACTTCCCCTGCTATAAAGAAGGAGGAGGACATAACTGTAGACCCGTGCTTTAATATAGAGCAATTTCCCCCATTTCTCATCTAATTTGAGTCTTTCCGCTTATGGAGGACCAAGATGTTAAAACAAAATTCAAACTTGGCAGACAGCCAGTAAAACAGGAGTCATGAGAAACCTTCCATTAGTCCCAGTTCAGAGTCTAACTGCAGCTTTTTGGCTGAAGACAATTAAAGACATTTGTGTGAAAATGTTAAAAGTAAATGAAAAATTTAAAAATGATTAATGAAATCCTGTTTCGTTTTGACATCAGATTCTGAGTGACCTTCGAGTGACATTGGTCAGAGTTGATATCTGATTTTCTAAACCTTGACTTAATTCTGAGTGGTCAATTTGTTTGTTTCTAATTAGTGAAGTCAAGCAGTCTGTGTGCTGTTTAGACATCCAATTACATCAAACTGTACCTGAAGAAAGTTGTTTAAAAAAATCTAATTATTAATTTCTGATGGGCCAGAAAATGTACTGATAGTTCCATAGGGGTGGTTTCATGAGAACTCCTGTCCATCAGTTATTTTCTCTATAAACTTACTTACTCAGTATAGTGTTCATTTTCTGTGCATGTTTTGCTTCCCTTGCTTTTCGATTGCAACTTGTGATCTATATCTTATAAGGAGCTTGAGAAATAAACATTAATATACATCACGTTTTCTTATAGGCTGCACCAAGATTAAAAGCAACGAAAACATTGATCTCAGGGCAATAACAGTAATAATCATGTAAGATGGTAATAGTGTAAAAATATATTTAATAGATAAATATGTTATAATAACGTATTGCAAATACTGAGGAAAAATGAAACATCCTTCGGCCATCAGTTTGCAAAAATGGATCTGCTTGTTTATTTTCAAATTTCCCAACAAGCAAAACTGCAGCCTTCTGATTGGTGGACACACCCAGGACTCAATCAGTCATCTCCCTCACACAGAGGGCTGCAACCTGTTCAGTCCTGCTGCACCTCATATGTAATTTGTAATAAAACTTTGATAAAATATTCTCAAACAGAAAATCAGCAATATCATTTATCCGAATATATATAAACAATTTGAAACAAACAAACAAACAAACAAAAAAACAACAACACATAGTCTTGTCAAACAAATGTAAAACAATCAAAGAAGACTTAGTGCTTCCTAACATTATGTTTCATTTTTAATCCTCCATATATTTAAGATTTTTGGGGGGTTAACTAGTCTTTTTTCCACTAATTTCAGCACATGCTTCAATAAGATATCTAAATTGTGCTCCAAGTGGTTGACTGTAACATAAAAACAACATTCCCTTATCAGCCTCATTCACTTATTTTATTATGAACATGAAATACTTTCATTCAGTCATTGGATCAGTAACCATGTGCTTTAACATCTATTTTTCCAGTCGTTGCTTCCATTTGTTTGTTTAGACGAAGGCCTCCCAGACTTCTAATGAGGTTTCTGAGGAAGCCTAAAGGTGGTCCTGATGATATTTATCCATCCACTGCCCTCTGTCTCACCATGGTCCAAACCTCAACCACTGACCTCACCCCTTTCAGTGGTTTCAGAACCACAGACGAATATAGCAGATCAATAAAAGCCCTAATCAATAGGTCAGAAAGAGAAATAACTGAAAGATCAGCACCAATCAATCCCTCCAGTATTTCACTGTAACCTCTGTGCTGCTGCTTGTTGGTCATTACCGAGGAAACCCTGCGGGATGCGAGCATCCCAGCCCAGTTTTGATAACATCACCTAATCCTAATAATTAGTTCCACTCGGGCTGAAGGGGCAGACGATGACATTTTCTTCATCTGTGTGTGATATTAGAGTCCGATATCTGGCCGGCCCTCACACCCCTGACCCTGTCTCTCTGTGAAACCTTCTCGTTAGGAGAGTGTGAGCCTGCCCCCCTGCTGTATGTAGCCACCGCCACGCAGCCATCATTAACGAATGGTCAGGGTGTGTGTGGTAGCCACACCACAAGCTTCCCCGGATCACAAAGAGCGATCCTGGTCTGCCACGGAGCCTATAGTGAGACGTCCACCTGAGCTTTCAGCCCATCAGGGGAGGAGGGCAGGGTCACGTTGGATTTTCTACTCAGCCTTGGTGTGAAGATATGGTGAAGTTTTGACTGGCTTGAGAAATCCACTGTAGTAGCAATAATGACATACAGTGAGATTAATAGAATACAGGCAATGCTTGTTTTTAGAAGATGATGTAAATGGGTGTCAAAAATATATATACATTAAAAATATTATGACAAAATGCAGCTACACAACCTTTTTGACCCTCTAAATCTATTTTGTCCGGTGCTTCTCCCCTGAAATGGCATTAGCATAAATCTCCAGCCCTTAGAGGTAATGATGGTGTGAAATTATGGCTGCCTCAGCGGACCTTACACCCCTCTCTGCTCTCCCTCCCTTTGGGTCCAAGGACTCAGCCTTCAGCCGAGACCTTCTCCTAGGTCTTCCCTCCCTTTATCCTCACCCTCTCTCTTCGTCTTTGCCTTCCAGTCCCACTCAAAGGGAATGTGTAACTGAATCTGAAATTGAGAGCCCGTCTTTCAAGGACCACAGCTAATGAGACGTTTTGCCTTGAAATCCAGAGCTGGATGGAGGAGACCTGATGGGCAAGGCCTGGAGATCGTCCAGTATCTCAGGTGTCAGGGTGCTCGGATCCCTGTGTGTTGGAGAAAAAAATGGGAAGGTGTTTTTTTTTAAAGTGTAGAAGCATAGAGAAGAAAAGGTTTTCATAGAATGAGCACTCCCTTGTTGGTCACCTGGGGTTGTCATTGTGAATCCAAGAGCTGTCCTGAATTACAACCGTGTGATCTGTGTCTGGAGCAGAAAGAGTGTCAAGAACAGTCAAGCCTCTCGCTTTTGCATTTGTGCATTAGAATTACTGGGGCGAAAAAAAGTCTATGAGTGCTTGTAGAGAATTATGAAGTGAGGTGACAATTAGATTCTGATGGAAGAAAGCCCACTGTAGTAGGTCTGGAGGAGTGGAGGAAGGACGGTGCAGGGAGTGATCGAAGAGTGAGTCAAAGAGATGGAAAAGCGGCGGGGCCCATAGAAGCAGGTATACTTGACAGTTTGCAGTTCGGGGATCATCCGAGACGCTCTGCATGGGTGCAGCGATGAAAAGAATTGTCCAAGGGATTCTCCTTTTAATCAGGGGCCCTGAGGAGAGAACCTTGCAGCCCGTGGGCCCCTGGCCGCCGCTAGCCACTGTCATGCTAATGAAAGAGGCTCGGGGTGTGAATGGAGAGGCTAGCTTGTTTCTAGTGTGCTAATTAATGCATGTGTCAGGTGTGTGAGTGTGCGAGCGAGGCTTTTATGCATTTTAATGAAGTGTCTGCTTATGCGAGAGCGCGCATGCATGTCAAGATGACAAGGATTTGATGCACGGAGCGAGATAGATGTGTGACCAAAGAACGGGCTCAAGAGTGCGCAACACGGTGGGATGCGTCTAGAAATAGTGTGGAGATAATTTGTTGGGAATTCTTTAAAGTAAATCTGGAGTCTGTCTTTAGCGTTGTTATTCTGCTTTTCTTTAAATCACTGTTATAAACAAAGGCGACCATGGATTCTGCACAGATTACAAACCTCAAATATTGAAAAGATTCTAAATATTTCATGTTTTATTAAAAATGTGTTTGTTTATATTTTAAATTAAAATGCGTTGTCGTGTTTCGGTCACTAAGATCTGTCTGATTTATTTTCTCATGACGGACCATCATCAGCGCACTTCTGTCTGTCATGCAACATCTACATACAACAAAACAAATCATGCCATGAAAAGTGTTAAGTGTCTAATTTCAGACAACCCTTTCAGTCTACCGTTTGTTCCCACGGACAGAAACCTGGGGGGGACTTTTGGATGGCCTTAGGCGCAGCATATGGCCTTAGGCTGCAGCATTGTCTAAGCTGTTTGGTACGATTTTAAAAAATGCCATTGTTGCATACGCCTCCCAGACAAGACACAGGGGCGTGTGTCAATGCAAAAGGAGAACCATCAAAATCTGTGACCTTTTAATTTGCTGGTGGCCTCTCCCACAGACAACTGTCGGCTCAGTCTGTCATGGGACTCCATCAATCTCATAGGTGTTTTGGTATTTGCAGGATAAGATGGTTGAAAACTTAATTCATATAAGAAAAATATAATCTTATTAATCTAAATTTGGTAAAACTGGGTTAAATGCTTGGGGTGACCCAATTTAAAATGTTTAGTTTCAACCAGATCAGTGGTTTTTAGTTTAAAATATGAAGGTTTCACAGATGCATTTGAAATTGTGTGCATAGTTTCAGCACAGCTGTCCCAAACGGACCACAGGTCACCTTTCACTTCCTGAGTAGGAGATGCACTAAAGCTCCTTATATTTTGTTCCACAAGTACAGCTTCGCCTATACCACCCTGCCCCCAACCTTGTCCACCCTGTAAAGTGCCATTATAAAAATGTCAAGGGGTCTCTCTCTGTCAAAATCATGTGCCATTATGCAAATCACTGTGTGAACACACATTCTCTAAGATTTACATAAGCTATATGGGCTGTAGCTCAAAGGAGAATACAGATTTTTTTTTTTTTTTTTTTTTGCAGAACTAATTCAGAAAAAACACATGGTAAAAAAACATACAGCTAGTCTGAATCATTTTAACAATATGGTTTTTTTCTATTTTTTTAAGTGTACAAATGTAATATCTCAGCATTCATGATTAAAGTACTTTGACGGCTTTTCAAAGCAGAAAATGAGACGCTTTATTCTGAAAATACAGACTACTAAAAATTAGCATCCATAACTTTTTAAATCAAAAATTGGAAGCAGAGGGGGCATTGTGAATAAATTCAAATCTGCTTCGCCGCCAGTGCTGCTGAAGTCAGACACATGCTCAAATGTGAATATATTCAAGTCAAGAGGATTTTCATTCACTGATACGTTTTATTGAAAAGATCATGCAGAAAGGCCCCAATGGCAGTAGCCTCTTAAATTGGGTTGGAAGTGATTTTCTCAGTGACTATTAGACAGAAGCGCTCATGTGATTTGATCCATTTCACATTTCTTAGCTCTTTTTTTTTGTATCCATGTTTGAAAATGCAACATCTAAAAAGGAAATGTGAGAAAAGAGGGAAAGAAAGATATAAGGGGGGGGGGGAATATGTCATTTTTGGTGGAAAGTGTGAACATATAGATGGAGGTGAATCCTGTAATGCACCCATTTGGAGGTTGGATCATTAAAGCTGCTGCTTTTTGATGCAGGTGAAGAGTGTAAAGATGCGTATCCTTCTGCTGACCTGAAATGTGACATCAGAGAACATCAAGGCAGGACAGATAACTTTACGCCTCTGTGACATTAGCGGCAAAAAGACAGCCAAAGACACAGGAAGGGAAGAGAAAACAGACACTGGGCCTTCTGTTTTGACAGGCGTGAGCGAGAGGATTGCTCCATTGTTTGCTTCTCATAGATGTGCTTTGAGTGACAGTGAGTGTGACGCACGCTGACATGTGGAGCTGCTTCACATTTCCTCTAATTGCTCCGCATTGCCCGAGCATTGGCACACATGTAGAGCATGGTAAGAGGCGCCTCTTTTCAGGTCGGAACAGGAGGTGCTGTGATTTGGCATACAAAGGGAAAACGAGGCACATGGAAGGACGGGTGGGGGTGAGTGTGAGTAGAAGAAGAGCAAGGAGAAGGAGGAGAATGGCTTAAAGGGGGGCAATTTTTTTGTTTGCACAAATTTGTGGCGTTGGTGTTGAAAATCCCTGGCCAGTTGGAGCAAATATATATGGTGTTGATGTATGAAATCCAGATGCATAATATCAGCCAATAAAGCAGGACGGCTTTGCAGAAACAAAGTGCGCTGCTGTTGGTGGTGGTGGTGGTGGTGGGTTATGAGGGGTACAATATAGTGGCAGACACGGCGTCACTTTTGATTCATGGTGCGCTCAAAAGCATTGAGATTGGAGGAAATCCTTGCAAGGGAGGGGAAAAGCCTCTATCCTTGCTGATGCTATTTTAATTAAATAGTTGCTAGGTTACACATTGCAGAACGACAGAGGTGGGTGGTGTGGCACAGGCGCCTGGGCAAGGGGAGCGGAGTATGTGTGTGTGTGTGTGTGTGTGTGTGTGTGTGTGTGTGTGTGTGTGTGTGTGTGTGTGTGTGTGTGTGAGATGGCACATGTCCCTGAACAATGAAAGCGTTTTTTTTCCACACCCAGTTTATAATAAGGATTTTAACTGTAAGACATATTGACGTGAGAGCAGTTTGACTTCGCTAAAACTCTCCTGCTCTGTCCTTTGCTGTCTCCTCATATCTGTCTGTCTTTTTCATTTCCCCCTTTTTTTTAATTCACAGATCAGAGGACAAGAGGAAGCCTTCTTTCATCTTGGTGAATCTGCTTTTCACGTCTGTTACCAGTAGCTGCTGCTCCCCACCGCACACTGGGACACCAGACAGAGCAGAATGCCACGGGCCCCGTGTGCCCTGGCAACGACTCGTGTTGTCACTGCCCCCTTCCCTGAAAACACTCACAAATACACAGACACACCTCCTCCGACCTCCCTACTCTGAGTCTGACCACACAGAAGCCCAGACGGGGTGCTGATGGATGGGGCTGGAGAGGGAAGAAAGTCCCTTGATGTTGGAAATAAATCTGACAGGCCCCACTGGATAAGGCCAAGCATAATCTTTCTCATTGACTCCATGCTGAACGGTGTGTGTATGAGTAGAGTTTCTTTATTTTCAACACACACACACACACACACACACACACACACACACACACACACACACACACACACACACACACACACACACACACACACACACACACACACACACACACACACACACACATCTCAGCCTTTCTTCTTCTATGGCAGCAGAGATAATACCATAATTTACAGCTATGCATTGCAGAAGATGAATGATAGTTGCTTTTCTTGCTCAGGATGCTTTCACCTCTACTAGATAATGGCCTTTTTTTAGAATAATAATGGGAGCATCTTAAAAAATACTATTTCTATATTACATTCTCTTTCTAATGCGTTAAAAGTGAAATATCATTTTCAATCTTTCATTAAAAAAACTAAATTGATGATGATGACTATGCTGCACTTTTCTTTAGCTTTTTCTTTTTCATATTCTTAAAGGAAATATTGAAGTGTTAAAAATAGCTACTTTGTCTTTTTTTTTTCCACCCATCAGTGTGTGAGTGTGTATGAGCCTGCTTTAGAAGGAGGGAACACACACACACACACACACACACACACACACACATATCATTCTGTGGGTTCGCAAAAACATCCACTTTTGAAGGCTAGACAGCATAAATTAGTTTTTGACTTCTCAGTCACAAGTCTGATGTCGGTGCAGTGTGAGGGAATGGAGGTGCAACATGTGTCTGAGCTCAGATCGGCTGGGGGCTCAGTGTCCAGAGGTCAGTCTCCCTCGGGACCACTCCAAAGGACTCCACTGACCCTCCAGCCTCTGACAGCGCGAGGTCAGAGGCTGTTTGAAGCAACGGAGTATTGATATGTAATCTTCTCACAGACAAACAGGATCAAACGACAAACTTACTCCTCAAAGAGGAGGATGTTTTTAAGGCAGTGACCTCATTCATGGTCATTTACTCAGATAAAAATAATCTGGTCTTTCAGTAGGAAATTTAGGTTTTTTTGGCTTTGATGTAAAAGAGTTTCTGGCTTCCACAAAACTATTTAAAATATCTTTTAAAAAAAAAGGTGGATTTGTTCTTTTCTTGCAAAATTGCAACCATTAAAATATAGAAAAATGGCAAATAATGCACCAAAAATCTGACATATAGAAAGATATCACACAATATTTCATTGCTAAAGTATAAACTCATTAAATGTGATCTTAAGTTAGTTGTCAAAGAAAAAAAAATCACTGTGTTTAAGCTATTTGACAATCTTAAATTGAAAATGTCTTTTTATTTCTAAGAAAAGTCCAAAGTCTTCCTCTTTTATCTCCGTTCCTGAAGTGCGTGTGGTTACAGTTTTAATTAGAAACACAGGCTGGATTACAGAATGTGACGAAGACCTGCAGGTTGAAATCGCTGTGTGAATACAATGTTCATCATCTTCTTAATAAAATGTAACACTGAAAATGAACTCAGTCGAACCTGAAGCACGCAAAACAACAGGGTAGATGGGAAAAAAATGGTTGCAGGTTCCAGCTGTGTGCACGCTTTCGTTTATATGCAGCCACATTTACTGTATGTGTGTGTTTATTACATTTTGTGGACAAAAATATGTTGAATACTGCAGCTTTTTTTTTTTTTTTGCATAGGCTAAGAGAATCACTGTACTGCAGCTTCTATGTCCTAGTTTGAGTCCTACATTCCCTAAAAGCAGCTCAAACATGAAAAATGGATGAAGACGATTGTGCTTTTCTCATGGTTTTTCTAACAACTGGAAAACAATCACATGATGCAGCATCCCATATCAAAGATCCCATCGATAGTCAGCACTGGCTCAATCTGAGGCCTAACCTCTGATCACATTAATATCATCATCATCATCATTTGAACATGAAAGGCTGGAAACAAGTGCTGCACAAGGAGACACCTTGATCCCAGAGCATTTGCATTTGCCACCTTGTTCTGTTGGATGTAGGAGCTATTTACAACGAGGAGCTCTGATTGGACGGCACAGAAAAGCAGACACCCTGCTATTGCACATGTAGGCTTGCTGTCCCCCTCCCCCCCCTCACCTCAGATAATGTCACACTCTGCTGGTGGCACTAGAGGGCAGTCCTCTCTGTTGCTTTGTGGTGTGAAGGAGGCATCCAAGGATAAAAATACACAAGTTCTTCATATATAAAAATAGACAAACCTCCTTAAATACCCTGCAGGATTCTCTATGGATAATGTTAGCTCGCACATAATGAGGCATTATATGATCTGCCAATTAAATTAGAGATCCACCATTAATCCTCTATTAAATAAACATGGATTAAAGAGATGTGTGCCAATAAATTTCTAATTCTCTGGAAAATGTGACTCCTGAAGATTAATGAATGATATCCACTGGTAATGGACAGATCAGAGGATACTCTCCTAATAGAAGTTGTACTGTAACTGTTTTGGATTGCAGTTTAGTATTACTACAGGTAGAAATTAGAAAGAAATACAAGTTATTATAGTACCTTAAGGAGGTGGTGAGCGCATGATTACTTTACTGTGAAGACAATCAGATATGTTGTGGCACAAAGCAGCAGACATCAGACTTTAACCAAAACTAAATGAGGCTTTTTATTGTCCGGTGGAAAATATTAAATACAGAAAACTTTATCAATACATGTATGTGAACAATTAGAAGAGACAACTGTTAGAATCTTTGTGATATTTGCATTTAAGATGTGTTTTTATATTAAATACTATCTTGTTTATGAGTCATATCTTTATCAGATAAATAAATAAACCTGAAGAATGTTTGTTTCAACTGAGAGATGAAAAGATGTGAATCTTGGAGTTTCATTTAAAAAAAACTTGCTCAGCATTTTTTTTAATTCATGCATCTCAAAAACAAATGCTTCTTTTATTTTTGTCTGCAATCTATTATTCATTAAATGGCTTTACTTAGCTGTCATTTTTTTGTTACAATTTCCATCGTTAGGAGTTGAAAAAAGAAAACTTGAAAAAACTTGGTTTGTTTTTGCTCTACTAGAGTTGAAACAATAATAAAAAAGCAGGTTTCAGTGTTTTTTCCCCCTATTCATCTGTTAGATAATTGTACGTTTCATTTAAGGAGACTGCTACGTGCCTGAGTAGTCAGTCAACCAATCTGTAATTGCCACTTCCTTTAGAATCTTACTTGTAATTGGAGGTATCATTGAAAGAAAAATCTAAAAATAGGTCAGAAGAGGTCAAGCAATTTAAAGTGCTCTCTATTGGGCGATTTAAAGTACAAGGTCAGGTCAGTAATGTAAAGTATGGCCGCCTCTTCTCACAATCAACATCAGGATGGGATCACCCGTACTGAAAGCCTGCTTTTGTAGCATCAACCCTTCAGAAACTTCTCAGTTCTTGTGGCTGTTAGAGATGGAGGTGTGTGGTGGGGTAGGGTGGTCCCTCTGCACCCCCTCCATGAATTGGAGCTCCACGCCGCACTGTGAAGAAGGGACCACAGTGAATAGGCACCACTCAAGAGGAATAAAGGAGCCTCTCCACCGGTTTGTTTTGGAGGCTGTCTTATTGATCTGTCTACCTATGAATGAATGCGTCGGCCCAGTTTTTCCCGCTCATGTGGACAATGGCACTCGGCCTGAATTAACTGGCCTGATGTTATTCCCAGAGAATGGTGTGCGTGGAGAGGAATTTGGGAGTGTTTTGTCATTTCATCCTTCCATCTCCTAACCTTTCCCAGAGGAAAACGAAGAGATCGATAACCACAGACGGCCTGAATGGATGCTGGTTAGAATCAGGGCGTACAGTTTTACACACGAATTGTTCTGTAAGCTCACTGGCAACCTTGAAGATCTAAACATTCTTTTAAAGCTCTAAAGTCCAAAGCTAGTGCAGATGGAGGCTATAAGACTTTATGAAATCATCTGCAGGGGCTTATTTTATTATCTTCAGGTGAATTTGACAGAAGCTGCTGTTCTCAGCCACATTTGTAGGACTCTTTTTGGCATTTGGAAGTTTTTGCATAAAAAAAATGACAGATTATTTTTACAAATGCCTTTCGGCCTTTATTTTGTTGGGCCAGCTTGCATTTCAATCAGAATCCCACCAACTGCTGCCACATTACTAATTTATTAACAAATAAAAACAGTTAACAAGTTTTAATAAACCCACACTTGATGAAACTCTTTGGTCATCTACAAATATTACGCCTAACACATTTCTACTTGTAAGAAAGGCAATATTAGAAGCTTTAATTTAATTTTTCTGTATTTTTTCAAAAAAAGCACATCCATCTTTGCCATAAGGCGGTATGTGAAACAAATTAAAGAACAAGAATAAAATAAAGGACAAAAGTAAATAACATCATTTATTCAAAACAAAAACCTAAAGCAGAAATAAATACATGAGAACAATGTGTTTAATTTACTCTGTGAACCCAACAATGAGTGATAAACACTTTCAGTGGTAACAAATTTAAAATATCTAAAGCCTGTTTAGGCCAATAAACTCTACAATTCGATCAACACGTTCTTAACTAATCAGAACACAACGCTAGAGGAAAATTAATCGGGAACTGATTTGCCAAACACATTCAAAAAAAGAGATTTTTAGCCACTGTGTGCACGCAAATAACAAAAATCAACAGTTTGTTAATAAAATTAGAAATGTTTACAGGACTCAACACAATAAATAGAAAAACAAAACCAATGCATAAAAATCATATGGGCAAACTGGATTATGTTTGAGAAACTGATTAAACACACTAAACAGGAGTTTGCAGGAGTGAGAGGTGTTAACACAAACAAACAAACAAACAAACAAATCAGTTTTATAAAAAAAACATTCTAGAAATTAGGCAGGATAGATACATTCACAATGTGCATATTCCCCACAGCTCGGAACTGATTCTAACTAAAGTTAAGACTTAAAATCAGGAGATTAAAAATGCTGAAATGATGTTGATGGGCTGTGTGCAAATCTCACAACTTGAAATGAACAAATTCCAGTAGAATTACACAAAAGGATGAGAAATTGTTGGTTTAGAAAAGCACAAACTGTGTGTTCTGTAATTAATCTGGCAACTTTTACCCTCGATTCCTAAAGATACTGGACAGTCACGCTGGCCAGTGACTGTTAGTGCATATATTCACCAGAGATTTACAGTATAGAAAGACAAACAAAGTTCTCATGTGAACCATAACTGGCAGTTTCCTCTCTGCTAAAATGGATAGAAAGAAAACAGAAGGCAGCAGATATATTGTACAGTTTAACACACAAATATGCAAAGAAAGTAAAAATACAGCAACTAAAAGCAGGGCTGAGTTAGTTGAGAGACTCACTTGGCACCATTTAAAAATTCTAAATTCGTACAAATGCACAATTTGATATTTTTAAAAAACACACAATGAACTGCTGCAAAACATTAAAGGTGGTATCCTAACAGCAGCTGACATCTCGTTTTGATCAGAATGCCCTTCATGTTACAGCAGAGATCACATACCAGCAGACGGATGCGTGGACACCAGCTGCTCTCCCTTTGAGTGACAGTTGCTGCTCAACAACAACTCCTAATAGTGCCTCAAATGATAAAACGGCTCAGTTAAAAACCATAAAAGTTAAGGTTAAACACAACAATCGGAACTATTTTCATTTTTAAATGAAAGTTTGTCCTCCATGGCAAGATCAGTTAGATTTAAATAAGTTCAAGTCAGTGAGGTTACTTCCTCCTGCTCCTCTGCAAGAACAGCTCCCGTTTTCACTTTAAAACAGTTTTTTAAGATTACAGTGCTTTTTATATACTGGAATATCTGCAGGATGACACACTCTCCTCCTCCCCAAAACAGACTCACTTATCCTTAACGCAACTTTTTAAGACTCAAAACACACGCTGTCTTTTTTATGAAACCAAAACTCTTCAGTGAGACAAATGGCTCTTAAATGTGCAACAAGAACTAAATGGTCATTGTACTAAGATTAGCTAATTTTGAGGCCATTGACTGCATATGATAGTCAGTCAGATCGGAGGCCTTAACCCAGTGAGATGGATGCATATTCATTGTTTTTTTAATGAAATGTATTACAAACCAGAAATTATTGGAGTAAATTATTAACATGTAGCTCTTTGGGAATAAGTAAATTAAACTTCCCTCACTGACCTCTAGGAGACTTGAGTGGAACTGCTACACCACGTTTCAGCAAATACATTCATTAAAGCTTTGAGAATATTTAACTGCTGTGCAAAGTGATGACGCAGATTCACAAATCTCCTAATCAATGTAGAGTTTTAAACCTTTGTTGCCCAAATAAGAGAAATCTTGTTTGTAGAAGTAAAACCAATAACAGAAGTTCACAGTCATCTGTGGAGGAAGCCCTGGAAGGAAACAGCTCTGATATGATCAGTCATTCTGAGGTGGTCATAGACAGGGAGGAGCTTTAGAGCAGAGTCATCTGAAGGCC
>SSNR01000009.1:4966870-4985890 GCA_006937965.1 Callopanchax toddi | reverse complement strand
TCCTTTAGCCCCCTCCTTTAGCCCCCTCCTTTAGCCTCCTCCGTTAGCCTCCTCCTTTAGCCTCCTCCGTTAGCCTCCTCCTTTAGCCTCCTCCTTTAGCCTCCTGCTTTAGCCTCGTCCACTCGGCTCTTTGACTACTGTGCTGCAAAGTGTGGACTGCAGACACGGTGTGGTTAGAAATGATCACGTTTTCTCTTCTTAAGTTCACAATCCTTCCTTTTTGTAGTTATTTATTCAGTGGAAATGTGTGGAAACGGACTGATGAATTCTATTCAGCTGATGCGGTACACAACGGAACACAGCAGTGTTCAGCTGTCGAGGCTTCCCATCCGCTGATACTTATATGATGGCTTCATTTCTTAGTGCTATAATATAAATATCATACTGTACTATACTATACTATTACTCGTTTTGATTATAAACAATATCTTTAGCTGGAAATGCACTCTTAACTCTGGAAATCTTCACGTTTCAAATGAAACCGGAAATGGTCCCGCGAGTTAATTTTAAACCGGAAGTTCTACTAAGTACTCTGTGCATAAAGCCTATTAAATTTTAAAACAATAACTGTTGGAAATGTTACCATGGTAAACGTTAAAACTGGCACAAGTTTCATCCCTAGTTATTAAACCCTGAGTAGGCTCAATGACTTCTGATGCGCATGTACCCCATCTTATATTCACAAAGCCGCACTAAATGAGACAAAACCTAGAAAAGAATTGTAAAATCTACTGTGCATATAGACTTTTTAGCAGCTGTTCATGAACTGTTCATTAAAAGTATGTTTCTATTTAAAGATCGTGACTGACATTTCTTAAATATTTCAATAAATTTTACACATTTAAAAGACTTTACATGACTTTCAACAAAGATTTCCTTCCTCTTACAAAAGCTGAGAAAAACCTAACAATGCATTTTTAAATGAAAACATACCTGTAGAAAAAAGAGCAGCAAAAAACTCACTGTGTAAATTTGGATGTGGTTAAATTGAGTGCATCTAGGTGCATCTGGGCCAGGCGCAGACCAGGGAAAGTTAGAAATGTTCCAATCAGAGAGCAGAGCAGAGCCAGGATTAGTTTGAAAGTCAGTTTAGATATGGGACCCCTGAGACAGAAAAAAGACATTAGCACAAATTATAATAATGAAAGACACATTTTTTAAAAGGCCAAGGCTTCTTTTTCAGCAATGAGCAACACAGTCTAAAAGCCTAAACTGCAGTGTGGTCACAGACTGAGTTGAAGAACAGTGGAAAACAGAACTGATTATTAAATTATATATTTGACTGCAGTGTTAAAAAGACAAGATTCTGAAAACAAACATTTAAATTCTCATCGTCTGATCGTTCAGCACTTTGCAGTTTGGACAAAAAGTAAATGTGATCCAAAAAGAGGATGAGGAAAATACCATACCCTTACTTTAATTAAAGCTATTTTTGAAAAAAAATGAAAGAACTGAACATTTTGCCTTTGACTAGAACCTAGAGTCTAGGAGACCCACAGGACTTGATGGAACAATTTGCCGTATATGTTCCTTCCTTGTGTACCATCATTAATAAAAGAAAGAGAAGATTCAATGTGAAATTCAAAGAAAAAAAATACCTTTTTAGATAATCTTGATCAAAAGTTTTAAATGTTGATTTTATTTTTCATAGGACGTTTTGTTTCTACTTCATCAACATGCTTTATGTTCTTGGTAGCACTTAATCCTCACAATTACTGCAACCAGGTCGGGCTTTATTATATATATAATATATAAACATACTTACTGTGACTCTAAGCCTTGATAGTCCAGAAACTGTTGAGCGCTGTCAGAAAAGTTTGCAAACCCTAAAAATAGAACATTCAACAGTGACTCAATGCAACCCAAAGCAATGAGAAGCAACATCAGTGTGATGCATCTGAGGGACTGTGGAGCACTGACCTGTCTCCAGACCAAACTCCAGGTAGTTTTCTGTGACAATAAGGATGGCCATGGCTTTGACAAAAAAAAAGAAAGCAAACGTAATGCAGAGTGAGCGTGCGCCTCCTTCCTCCAGTTTAAAGTAGTAAGCAGTTAGAGAGAAAAGTGTCTTACTGAAGGAAAACTGTCAAGGAAATACCTTTGAGAAACACACTGGCCTAACAAGTAAATCTGTGCAGAACCATTTTTTCTTATCCAAGCTATTCCTGTATAAAAACAAAAATAACAAGCACACATAGCAATGCACTAGACAAACTGCTAGTAAAGAGTCAGTGGAAACAGTCCACACAAACGCTAATACCTGACAATTATATTTATGGGATATTTTGATCCTTTTCAAGTGATGTTCTACCAGTTATTTATCTACAGAAGGACCATATCCACTGGTGACATCATTCAAAGCCAGTGGAATTTCTATAAACTGGAGGAAATCCTAATTTTCAGATATATAATATTATTCTCACTCATTGAAAGTCATACCAATGCATTAGAACTCAATAAATTGTCTCATGCTCAATTGTTGAGGTTAACAAACAGGTGATATAGTGTTCCAACATATCAGTATGAGTTTTCTTATAGTTGCTTTAAATGTCCAAAAATGAGCCCCTAGTTTGTTACTGTTTGCAGTAGTGCAGGGGTTGAAGTAAAATATATTCATCTGACAGAAAATGTTTCTCATGGGGCAACAGGAAGCGCAGCTCAGATAGCGACTGGGTAAAGTTCCTATATAGGCCAGTCTAGCCCGGTCCACTTCCAGACTCAGGGCAGGTGCCGTCGGCGTGAGCGGCTCGGTAGGGACTTCTGTCTAGGTGGAGGGAGCACGGACCGCTAGTGTACATCCTGGAGTGAGGAGCTTGTGCTGGTCGATCCAGACACGCCTCCTTCCCCTGAACACAGGTCCTCACACAGCTGCACAGCACCTCGTTTTACTGAGCTGAACATATTATTGGTGGGGATGCAGCACTTATGCACCCTTGGATTAAGTTATTGGTGAGGACACGTCACCTCCATCCACACTAAATCTTCACCCATGACCATCACTATTCTCATGCATCTTCATTAGCGCTACACGCACAGAGAGGGAGAGAGGCTACTGAGCCCAAGAAAGAGTGCAAGAAGAAAGAGCGAGAAAGAGATTTGACGGGAACTTTTTTTTTCCTTCTTTTTTTCCAATTGACAGAAATCCGTTGCCACGAAGGAGAAGTTTAACCCCTGCAGTAGTGTCTCTCCTGATTAGAGAATTGTTCCATTCAGAAAATGTCTGTTTTTAGAGACTCAACTTGATTTGACTTGTGTCACAATTGGGCACAGTCCTCACTGTAGATAATTAACTGGAGGAATGCCATTTCAAAATGACTAAGGTATCATTTAGTTCCATAATCATCAGTGAGGAGAAGAAATCCTGTCAGACTTCAGTGAAGTAGGAGGAAAAGTAAGTAAACTCAAATACTCAAGTTGCCCTGATGTTTCTTTAGTACCATAGAAGGTTAACAGGGCAGTAGAGCTGATATCCACAGCCAGAGTATTCAACGTATCATCAGCGCTGTAATGGGAAAACAGAAATCAAGCATTCCATTAACACATATATTGAACTGACATATCCCTCATCTTTATAGTCCCATTTTATCAGTTTCCCAGCCTGTCCTTCCTGTCGAGCAAATCAGTCAGTTGGGGTTGTGAAAATTGGGCCTCCAATCTGCAACGCAGGCAGAAAATGACACCCCATCTGACCATGATGAGCCAAGTCCAAGCATTAGAACTAAAAAGATTGATCCCTCTGGGCAGTGGCGAGGATAATGTATATTATTTAACCATCATTCGACATTACAAAATAACAGACGGAGGATAAATGCAATGGTGAGATTGCCTCTCACTGTCACTGCAGCATGCACAAAGACTGACATGATTGGAGCTCTTTTATAGACAAAAACAAATGAATCCTCTGAACCTTACAGCACTGAAATAACTGAATGTATGAAAACACAGAAGATGCAGGAGACCTTTCCGTTTGCACACACCTATACCAATATACCATATATGTTACCAATTTAAAGGCCGGTTTATAATAAAACACTGAGGATGGAAAAAATAGGGCACTCAAGATGTACGGACTGGTTGATGTAAGGATACATAACAAAGGCGAGCACAAGCAGGCACCAGACCACGCTGATGTTCATCTCTCCTGAGGGCTGAGCCACGCTGTAGTAAAGCTCCGTTATCAAATAGACTGCGCTCGCTGCCACTGTAAAATCTACCAGCCACTGGAACTCGGGGAAGTAGTACAACGCTGAGGGGAACAAAGAACAGGAATCAGGTTATTTCATTAAAACGGAGGCTAAATGACATGATGTGAAAATTAAACAGACATATTGTTTTGGATTAATACCTAAAGTGTCGACTTCTGTGATGCATTTCGTCTCCAGTTGCAAGTCTATGTCTTTTGGAACTGTCAGTGGCTTACTCTCTGTGTGACCGTTGTACTTTCTGGAAGTGAACAAAAACAGAAAGTTTCAGGCAAAAAAGAACGTGTTTCAAAAGGTGATTTCTAAATTCAATGTCCTATTATTTATTTAATGTCATTATTTAACTTTTTTCTATTAGTAGTAAAATAAAGCAAGGTGCCAATTTGAGCTGAAGTCTGTTTATAGGCCTAAGCTTAATTTATGAATTAAAAAGTGTTTTTTTTTGCCTACAAGATAATATTTTCATTGATTCTACTCTATATTGAATGTTGCTCTGACAGCAAAAAGTCAGAAAAAGTTCAATTACTTTCATTATGAATACTACTTGACTCCTTCATGATAAAGTGGAAACAAACAGCAGCTGCTGAGTGTTTGTGCTGGATTTGGATCTATAACATCACTATAAGACTCTAGATTTAAAAGTGTCCCACAAAGGTTTTATCTATGGGACACCTGACAGTTAAAATAATAAAGGGAGGACTAGCTCCAATTCTAATTAAAGGAATCAGTCACTTCCACAATGGGAATGAAGTTGAACTGCATGAGTTGAAAAGGGACACTGGTTCATTTTTACCAAGCGTTTAATAAAACAAGAAGTACAAGACAATGGAAATTAAATTCAAAACTTGGGACATACTGTATGCTTCAACTTCCACGTGCAGAACTAAAAAACAAGCATTGCTTTAGGTTGCAAAGTTGTTTTAAATCATCTTACAGAATAAAAGCATGATATATGACCACTTTGAAAATGATTGGCTGTTTGGTAACTTTGATTTCAGAGAGGATCAAAATCTTCTTAATGTCCAACTACTAAAATAGACTAAAAAGTTACAGCTCCAAAACACAGAACCAATTTTCTTAACATCCACTTTTTAGATGTCTCACTTTGAACATCAGAGACCAATGACAAAGGAACAAAACAACAAAAAAACAAGACTTTTGTTGTCTAATTTCAAACAGGCTCTAAATGCACTGAATAAACATCCTTTTGTCAACATGCCATCTTTTGCCATCTGCATCTAATCATTTGCTTTTCGGATGAAAGTCCTACCTGTCTTTCCTCTTCGGTCCTTTTTGTTTCCCAGCTAAGTTCCTCAACTCATCTTCCGTAGGGGGCTGATACCACCTCAGACTATGAACACAGTCAAGAAAAAGAGGTTTATTTAAACAGAAGCTAATGACAGAAGAGTAAAAACAGGGCATCAAATAATGTATTACCTGCCACTGCACAGCAGCCATCTTGCAAAGGAATAATGAGGTAAAATTTTCTGAATTACACTGGCCATTACCATGGTAACCACCAGCTGTACACCAATCACACCCTGTGAAGAAAAAGAGAAAAGAACCTATTTAAATATTAATTAATTACTTGCCACTACAATATATTGAATATTTATCCTAAATGTAAACTCTTGAATTTTGAACTAAACTTTGTTATCTGTGATATTCAAAACAAAAACATGTAAAACTACAATAACATTCCTCAAATGATTACATTTTCTTCCATCTCTAATTAAACCTATAGCATGATTTATGGAGCAGAAACAGGAACTTATGTTCTGAATTTCATCACTTCTGTGTTTTATTTTTTAAATGTTCTTCTACAGGAAAGTTAGTTGGCACACCAATATATTTTTAAGCTACTATACTTTTTTTTATAAATGTATAGAAACCGTGGAAAAAATGTTAGTTGCTTCAATACAATTTCCCATCAAAAATACAACATTTTTCACAATGTAGCCACAAGTCAGACAGACCTCTTGTGGTTTTACCAAACATTTAACAACATAAAGAGCTCCGTCTGCAGCCAGGACACTCAGATCAATATTCACTGAGGCTTAAATGGTCTAAATCACTCCCATCAAGCTGTGCTTTTATCCTCTCACTGTAGGCTCATATATGTTGGCTTCTTTTCAGCAATCAGTAGGAATCATTGATATCTTTCCCTGAACACAGTTTTCATAAAAAGACAAATGAGGCTGTTAAGGGAACAAACTTGTGATTGAATAACATGCATAACATTTCATCATATTTAGAGTGATGGTAAAAAATAATTTCAGAATGAATTAGTATGAGGAGAAATGTGATTATTACCTTGCTGGATGATGTGATAGAGGCAGACCTACATTTTGTATTGGTCAGAGGGATCCCCAGTGTCACCCTGCGAGGGGTAAACTCCAAATAATGGAGTCAATACCTCAACTGAAGTCACACGGGAGAGAGGGTGCCATTTATCTTCCAATTATTATCACTTAAATGGAACGCGTGATTAAACACAACCTCTCTGACTCCAGACATTTCTCCATCAGAGTAATGGTCATGCTATCTAGGTCAGAAGTACACAGTCTCACTTTGGTGGCTGCTGACCATTCTCTGTGGGGAACCCAGAAGGATGTCTGGACTTGGGGAAATTGACCCAGCATGGTCTCCCTTATCTTGCCCAGTCCGCCTGACCCCCTCCACATAGCAACCAAATGGAATTTGCAGGGGGTGGGGAGTAGGAGCTGCAGTGATAACCACCATCTCTAAGTGTTAGAACACCTCAGTGATATTTTACTGTTAAAACTAACTTGGCAGCTGTGAAACGTGTATTGATCAATAATTCCCCCAGTTTAAATCATCTAGACTACTCTTGAGTTTATTAATCCTCAACTAGTTTTAAAGTGTTCTGCTGGTGAGTGTTAGAAGTCTAAAGTTACACTCTGACAACAAATATTGATAGTTTAGTTAGAAATGGGTCATGCTTTAGGATTGAAATCTAATACTTTGCCAATTATTAGCAACCAAAGAAAAAGAGGCTTTATTTCCTCAAGAAAAAAAATCAGATTTTAAAAAATTATTTATTTTATTCACTAGTACGACAATTTGGAATGATTTAATTGCTTGCCTGATTATTAGATTCTGATGATTTTTTAATTGATCGGCAAGTTCAACAATCAGATTTAATATACCGATCCATTAAGCCACGATAACCAAGACAGTTTTGTCAAACATCAAATGACAAAGAAGATATTCTGATCCGTGTGTTGGTCATTGTTTAAAAGGAGACAACAGGGTTCATGCATGTTTTAAAACTCTTTTAGAAATGTAATATCCTAGATTCCTTTGGTTGATTTTTCACAAGCTCACAATCATAAGAAAATCAATCTTACAGGACTCAAAGCTCTATATACTCAATCAACATATCACACTACTGACAGCAGCTACACACCAAAATATATTCTATACATTTGTACACACTAAAATATAATTTTTCATAGTGAGAGCTGGTTTTGACCTTCTCAGGCCAATAATTTTGACATCTAGCTGACATGGTTTTCAATTGAAGAAAAGATGGGATGTATTCTTAATGCTTGAAGTAAGTCTTCCTTGACAAAAAATTAAGTGAAAGTTGGGTTCTTGTTTATGAGGGAAGAATAATTCATACTCCACAAGAAGAAAGAACTTTGTTCTCGCTGGGGGTGCTCCGAGAACAAGAAAACTATTCGTTTCGGCAGGGATCATTCATACTCCCCAAGAACACAGCTGCCAAACTCCTTCAGCAATGTGTCATATAGGTGTGTGTGTGTGTGGAGGGGAGGGTGTGTGTTTGCAGATTAAAATGATCCATCCTGTAATGCTGGTCCCAGCGGACCAGCGCTGACCTGAGGAGGCATACAGGTCTGGATCGACCGGCGCTAACCCCTTGTGGCTCGTGTTGGTCCGCCGCTGGTCCGTATCTGGACCGGGACCATCGCAGGCTGCGAGAGTTTGCGCCAGTCGATCCAGACCTGTATGCCTCCTCAGGTTTGTTGCGCAGATTCGTCTGCGCAAAGCAGCACAGCAGGCGCCGGAGAAAAAGTTATATCAACCTACATCTAACTGCACTAACCACGCTCATTCTCCCTTTCTGAACAATCCAAGCAGTTGTTCTCGGATGCCCTGCAGAAAAAAGTTCTGCTCAGTTGATGTGTACAAGAACAAGCGGTTCGTGCTGCCGAACTGGGGCTGCGAGAATAAAATAACGTCATTTTTGTTCTAGGAGAGCCCCAGCAATAACAAAGTTCTTGCTTCTCATGGAGTATGAATTGGCCTTTATGGTAGAATGGAGCATAGATGCACTAATGAATCAAGACTTTCAGTAATGAGGTTGTTGCTACTGTCTGTTGAGGTAAAGAAGGAGCTCTCAATTTACTGGTCTGTCAACATTCCAACACTCACCTATGGTCATGAGAGTCAGATCATGAGATTATGATCATAACCAAAATAACAAGCTCCAGATAGTCCATTTTGTCCCCAAGCTGTAATTCTTTAACTAAATCCACCTTGCCATTATGAGTCGGCGCAGTATCGTACATGCAGCCTACAATGAGGAACTGCAGCCACTTATTAACCCCCGCCCACACACACACACTTTTTCACAAATGTCAACGTAGCCCTTTAATAATTTTACTTGAGTACCCCCACTCTAGAGGTTTTCCAGGAATGTCCGATTAGTAGGAGATACTGGGGCTCTCTAGCCTGACAATGCCTTAAGGTCTCCCAGGAAGAGCTAAAAAGTGTCACTGGAGAGATGCATGTCTGGCCTTCCCTCCTTGACTTGTTACCCCATGATCAAATGTTAGATAGGCAGTGGAGCAAGCAATTCACCGCTAAATTTAAACCCACTGGAATAGAGAAATGGCATGGTTTTACATGAAAAATAAATAAATAATTTAAATAGAGGGGTAATTTAGCACTACCATGGATAACATAATAGTTTACACAATCCTAAAAGTAGATCAGAGTTACTAACCCATACTATATAAAGTCAATCAAATTCTACATGATGTTGATCACTTTTAAGTGACCCATATCTGCAACAATAGACTAATAAACATGATGTTTGTTGTTGGCAAATAATTGAGTCCTAACACATTTGTTTTAGGTTAATTTTAGGTGGTAAATAGTCCTTAAAACAGCAACAATAAAGGATTTTTTTCCTATTAGTTTTATCTAAACACTAGTTTTAGATGGGTAATTTCTCAATGTTTGGCCAAAACAAAAACAAAAATGTTCCTTCGAGTTACTGAGTTTTCCTCTGCTCTTGAAATGATGCCTAAACATTCCCTAAAGCAACAGTGTAGTGTTTGGATTGACAACTAACCCTTGTACTATAAATAGAGGTTAAGCTTCTTGAGAAAAAGAAATGGTGTCATTGGACCACAGTGCATTGACTGTGAAAAACCAGCATGAAAAACATTACGGAAATACATTTCTATGCTAGCTTCATCTGCTCTGGTTTTAAATGCGGGAATGTTTTTTTTAAACAAAACCCTTATTTTAAATATATCTTGACACTTTACCTGAGAACATCCTGAGGTCAAACTGTACAGGCTAGGTGAATGAACATACCTTTACTCTATCCAAATATATGATGCTGCTACCTGAGTGGTGAACTAAAAACTGATTTAGATTTATGCTCTTTTAAAAACCTTTATATATATGTTTAACGTTGACAAGAAGCTAATACAAACCCCAAAATACACTCATCTGAATTAAACTTTCCATTTTAGCTAATGCTAATGTTTTCCTCTATCCACTGTAAGGCTAAGGGCAGCATTGATAACTTTTTAGACGGTTTGATGTTCATCCATGTACTACAATGTGTCTGGATGGAACTGAGAAGGCAACCCCTGTCAGCTGCTGTTCTGCACCTTTTGACCCATCAGGATAAATCAGTAATGTGAATATTTCTCATTATCCTGAACTGAAAACGCAGCTTGCAAATCTGCCTGTCCCTCTGCTTTTCTTGGTTTCAGCCTTCATGGTTTGACTATTGTTGTTCTAACATTGGTGCCATTTATCCCTATTTCAGAAGAATACCTTGAACTTTCCAAACCAAAGCTTAACCACAGCCTTCTCCAGTGTAACTGATCTTTAAGTTTAAATGTTTTGTTTCTTTTGATCCTTATTTTCAGATCCAACATATTTCTATCTGACAAAATCTAGACAAATGCGACACAATTGTTGATTTGAGTCCTTTCTTTGCATTGATCTCCAATTCTAACACACAGATTCTTTAAAATAGTTTAATGTATTTTTATCTTTTCTTTTACGTAAAAATTTGCCAATCCTACCCTAATATTGACCTCCCCTCTCACCGTCACCTGCTACGTCCAGTCTCCTGTCACTACAATCCTTTCACTCGCCGCCGTTGTCTTAATACTCTCCGACAACGACGTCAACATCCTTCGCTTCTTTAGGTTTAACAAACATAAATTGACTAATTATCAAATTTCGCTCGTCAGTCTGACAGCGTTTGCTGTGCTAAAAGGAGGAGCAACACAGGCGGTCTCTTCCACACTCACCATGTTGATGCAGTGCTGCTAAACCGAACTCTACCCCAGGAATACACAGCACCTCTACTCGGATATCAAGCGGCGAGGACCACGCAAGCCCTTCTTGCGATGGCTGTGCACAAAACGAAGGAGCTCCTTTTAAAAACTGTCACTGTATCGTTCTAAAGAGGGGCTACATCGTCAGGAAATTCAATGGATTCAACCTCCGCTCCCAAGTATTTTCAACTGCAGTAGAGGTCACGCTGAAACTCTGGGTAAGGAGGTGTCCACAGATATGCCTGTACAAAATCAAATCAGGAATGGAAAAACTTTCTCTGTTGATAGTTTCATTATATGCAAATACACTTACATTATTTTAACGATAAATATACAAGTTTAAAATATGAATCAGAATTTGCGCTAAGCAAAAGACAAACTGTAACATTTTATGCAGGATTAGGCAAGATGACTATGAGAATTCTGTGGGACCGCCCCAAACGGAAATAAGTAACAAATCATGAAAAAAGCGACAGAATATAAAAAGCATGACAGAATATTCCTAAAATATAAATGTCAAATTCCAATAGCAATTGAAACATTATCAACAACAATAATAATGATGATCTTAAAAAGCAACACTAAACCCCCACAAATTAACTCTTTGCTATGCATGGCACAGGCACACAAGAAAAACTAACAAGTCATAAATCAGATTTTTGAAAAATTTTCATCTTACAAAAACCCCAAAAACTGAACAATTACTGGAAGTAAAAAACAATTTAAAAAATGTAAATCCAAATGAAATTTCTGGCTTCAAATAGATTTTTCTATACTGGGCAGAATAAAAGGGGAAAAAATAATATATTTGACAAAGATTGAAAACTTATCAAAATGTATCTATCCAGCATATTATAATGTAATTTCAGATCAATAAAAAAAGCTTTTAATAAAATAATCTTCAATTTTATATGGAATAACAAACCCTATTATATGAAAAAAAATGTTTGAACAAAGATATAAAAGATGGAGGATTTAACGCAATTGATTTTGATTGTCTCAATGGAACCTTAAAAATAAACTAGTTAAAAACCTGACTCAAAAACAGCCTTTTCTGGTATTTTATTCCATATCACCCTTTTAGTAAAATTGGTGGATTAGACTTTCTACTCACCTTAGGCGTTAACAAACTTCCTGTTTATTGATCAGTGTTTCACAGACAAACATCATTATACTGGAAGTTGTTCATAACTTCTCACCCTACAAAAATGCTACATGGAACAATAACTATATTCGTTGTGATAAATCTCAGTTTTGTTTTGAAAGAAATATGCAATCTATAACTAAAGGATGCTTGAACTATGATCTACGTATTCTGGGTTAAACAAAAATGTAACCCCTCCAAATTAGACCGCTAAACTACATAAAGCATTAATTACCCACAGAATTTGTGTTCCTCACCCAGAATATTGTGCCCTATACCAACTTATAGAGCCAACACTTCCACCGCTCATAAAACAAGAGATTCCCTTTTCTGGAAAAGAAATGTACCAACAACAAAAACAGAAGAAGTTGTCTCACTGATAAATTATCACCTGTAAACAAAACAAGAACATAATTTTATACAAGTTTAACAGAAAATCAATTGACAACAGTGTTTTTAAAATTCCCTATACCACCAAATCAAAATAAAGCCATTTTAAATTTAGAAATGACACCTACCCTTCTAAAAAATTACTCATAATAATAATAATAATAATAATAATACCTTTATTTAACCAGGCAAAACAGATTAAGAACAAATTTCTTATTTACAACTGTGGCCTGGCAAAAGACAATGTCTTTTGAGGGAGAAAGGAAAAGGGCTACAATATAAAAACAATTTAAAATAACATGAATTAGAAACATACAGTTTAATATTGATGATAACATGTGCTCAGTTTGTGCTGACCAAATTGAGACCACTGACCATATTTCTATTCCTATAAAGTGTGTTTAGGTATGGTAAGTTTTTTTGTTTTTTTTTGTTTTTTTAGGAAAAATTGATTTCAGTGAGGTAAGTTCACATATTTGATTACTGCTGCACTAAATAGTTTTTTTTTTAATTTTAGGCGTACCAATACATTACTCACAAGGAGATTTCAGAGACAATTGTCCAATGACATAGCTACTTTCTTATCCAGAACTTTAAATACAGAGCAAATGAAGAACTTTGTATTTTTTCCTGCTACAGAAAGATCTCTACACAAGTTAAATGATATTTGTCAATTGCTAAGTAGCAAAAGATTATTCCCCAGAACTGTTTTAAAACATAATGCCAGCATCTTTACATAAATCTACAATAATCATGTCAGAGAAGTAATATTTTCAGTTTTGTTTATTTCCCACACATTTCACACACAGTGGAAAATACTGCAAAGTGAGATTCAAACCTTAAAAAATTGATTAATAGACAATGTCTGTGTATTAAAGGGGAAGTTCGGATGTTCTGAAGTGGGTTTTTGTGGAAAGGTTCTGAACAAATGAAATATGTTGTAGATAGCACTTTGAACAGCCTCAGTTTGGAGAGGTAGAGTTTAATTCTGATCAATCAGATGAGCTGAGAGTTAATCCCAGTTTGGCCAGTTGGCAGTGGATTTGCTGTCATCTTTTAAAACCCCCTCTTAATCCTAAAATGTTTTAGCAGTTCATGTGAAAATTTGCTTGACATTTTTTAAACCATAACACTATACCTTCAGTTTTACATTACATGGTTATACAGGAAGAAATACAACATTTTGACTGAAAGTGTTCCAGATCCACCAATAATTTCTGCTGTAAATAACCACAGAACTTTAAGAAAACAACCATGTTTTGCAGGGTAAAGGTTAATGAATTTGTTTTCATAAACCACTAAGACATTTTTGGCATGATATTTTTTAAAACAGTAGTAATCTACTTTACTTATAATGGGGCGGCGTGTAGCTCAGTGGCCGGTCTGGCAACCGGAGGGTCGCCGGCTCGATCCCCAGCCCCGGCTGGCTTAGATTGCCGTTGTGTCCTTGGGCAAGACACTTCACCCACCTTGTATGCTGGTGGTGGTCAGAGGAACCTGGAGGGCGCCGGTGCACGGCATCCCCGCCTCTGTTTGTGTGCCCCAGGGCAACTGTGACTACAACATAGTTTTTCACCACCAGTGTGTGAATGTGAGAGTAAATGGGTGAATAACTGTTTGTGTTGTACAGCGCTTTGGGGAGTGTTCAATACTCTAGAAAGCGCTCTATAAATACAAGCCATTTACCAGCTGTTTACCGAATCTCTCCTCTAAACTGAGGCCCCCCCTGGGTTATCTGCAACAGGTAAGATATTAGCTATTCACAATCTTTCCACAACACTTCAGAAGAGTATAACTATCCATTTAAGTTCCAAACAGTTTACAGTATGACTCTAAGGAAATATACAGAACATTAAAGAGATTATATGTTTATATGTGTTCACATACATGCAGAACAACATGTTTATCAAAATGTGAACCGATTAGGATGTTGCTATATATTTGCACATGCGCATACATTGCTTAAACCCTCCTCTCTTATTGCAGAGATACCTACTCCACCCCCTTGATGCACAGTGCCAGCCTCTTACACACAGGAGTGTTTTTACACACAGGCTCAGTGGCTTTTTGCACATAGTTAGAAAATACCAATCTGCCCTCAGGTCCTCTGACACCTCCCTCAAAGTTGCTGCTCTGCTAATTATAATGTCAGCATTAAATGCAGATAAGTTAAAGCAATATAATAATTCAAGTAAAGGAAACTGTTTCAAGACTAATGAAAATAAATAGGTCATTTATTTTAAAGAACATCGTTTTATTCCAGAATCTGGGTTATTTCCTCCGACACTGATTTATTTTACATTCATGATTAAAAGGAGCCACTGTCCGTTTTTATCATAGCGCAGGATGATTGTTAGAACTGTCAGTTTTTTTGTTTGTTTTTTATCGAGTCAGGTTTGTTATTTTTAGATTGAACATAATAGCCAGGATCTTCAGTGTACTGTGAAAGTTTCCCACCATAGTGTTTAATCCATATGACATCTCTTCTGTGCCTGCTGCCTCTGAGCTTCACATCACAAGCCTTAATATGAATAAAGATGATGAGATGATTTCAGTAAAAAAAAAAAAAATCTCCACTAAGTCAGTCAAATACTCTTTGCTGGATGTCAGGATTCATTTTTAATGGCAGGGCTTTTTGTGGTAAGCATTATACATCATTTCCTTCTTTTATTAATCAAACAACAGTTTGAAATTTGTGTCATTGATCTCAGTGGTATACCTCGATGCAGAGGAGGAAGAAGAACAAAAATCTGTGTCATCCTCTCACCAGCAGGACTGAAAATTATGCAGAATGTAATTCTCTTTGGTGCAGCGCCTCCTTCTTCATTCTCTCTAATCTACAAGCATGCAAATTACAATGCAAATGCAAATACTGCTGAATAATTTATGTGTAGTTTCTAGTTCCCTTAGAGAATCCAGAAGCTTTTTTTTTCTTAAGTAGAGTGGGATTCGCAGCACGCATTTGGTTAACCAGAGAGACGCCGCGCAGACGTTTGCTTTTGTAAAATTCATCTGAAAAATTTAAGGAAGGTTTTGCAAGAATCATCGCTGAAATATCTCAATTTTTAATTCCTACAACTAGAAGTCGAGTCGGTTAACAGACCAGCTTATCGTACTGGTTACACATTATATTTACATCAATAATTCCTCCACACTAGACATGTAATTTGACTCATTTTCACTTGAAAGAAAAGCATGAAAATAAAACAATTTACTGAGCCTGTAATTGATGTTTAAATGAAGTTAAATTTGATCTCTTTTAAGTGATTTGTATGTTCAGTGCAGCTGATATTTAAATAACTACTGATTATATCTAAATGTCATGTTGCCATCAAATCCTTTTCCTAATAAATCACTACATTTTTTCCATCAACATAGGTGTTAATTCAAGACACCAGTTATATTTCTGCAAATGGAACTGACGCAAGTATAAAAAGCCTTTGTCTCATACCTTGTGGTAGAACCCCACCACTACCACCTAATTAATTGCATTCATACACGCTTGAACAGATACAGTTTGTTGTCTTTTTTAGGGGGGAAAAAAGCATCTCTTCCTGTTTTCAGCCTTCTACCTCAGCAGGTTTTCCATTAGGGATTGTAATTAAGCAAAAGCATTCATGAGTGGGCATGCTCATTTAGCCTGCGCCTGGGTTTAGGCAGCCTTAGAGGGATTGAAGAACAAATCCTGGTGGAACAACGCAATGCACACTGTGTCCAAAGTGAAAACACTGCAGACAGAATAATAAAGACTCCAAAAGTTGGTAACATCGCCTCGTGTGTAATACACACACTTTTCTCTCAGGATGTGCAAGTCGTTTCTTTTGTGGATGCTAAATTACTTTTAAAATTAAGTTACTAGCCTTTCCTAATGCGCCTAATGTTTATATCTAGGTTTGTTATTTTTGTGAGTGCCTAATTTTAAGCCTTATTCTGGCAATATTATAGTTACCGAGGATACGATTTTAAATTATATGTGAGGTTACTGAAAAGCTGAAACAGCTGACTGGGGGTAAGGTTAACAAAACTACTACAAACAGCTTTTTTTACATGTTAAAATATTAAAATGTCCTTTGCCACAAAACACTTGGACATAATAATGTAATGTAAGAACTGAGCTCATTTGAATATGATAGACGTGCGGACTTGTTTTTAAGCTCTGAGCTCTGTGAGTCCAAACACTCAGAGCAAAATAACAAAGATGGCAAGAAAAAAAATTGAGGGGGTTTTACATGAAGAAAAATCCAGAATATTGACGACCCTGAACAGGCCTTGTTGAAATATAACCTCAGGATTATGTATTTTATTTGTATTTTCTGTCAAATTTATATTTGTAATAATCATTTTAAAAGCAGAAGCTCAGACAATGCATATAATTATTTTCTAAACTAAACTAAAAATGCGACGTCGCATCACTTTAGCATCACATTTCTTCCTTGCTGATTCTTCGGCTGCCCATAACAAAGCCTAATCATTTGAATGTTTGTGTAGATTTGCCGTGGCACATCTTTGTCGTTTTTTTTTCTATTCTGCTGTTGAATTATTTTTTTTATTAAATTTTTGCTCCCCCCAAAAAAATCTCTTGCCTTTTGAATTTACAGGAATGGGAGCAGGTTTGCTTAATGCTGCACATCATTGTAGCAGCACAAAAAAATAGTGCGTTTTTCCCCCCCTCCTGTTCATATAAAGACTAATTTATTAGAATATGCCTGCAGTGTGTGTGTGTGTGTGTGTGTGTGTGTGTGTGTGTGTGTGTGTGTGTGTGTGTGTGTGTGTGTGTGTGTGTGTGTACACACACAGAGAAAGAGAGAGAGAGAGAGAGGGAGAGAGAGAGAGGGGGAAGCTCATTATAATCAGGCAATTATGCTGGCAGAATTAGAAGCGTCCTTATTTCCTCCTGTGGCAGCCTGAGTGTGGATGCGGTTTTTTAACTCACTGTAGACTAATCCGTGGATGTGACTGAGTCTTCCGTGTTAATGTGGAGCATCTGTATATAACAACAAGATGTGGAAGTGAAAGCTTATGATTTTGTTTTTTCTTTTTCCCTTTTTGAAAACTGGCAAGCCAGGCGAAGCGCTTCAGTTTCTGGGCTTTAATTTGCATTGATGAGGGTTTTTTTCCCCTCTCTAGCGAGAAGAGGGCAGGTTGAATGAATCTACAACTCAGGACCGTGGCTGTAAACAATCAGGGTCTTCAAATCTCTGGTATATAATTATATTGCATGGCTTTTTAAAGACTTGTCATTTAATAGAACTGAATTCTGTACAATCATTGCTGATGTTAATGCGTTATATATTGTGTTTGTGCATTTTGCAGAATGTGTTGCATTTAGAGCTGTGACACATTTTTAAACTTCTTCATAAATGATTTAAAAGACAGTAACATTTTATTATTATAATATTTATTAATTAAAATTTATTCAGAAAATAAAAAAAAATGCTTCCTGCATTTTTTCCTCAAGCAAATAAATACATTGTTGTTATTATGGAGTCTAGATTGAAGACCTGTGTAATTGTCCACTAATGGCATGCTCTCACTAAAGACTTTGACCCTAAAGGTCAAGGGTGTTTGACCAGAATTTAACTCTTGACCTCTAATACATGTCTTATCAACTCCCCTCTTAATGTCTATTGATTATCCCTCCCATGGGACAGCACGGTTGAAATGTAATACTTACGGCCTGCTTTATAAAACCAGACTCCTGATTTCTCTATTTCTGGTTTTTGTCAAATATGCAAACTTACGAATAATTTTCTATTTTTTTTTACTACAAAGTTTTATTTGTGTGCATTTAACATGTTTCATCCTGACACAAAAGAATAAAATATCTACTTAAGACAGAGTCAGTGTCATGAATCCCCCCCCACCCCCACCACCACCACCACTTACATAAAATTATGGAGGCGTCTTGGATGTGTCAGTGTGTGTGTGTTTATGTGGAATAGAAGAAAGGGGTGGCTGAGATGAACAGTGGAATGACGACTTCTCTCAAGTTCTCAGGGAAGTGCCTGTGTCTGGCGATGGAGGAGGCAGCTGATTTGGGATACAGTGTTAGCATAACAAAAGGCCCGAGCCTGTGAACTTGGGGCTCCTTTCGACCCCGGCGCTGTGGGGATGAATAGTCCCCGGGCCTCCCCACAGAGCACCCCCACGTCCAGTCTGATCGTGGCAAAATTGTTAATCAGGGTAATTTAATATAGTTTTCAATATGTCTCATCTCTCATTGGGAAAGCATTCTGTGTATTCTTGCCTTAATTCCCACCTTTTCTCCAAAAAAAGGGAAAAAAGAAAAGAAAAGTTGCCCCCCCCCACCTCCTCTCTTATTCAGATGAGACAGCTGCAGGTCTTATAGCCTCCAAATTAAAATGTTCAAACATCAGCACATGAAGGCCTCAGCCTCACAGGGAGACGTGTGTATAAACACATGGAAACTCACAGAATAACAGTTTATAAATGTATATATATATAAGACAAAAAGTAAATAATGCTTAAATCTTTGGGTATTAAAGGAAAAAATACGCTTTAAGCAAAGACTTGATTGACATTCTCAAGCACTTTGCCTCTAACCTTCATCAGAGTGAGGTCACCGCAAACCATAACGCTGTTTCAGGACAGGTGACGTCAGCTCTGCAGGTAACAAGGTTCACTAGCTGATGTGACTCATCGGACAATAGGTTCTCGTTTTAGGCAATATGACCCCCCCCCCCCCCCC
>SSNR01000009.1:4933102-4966860 GCA_006937965.1 Callopanchax toddi | reverse complement strand
CCCCCCCCCCCCCCACACACACACACACACACACACTCCTGCATGTACACACAAGGCCCAGGTCCTGACTCTGCCATCTATAAATACTTACTGTAACTGAGGATGACTCAGACACTTCATGACTCTCTGCAGGGAGGCAGAAGATGGAGAGAGGTGAAAAGGGAGTCTGCTGGAACACTAGAATGTAACAAGCAAAACCTCCTTACATCGGTGTGTACATTTTGGATCAAGCTCGCAGCTGGAAAGAAGGCTTAAAATGGAGGGTGAAAAACAGGAAGTGGCACGTTATTGAAAGAAGGTTTTTAAGGAGGATTTCTGTTAAGGATAAAAAGACATGTTAAATTACTCCTTTCTTTTTGGATCAGAGGTGATTTTGTTGTTTTTTAGCTCACAAAGGAGCAATAATAATAAAATTAGCAATAATAAAAGAAGCAATAATAATTCAGATCTTCATATTTTAATAATGATGTAACCTTTTCCTTATACACAAAGGAAAATAAAAGGACAGAGGACACATATTAATGTGCAACACTTGCAAATTAGCATAACACTTAGCCACAAGCACGCTTGAATCAGACACAGAGAAGTCTGAGGCCCTGTTCTGCATGGGATCTCTGAAAAGAACGATGCTGCTCTGTCTGAAGCTGTATGCTAATTTATGTTTGACTAGATGATGATTTATGTTTAAATAACCAGCTTTTGAATTCCCAACCCAAAAAATCCAGACTTGTAAACTAATTTAATTTCACAAAGTTACAGAGATTACAAATATAAAAGAAACAAATTGCTTTAGTCGGTTTTTTCTAAAACTCACGTTTCAAACATATTATATGTTGAATCTCTTATTTTGACAATAATTAAAATATTTTTAAGGTATGAAAATGATGCTTTCTTTTTTGCATTGATAGTACATCTTCCTGCCCATGGTCCAAGTTTCAAAGTTCTGATGTCACATTGTTTGCTGCAATGCTAGAATAACAGGAAATAGAATTTATCAACATGGAAACAAAGGTGTTTTATCCCCCCAGGGGGGACAGGGTCTAAATGGGGTCAGGACTGTGGGGTCTTGTCTAGACTGCTGCTTTTGTGGTTGCAAGGTTTCAACCTCTTTGTCACCCTTTCAAAAAGAGAACTTGACCCGTGTCTGGTTGCCGTGGGACTCATAGGAGACGGGTAGTGACGGGCTGGTGGGAAGACAAAATACAGTGCAAGTATTTTTTGTTTAATAGTGACAAGCTTGATATTTATCATCTAATTTTTTGCCTTTTTGTTTTTTATTGATTTTGTTCATGTCTGTGTTTGCATATCAGTGAAATATCTCATGAACAACTTAATGGATTTCAATGAAACTTTCAGAAAGTAATGATTGGATATACATCAACAACTGATTTAGGAGTCTATTCAATTCAAGATAGCCGCTACAGCTAATGATCTGAGAGCCAACACAACAGCTGTAACTGTTTATTTAACAAATACTGAGCACACATTTGATGTGATAGTACCAGAGAGTTATTCCCATCACATGGTAGCTCTGCTGCAGCGCAACTAAAAAGTTGCATGTTCAACTTTCTGCTCTCCCTATGCATCTGTGGGTTTAGTTCTCTAGTCTTCTACCAACCACTGATATGCACGTTAGATTAATTGGCGACTCTAAATTGTCTCTATGTGACCTTGTGATGGACTGGTTTCCTGTCCAGGGTGTAACCCCGCCTCTCGCCCAGTGACTTCTGGAGATAGACACCATGACATGACCCTGCACAGCAACAAGCAGGTAAAGAAAATGAATGAATCTCTGAATCTGAAGATGCATTCATGATTTCCTTCTCCCTGTTTACTGTGGCTTTTCACGGTACATTGTAATGCTGACATTGAGATGACAATAAGTTGACACTTTTGCTGTCAAGTTTCAAGGTATTTATTTATTTTTGCACAGACTTAAATCTGTCGCTTCAGGTGTTACCTTCCAGACATACCTTCTACATCCCCCCCCCCACACTTCCTCTGTATTAGCGCCTTACACCTAACAACACAATATTTCGAGTCACGGGGAGTTAAAATCAGCCAGTAAAAGTACAAACACGCAGAAAACACTACAGGAACACCAAAACACCCATTAGACGCCAAATTCAAATCAATTCCTCCCACTCGCTCGCCTCCTGTCTCAGTTTATGTGGAGGGTGCAGCGCTGCTGCTGCTACAGGGCATGGTATAATTGAAAGGCTGAAGAAGAATGCTGCTTCTTTAAACCAACCAGCAGGCAACGAGGGCATGATGGGAAAACAAAGCTGGATCCCCAGGAGTGGGTTGCATGACATCACTAATGGCAGAGCAGAAAGGATCACTGACTTCTGTTTTGTTAGACTCGGTCGCTGTGACAACCAAAGAGTCCACACATCGCCATTCAGTTTAAGAATTCAAATCTGAAGTTCAGACAGCAGAAATAAAAAGATCAAGGTTGGATTGAAAATGGGAATTAGTCTCTCCTCTTGCTGAATATTATTTTGAACACTGATTTGTGGTGAATTTAGATTTAGATCTGCACAAGAAGCAGTCTTCTTCATTCATGTGCATACGTATATATATCGCTGTGGCCCATAAATTATGAGTAAGAATCGTAGTGAAAACATGTGATGAAACTCTTTATTTCTCATGATTTTTTTCCCTCCTTCTATAGATGGAAGTTTGACAGAGGGCTGCATCTCTGAGGTATAAGCTCAAGCAGCTGTGAATTCAAAGAAAATCAGTAAGCATGTCTGTCTTGTTTTTTTTGACCCACATAAGGAATCCCCACCTTGCACTCGCAAGATGGCAGCTCATTTCAGCCAGCCTTAAATATCAATATTACCTATCAATAAAGCCAGCAGAGAGCAGGGTAAAAATAGCAAGAAGGAAAAAGGGGCTAGATTGAACAGCAGAGAGATGTGTCAAATGAGAGAGGGCAGATGAGGGAGAGGAAAGCGGGAGAAGAAGAAAGTGATAGCTGCTCTTCTGTTTCGGGCCTGTGGTCTCGCACCTCCTGGGACAGCTGAACACTGTCAACATTCTACACTTCAAAATCAATCACAACTGGACAAAAAGAGAAAGACACATGCGCTCGCTCGCTCACGCACACAAACACACACGGTGCGTTCACACATGTTATACTCAGTGTTCTTTGTCCTTGTCCAGCTTCGACAAGGCAGTCTCAGCATGTTGAGACACTGTGATAGCAGTCTGTTGTGATGTGAGCAGAATAGGACATCAGGTCACCAACAGTCCTCAGATTTAGGGAGAAACTATGAAATATTTATTGGTTTTATTACATTTTCCTTGGTGAATTGCAAAAGAACGCCAATTCCAGAGAAGTTGGGAAGCATTTCAAAATGAAGCTACTGCTGCAGTCAGTTTTACTGGTTTGATTAAAACTTTATTTGTCAAGTACGAGTGGAAAACAGATCATTTCTCTGTCTGGACTGACTGTCTGAAAGTCAAAACGAAGTTAGGAATGAGAAATATAATTTTCTTTCACCACTCTTCCATCTAAACACACTTTTTAAAGCCTTCCCACTGATGATACTTCATTTTTGCTGAACACAAACATTTTGCAGCGGACTCGTTTTCTGACCACAGAACACGAGTCTATTTTCTTTTTGTCCATCTGAGATAAGCTCGTGCACAGATAACTTGGCGGCGTTTCTGTGCAGAATTGATTTATGGTTTCCTCCCTCTGTAATGCAGTTTCAAAAAGCATTTTTTGAATGCAGTACAGTGCGGCGCAGCCCGAAGTGCACTGAGTGAGGAGTTTTTCCGAGGTACTCTTGAGTCAATGACGACGTGATTATTTTATGTGGTCACTCTCATTCAACTCTGGGGTCCAGCCTTGACCTTTAAGTACTGAGATTTCCCCCAAACTTGCTTTTATTTTCAAAATATTATACACTCTAAATACTGAGAGACCTAAATGTTTTGTTAGGTTTAAAGTTTTTTTTAAATTTTATTTTGACAAATGCAGTTTTTAAGGTGTTTTTTCTAGTTGCAACCTTTCTGTACAAAAAGACTGAACTTTATTTTATGTTCCTTTCACGCCAGACCTTGACACCCTCACCTATCCAATAGTTAGCCTCAATTTTGTAGATTTTTTCAAAAACTAGTCATTGTTACATTTTAATAATAAATAATAATGGATTTGTTTTATATAGCGCTTTTCAAGGTGCCCAAAGTTCTTCACATGTGATCCATTATTCAGGCACACGCTCACTCACTCCCTGGTGGTGGTAAACTACAGTTATAGGCCACAGCTGCTCTGGAGCAGCCTGACAGAGGAAAGGCTGCCATTTTGAACCATCAGTCCCTGACCACCACCAACATTTACACATATAGGCACAGCGGGTGAAGTGTCTCACACAATTTGGCCTCATACAGAACAAAGAGTCAAACTACTTGGTTTAAAATGGATTTTTATTCAGACACATATTTACAGTCTTTGTTTAAATGTATTTTACCTCTGCATCTTTCTGAGTCCAGATTTAATTAAGCATCCTGAAAAGATGACAGATTCATATTTCAGCGACTACACACATTTTCTCCCAAAATATCTAAAAGAAGAAGTTTCAGTTAGACCCATTCCTCGTCTGTGTAAAGTTTGCAGACTCTTTGCAGAGTTCTGTAGCTTGTCGTCTGTTGGGATCATGGAGTGGATACAACTACTGAATCTTCTCCCAAACAAAATAAGATAACAGAAAGTCCTGCTATCTGTAGATAAAAGTGAAATACTGTGCTGCCTTGTGGAAAACTAAGAAAGAGGAGGGAGTGTAAAAAAAAAGGAGCAGAAAAGTTCTATCACAAAAGAGAGTTTAGAAGTTCTTTACACTTTTTCTGTGTGAACAATTACCAAGGTCATGAAAAAATAATAAAAACACTCTGATGTAACTAAAAGAACAACTTAACAGGTTTGCACTTCTACATGTTTGGCATTCTTTTAAGCCTTTATTCACAGACAACACAAATACACCACTCTTATATCTAAAGGGAGGATGTTAGTTCACATTAAATACCAAAGTACCACTGAGGAAAATACATGAGAAGTGAAAAAGAGCCAATATTTGACAATGATTGGTTTTTTGGGGTCTTTTTTGGTTCATAGAAGTATGTTCTGTAATAATCTGTACAATGTATGTAAATGTGATATTACTGTTTATTACTGTAGTGACTATTTGTTGCAACAAATCCACCATATCATTAAACTTTTTTATGAGGTCTATCATTTCTTCCACTGTTATCTAATGACGTGAGAGTCCATCTGACTGCCAGATACATTATTGACAGGCTGTTTTGCATTATTGAGGCTGTGTGCATTGGTATTACAATGATGAAACATTTTCCTTTAGGAAACACAAGTTCTGATGCACAGATAAATTATATTATTTTCATAGGAGGCACAGAAAATCCTTGACCCAACTGTGGATTTATGAACCCCTCAAAAAAGCTAAAGCAGGGAATGGCAGCATTACAAATGAGTGCAGAGCTTTATGCACAAGAAATGTCACAAGTAACAGCTTTCTAAGGTTTTTGTGCAAATGCAGCACACTCTCAAATAGGTGACCTTATGACCTAAGATTGCTTTGTTATTTACCATGTTTAATGTGGTTTCCTGAAACTTTAAATTGTAACTAATTTCTGAGGACCAACCTATCCAAAATACGTGTTTTAAACCTGGAATACATCAGGTTAACCTTTATTTCTAGTATTCATTCTGACCTACATTTCATGTTGTTCTTTTTGCTTCATACATCAAAATAAATGGAGGTAATTTGCTCTCACACACCTACATTTAAAGGCTACAAATGCACACTGTGGCACAATAAGACTTGTGTACGTTTAGTTCATATGCTAGTCACTTTGTGTGGAGGCCCATATCTGCACTGCTGCAGTTTGCAGATATGGCCTTTTCTGTAACATCAGCACTTCCATGTAACTGGATGTGACTGGTGGTCAACATGAACTTAGTGTCACTAAAAAAAACACACATTTTAGTATATGTTTGAGGTACACAGCAGGAAGAACAACTTGATAGGAGAATATTTTATCCATTTGATGTGGAGGCAACTGTGAGCCATTGCAACACTCCCCAGGCATGTTTTTGTTGGCGTTTCCCTTTATTTTGACGGTTACCTGTAGATTTGACACTACTGGCTCTGAGGCATCCTTTGTCTCATCACAAAAGCCCCTGGCAGTTGATACAAACATCACTGGACACTCATGCAACACACACCACCTCACCTGTCACAGTGTAACAATCCCATCAGTATTGTGCTGCAAACATGAGGTGCAAAAATGTACAGAGACACGGCCATCAGTTTGGATTCATGTCCCATAAGACCACTGACGTGTGTGAGTCTATGTGTGTGTGTGTGTGTGTGTCTGAGGGGTAGGTGGAGGCCATCTTTCATCTCTCTGTGATCAGGTATTCTACATGATATGATATGATGATACAGGTCCTATTAAGGGATGGGGCTGTGTGAAAAATGTGATGACTGGGCAAGAGAAAGACTAGATCAAGATCTGACATCTGAGAGGGACAGAAATACAAGGGGGAGAGGACTAAAGAATGGGTGAGAGTTGGGGGTGGAGAGGAGGGATAGAGGGCTGTAGGAAAAATGGAGAGGGGGTTTGAAATGGATGAATGTTCAGGAAAGAGGTCAGAAAAAATTAATACGATCAGGAAGGGAAAAGGAAATCTACAGAAAGATTACTGAATGATAAATGAGTAAAAATCAATTTGTCCAATTTCCTTTTTTCCATCCAGGTGTGTTTATAGACTTCACATTACATTAGTACTTTTTCTTCTGCAAAGAATCAAAAAGTATACAGTATGTTGTGATTTCAGTTGTTGCGATACAGTTACATTTCATTTGACAGACATCAGTACATCAAAATGTTTTACTCTGCAATATATCTGATGCCGTTTGAAATGTGCTTCCTCAAATTTTGTTATTTTGTCTCGATAAACTACAACTCTGTCAGGTGCGTGGTGTTGATCGTGATGCACTGATGCTTTGATCACACTGCCTGCTTTTATCAGCTCGTACGCTCTTTTCACAACCAAATAGGACCCAATTATGTCAAACATACTGTTCTTTACCAGGAGTGCCATGGAGCTACACAGAAAGGAGGAAATAACTCACACCCAGAGCATCACTTAAAGGGAAAAAGTCTTTATTTAGCTGTCAGAAATGTACTTGATGAACTCAATCATTTACATGAATAAAGTTTTAACGAGTAGAATATTTTTTGAGTTATTATGAGAAGTGTTCTCCAATGTAAAACAGAGTTTTATTGTTGCTTTTCAGAGCAAAGCTTTGTGGGTTATGGACATTTTATTTTCAGAAGAGTGTAAAAAAAATTTGCAAAGGTTCAGCCAAGAACCATCAAACTGACAGAAATGTTGAATAAAAAGTCCAGTGGTGATTGTGAAATGTAAAAACGGAGATCTTCTTTTGTCCATCCCAAACAAAATCAGGCATCTGTTCTCTTCATCAGCAGGATCCAATCACCTAAAAAGAAAATAAAAACATAAAATTTGTTGTTTACATCTCAGCCGAACATTTGATTATCATTACATTTGGATAAACTTAACTTAAACAACAAAAATAGTGACTTCCTGTCCAGAAATCACACGTTTTTCACTTCAACTTCTTTGTGAGTACAGTGTTTTATTACGTAAGAATAAATGAAAGCATTTCATAAATAAACTGTTCCAGAGAGTGAGCTGTGAATGAAAAGGAGTGCCATAAACTGTGAGTACACAGTGTATTTGAAGGCAACAAAGGCCTCAGCAATATCCACTGACACTACTCCCCCTCATATCACACTGCACTTTCTTTCCATTGTTCACTCTGCACTTCTCACATGTATTGTCTTACACGATATCCTTAGAACCTGATAAGATGCCCAGCAAAGGTTTTTGTAGCTAAGGACACAGGCCTGGGAGTGTCTCTGGGTTACAACTGCTTATTATTTTCTCGTTGGACTGTAAAGCCTGAGGAACACCTTATCGGATCCCCAGTGCAATGAGTTTAATGCGGGTTACCTCAAACCCTTCCTGCATTACTCCTGGTGTATTTGACACTCCCTTGTTCCAAAAAGGACGTTATGGCATTAAATTTCTTCATAACTATACCACTCATCAACAAAGATGCGAGGATGCAAAAGCTACACTGAACAGCCGGTGTCTTTTGAAGCATTAAAGTTGACAGAGTCGCTCATTCATCAAAAATATTCAATATGTGGTGTGGTTGTCTGCATCAGACAACAATATTAAGCAGCACATAAGGTCCAATTACACTCACTGACAAAGAAAGTGCCCAGACGGAGTAGTGGGAGTGAAGTGAAACTGCACGTGTTTAAAGGTCATGTGACTGAGCTGCAGTGATTACAGTGTTGGATCAAATGGAGTTGGCAGTGCAGACATTCTACTGGTCCCAGTAGGCCGTGTCACCCACTTGAGCCAGAATGCAAGCACAGATTTGGTGTGGAACTGAGTCATACAAGCAGCTACAGCTATTTCTCAATTATGGCATCAAGGTATTGCTGTTGTAATTGACTCTCAAGATCTGACAGATCAGGCTATCCATGCTGATCCCGCAGATGTTTGGTTGGGGAACCAGGCTGACCACAAAAGACCCTCAACATGAAACCGTTAGTCGCTATATGAGCTGTGTTTGGATGAGCATTGTCTTGCTGAAAGACTGTACCAGAGCACTTTCCAAGACTGTGGACACATGATGTCATTATAACAGGCTCATCAGAGTCCCCTACTGTTGAGTGAAGAAAAGCACACACACCAATTCCTCAACATAGGACTAAGATCTTTGATACAACCTAGTTCTTAAGCAGGTCAAACAAGCACCTTCACTTATGAAATTTGCATAGCTACCTTTTCTAAATATTCCCCACTAGGAAAAACACCAGTGTTTTCACAACATTGCTAGGATTGGTCCACTCCCCTCGTGCCACCATACCATCACATAATGTCATTTATGTTAACACAAAACCAAGGTTCATTGCTGCCCAAGACACAATACCACTCATCATTAGTCCATGTTTCCTGGTAGCAACCCCAATCTAAACACAGCCATGTCTGCTCTGGTGGCAGTGGCAACGTATGGTGAATCCAGAGTCTGGCTGATGCAAGTTGTTGAAACACAGTGTGGGATGACAAATATGTCGTAAAGAGTCAAATAGTGTCTAGATGGTAGTTGCAGATGTCATGGAGCTCTCTAATGCTTGGTGCACAATACAGCCACCCTCCCTTAGGGTTGATTGTGGTCTGGTCTAAGTATCTGGAACCTACACAACACGTGTGGATACCTTAACATACTCATTGGTCAATCACTATTATATCTGTTTGCCCCACATTAAAGGCAATTTTACAATAGGCCCCTCTGACCTCATGCAAATTCACAATCTATCCCCATAAAATGCAGGAATGCTGTCCTATGTGTCCATCAGTCATCTTCTGTGTTTGGTGACCTTCACTCATTATCTTGTCAGTATCTCCAGCAACTTCCCGATAACACTATTAGGATGTGTTCATGATGTCAACACTCACGCCTTCTGGTGTTCATTAGAGACACGCCAGCTCCTTGCAAATGAAAACATTTTCATACTCATTGCTAGTCTGCCTGTGTACCAAATGTATTCCCAATTATATCCAAACCAGACCTTTGCTTCTGGGTTTTTAACTCACTGAGTATACATCAACAGAGGTGTCCTCTACATCTGTTTGCTGATCTACCTTATCAGATGCTTGAAATGTCTTAAAAATTGACAACCCCTTTCCAAGATGGGGTTGGAAACAATATCTGCTAAATTTTTAAAGGAGTTCATAAACATGCAGAAGTTCTGTTTAGGCTAGGCTGTCTCCATCAACAAATTTCTCAGAAGTTTGTCTGACAGTAGAGAACAGTGTGGAGAGAGCCTGAGGGGTCCCTGGGCCATCAACAGCCAAATGCAGCCCAACTCAAAGAGATGTAGAGAGGTGGATTTGTACAAGTCAAATACATCACCCTTTCTACTCACAGCATCTCAAGGGCACAAACTGCCTGCCTGTCTATGTGTGACAGCTGATAACAGTAGAAACTGCATGAGCCTGTTTACTCGTCGTAATCCTGATCTTCTTTGCTGACAGTGCAGTTTAATATCTGTGTTTAAGGAAGATGTAAACAGTAGGGGGTACTGTTAGTAAACCAGGACAAAATGTGTGACAGTAGAGCTACATTTACAGTAAGTTGTTAGTTGTTTTGTATATTTTTATGCATTTTTGTTATACTGTATATACATAGATGGGTTATTTTTTTCAAATCAGATCCAAAGTTTGGTGCGATTTTTTGGGCTTTCCCATTATTCACAACTTTTTAAAGCATCTGAAAGTGTCCCTCAGAAAACTGACAACAGCAAAGAGTACTACAAGGTCTTGAAAGCTATTCTCAAGTGTTATCAGTCAAACCCTACCATTCCATGAAAGGGATAATGGTGCTACTGGTCAATAGAGAATAAAACCCAACTGAAGCCTATCAAAACTGGAGAAGACCTCATTGCAAGAGAAAAACAATGCACCCACTGTATAATCAGGTATTCAGGAGCTTTGTCTACACCGTGTGACAAACAAGTTAGTGTTTTTAGACATATGTGGTTATAGTCAGACACACGTGTGCACTAATGCAAAGCCCTTAACACCACACTGGCATAAAGCTGTAAACCACATAAACACATCTTTCCCTCATTCATCTTTAGTTCTCCATCTCTCTCTCTATCTCTGTCCATACTCGTGAACCTCAGGGAGACATATTCTTTTTCATCTGTCGGTATGGATGGAAACAGACATGCTGGAAACACACAACAATGGCCTCACCAGCACTGAGGAGGCTGTGTGTTTTGTATGCTTGAAGCACTGCATTATCTCCTAAGTGTCTAGCAACCACAGCATGGTAAATAATGGATGCTCCTCTTCCTTCTGAAAACCCCCCATTTTTCGACTTTAGGGACCAGTCATGGTTTACCTGTATAAATGCCCCTTCTGTGCCTCTAGAGGAACGGGTAGAATGTGGGTCAGATGATTTCATTAGCACAGCAGTTCTCACTGCCACAATCAGCTATTTGACAGAAGCAATGTCACTCAAACTGTCTTGCAGACTTTTTATGCGGATTTGTTCGTTTATTGTGGAAAACTTGTGAAATAAAGCCTATATGACAAGAATGCAAAAAAAAAAGGTCACCTTAAATTTCTTCTGAATTTCCTCGACGTCTTCAGTGGAGAGGCCCCAGTCATTTATGAGACATGATCTTCATTCAACCTAAAAACACAAGATAGATATAATGATAAGTGATGTCATTTTATGGATAAATCCTGCAGATGTTCTTGTTTAGAACACTTTGTACAGTAAGTAAGATGAACTGAATGGTGTGCCACTGCTAAGTCTCTTAGGTCTCCCTCCCCCCAATTCATTCTGAGGTTACACTGAAAGAGTTTCAACAATTGTGAATTATTTACTGGATTCACCATCCGGCCCTTTAACCCTGCAGAAAATGCTAAGGTAGTCGAGGTTAAAAACACACTCCCACAGCATCTTAGTTTGGTTCCGTGTGTGAACTTGTGTGTGAGTGCACGTGTACGGTCACAGTAAATGACCCATGTCCCAGAATGCACCTTCCTGTATTTATGTCTAGTTTATCCTTTGTGTTTTAACAAACAAAAACACACATGAAATCATCAGAGCTTCACTGTGAGGGTTGAAAATCCAGGTCACTCCAGATAAATCCTATTATGACGACGCTTGATCTGTGCGTGTGTAAATGTCTTAGCATGACAGTGTGTGTTTGTTGAACTGTAAGGGACTCTTGACCTAAAGATTTGTGAGGACACAGCTCTTTGTGTATGGAACATAATATCATAAACAACATAAAACTGTATCATTCCAACATTAAAGAGAATGTTTTTGTGAACAGCTATAAAATAGATATATACTCAGCTGCACAAGATCATGCATACGGCAGAAATGATCCAACAAATGTGTCAGAGATCTTTGCAGCTTTGCCCTAACTGAGTGAATATTAATATAACCAGTGCTCTAATTTATCTACACACAGACACACATCTACATCAACTTTCCTTGGCCACGTTGCCGTGGTGCACGCCTGCATGCAGTGAGGTTGTCATGGATACACCCAGACACATCCGCCATCTCAGAAGCGGGGGGATGCTGAGTGCTTCAGAGGGGCTGGCGCCAAGCTTCCCCCCACCAACCCACTCACCCCAAACCCTCCTCAGCCCCCTTTTTTTCAACCCCTTCCCCCAAAAGAAATCCCAGCTCCTTATTCTGTCTGAAAATTGGCACTCTTCTTATAGGTAGACCTGGAAGCACACAGCCGTGCTGTATCCTCCTTTGCTTTCAGATGGAACAGATTTTATTGCAACTAAAACAGATTGAAAGCTACAAACAGAATAATACACTGGTACCAGTTTAACGCCAGCCTGAGAAAAACTAAAATAGATGTTGAACCAGTGAAATGTTTGAACATCCTCGTACAGGAGTGGTGTGCTCGCCTCAGGGCTTCAGTTCAAACTGATTCTTTTCATTAGCCATTATCAATAATTCAACAATGCACTCGCTTTAATGGTTTAATACGAACAAATCCTCAATCTGCGGACGTCCATCCAGGTGTGACGCGTAGGTTTTTACAGTCCGCTCAAAAGCACTCTGTGCCCATTGCTGCCTGGGTAAATATAGAGGTGTAAACCTGCACAAATTCCAGTAATCCAAAGTGTTTTAAGATAAAACACCTATCAATCAGGAAAAAAAAATTCCATATCAGAAAGTTATGGGATTCTTTGATTTATAGAAGAAATCATTTATTATTTTCCTACAAATGTTCATTTTTTTATTATATGTCAAGCTGTATTGGCTATGAAAAGCCACATAAAATTTCTCCAGGTTGAGTTGAGGAAATGAAAGGGTTAATCTTCTATGACATGCCCCCCCCCTCCTCGCTCCCTCCTTTCCCCACTCTCTCCACCATCCCTTTCATATTCTCCAGTATGGCAGCACTCACTGCCTGCACATATGCTGAGAAAAATAATCCCCTTTGATTGGAAGGCTAATTTGAAGTGTCAATTATTCTTATGCAAATCCACGTACAGTTTCTCCTGTCTGAAGTGGGTCGAGGGCACAAACGTGTGAATGTGTGTGTGAGCACAAAAACCTAAAGCACTATTCTAACCCCCCTTTCTTCATCCATACCTCTTTGGGGAGGAGAGCTGGCATACAAAGAGAGTCGGCATAATGGGACGGGTTTATTTGCATGCACATTGTCCATGCTGATCATAAAATAGGAGCACAATGTCAAAACAAGTGACAAAAACGTGGAGGTACAAGTCAGCCTCCGAAAGATTCAACAATGCAGCAGTATGATTGTATATTGCGATGTAAATAATGAAATTATGCTCAAATAAACAGCGAAACTGCAAGAGCTTGGATGTAATTTGTGAAGTATTGAGGGCAAATAAAACAATTTCAAAAGCTTTTGCCATCCACACACTTCCTGGTAGCATTTTCTTTTGTGACTGCTATACAGGAGGTCTAAGTGATTGATGCAACCCAACCGTCCCCACACAGACAGAAGTAAAAGAACATCCTGTGTAGATGAATTAGAAGAAGGGAAACAGAAGTTAGAAAACAGACGATACATCCACAGTCTTCTCAAGTGTTCTTAAAACTACAGATCAAATCAGAATCAAAAATACTAGAAATAAATCTGAATCTGGGTGGGAAACTCAGAACGGCAAAAGGAGACGAAGCGAGGGATGATAAAACGAAATGACGCAGACAGACAGACAGAGGAGTCCACAAATAGACTTTACTGACTGACCCTCTCAGCTGATGTGTCATTTCAAGTAAGAAAAAGGGCTTTTCAGGCCCAAGATGGGATCAAACAACATGCTGCAGAGTCCGGTTTCACCATGACAATAGCTTACATTCATTCTCAGCTCCAACACATGAGCTTTTACCTCAAAGGGAGCAGAGGGAGACTGTGGTGTTGAGGCTGGGCTTTTCAGGTATGGAACTGGGTATAGTGATATCTAAGATGTTGATAGCATCAGCCATGTTTGTTTTTAAATCTCAGCTTCTGTAGCTCACTACTGAGATCTACAATCAACCCTGGAGGCACTCTGTCTTAAGAAAACCTTTAAGATCATGTCAGATAAATGCTGAGAGGTGGAGTTCAAAGCAAAGCCAGGAGCAGCTGAGGACATTTTACATAAAGAAACATACTTTAAAAGTCTAAATAAATCAGTTATTTGAACAACTTTTAATTCATGAGGGGTGAACTCCACGGATTCAAACAAAAACCATTTATGTAAGCTTCACCATCTAACAGTAGACTACCTGAATAATCACAAATCACAAAAAAGAAGACGACTATCTGCTAACTTAGTAAAACGCTGCATCTGAGGGAGTGAACAGTATAGCCCTGGCAGTTTGTATTTGTTTTGCATTGGCTCAGTAGTTCTGGGGAAATTAGTATGCAGTCAGGGATGGGAGGGCTTGTCAAGATCAGGAAGAAATCTCTACCCACCCACAGGGAGGGGGATCTACATTTATGAACAAGGTTGACAAGAAAGCTGACTAGTGTAAAGACAAGAAGCAAATAAAATGGTGAAGAACACCTTGAATAATCTTTTTCATATGAGTGCACTGAGAACACCCTTCTGTTCTCTATCCGTCTGTCTCATACGTCTGTTCATCTGTCAAGACGTTCACTCTCCCATTTATTTTATTTATTTTTTTCCCCCCTCAAATTCTCCAGCCCCTCTCCGCTTTTCCGAAACTATATGTCATGCACGTCAAAATGCTCAGACCGGTCCTTTTGAGGGTGTTCTGCTGGACCATAGAGCGAATAAACATCCATGTCAGGCGAAAGCGATCTGGGGCCCTTCTCTTGCTGAGCTCCAGTTCTCCTGGGAAACATGCAGCTCATACAATGGATAGAGGAGGCCTTTTGTTGAGTCTCTGGGAGCTGCAGGACTAGCTCTGGATCAAACAGGGGTGGTACGTGTGTGAGAGTGTGAATACGTTTCTACATTTTGTCCACACAGACACACACACACTGAAACTAGTGACACATGCACACCTCTGCCTCCCAAATTTTTAGAATCACAGCCTTTCTTCATCTCCTTAAACTCAGTGTGACCAAATATACTCCTTCACCCTTTTTTTGCAGTGGTTACAGAGGGCATGAAGATGAATTTGCAATAGCCAGCAGGAGAATGGAGAAGAGACAAAGAGAAGAATGGTGACATAAATCAGTGCTGGACTGATTTAAACTGGTTTAGTGTCAGTCTGAAGGGGCTTTCTGTTGTACTATATACAGACCTCAGCTCAAAGCTAGTGGCGAGAGTCCCTCCTGGGGTCCAGTGCAGCAGAAGTCTGCAGGGAGCTGTCTTATGTTTGTGGGAAGCCCGTGTGTATGTGTGTGTGTGTGTGTGTGTGTGTGTGTGTGTGTGTGTGTGTGTGTGTGTGTGTGTGTGTGTGTGTGTGTGTGTGTGTGTGTGTGTGTGTGTGTGTGGTAGTTATTTATGACACATATTTCAGACATCTCGGAAATGTTTCTGATCTATATAGTAGCAATGTGAAGTGGAACACTGGGCACACAAGAAGCACCGTGTAGTCTAAAAAGTCTGCTTGTTACGGCTAAAAGTGTGAATAAACGCCGTGATCACAACGACAGTAGAAAACAAAATTGCTACAGTTACTTCCTTTATCCCAGACTGTATTTTAATAAATTTCCATTTGCGGCTGCTGCCTTGCTGCTGGCTGTCTGCCTCTCGTGTGGGATCTATGGGAATTCTCCTCATTGAAATGAACTCACACTGTCTGCTTCTATTCATCCCCAAGCCTGGACGTTTTCTGGGTCTCACCCCTTTTCCAGTCGCCCGATTTCCCACAGACCACCTTACTTGTCCCCCCCCCTTTCTTGCTTTGCATCCTGCTTTTCTTTCTCCCTACCTTCCCAAGTCCCCCCTTCCTCCTCCTCCACTCCCAAGTCTCTGCCTAGCTTTCAACTGCTTTCAACTCCAATTTTGGGCACAATGAAGTTGTTCTGGCTGACAGTTTGGCCAGCAGAATAAGTGTTGTTTGAGCCTGCTGTGTGGCCCTGTAGTGGGCCCATTCTCCCCCTTGCCAGCTCAGTTACTGAGAGCCTAGTTGGTGGGACAGAGAAGACATCCATCCCCACACTCCCAACCTGACATGAGAAATTAGTCTAAAACCACACTGAGGCTTACCTGCACCTCCTCTTTACACACCAGCACAAATGCCTGATGAATACACACAAAACTTAAGCACAAAGCTGCTTGCTATCTCATGTTCCACCTCATAACAGCCATAAGTACCTTGTTCTGTGAATTCTGAGAGCATGGAAAGTCTTCAGACCTTTTGTCCTTTGTGTTGTGAATCCTGCCACCCATCTGTTATGGTGAGGTCACTGCCACACCAAAGCCAAGTTGGCCTGATTTGCTCAGTTACTCTGTCTCGCAGGCCGTGCCAGAAAAGATTTTGTATTGGGGTCAGCAGTAAAGACAAAGCCTGCAGCCCTCTCTCCTCTGTCGCTTTCAGTAAACATCAACCAGCTTCTATTTCCCCTCACCACCCGATGGCCCCCAAAGTCTCTCTATTTCTATTCCAGTTTTCCCCCCAGTTTTCCCAATGAGTTAACAAATACAGAAATGCTCTCTATAAATATTCTTTCAATGTGGAGCTGCTCTGCTGTTTTCACACACACATACACACACCCACACAGAAGCCAGGACATGAGAAAGTGGCTTGGAGAGGCCCTGATGGGGGGACCATATGTCCAGGCGTTGTATATCAGTCGGCTCACCCCCAGCACTCTGCCAGACCACCATAACTTAGTTTGTCTTCAGCACAAAGTTTGGTCCAAGCTTGGCTGGGTTCATTAGGAGCCTATTCTCTGGAACCAATGAAGCTGAACAGACCTCCAACAAAGGAGCTAATCACACCCACTGCTGCTCTCACCCTCTTCCTCATGTTCACTGTCTGTCTAGAATTTCTGTCTCTGTCATTTCCGTTACCAAATATAATCTGTTGATACCAAACAGTGGTACAATATCTTCTCTTCTTTATGATCTAACTGTGGCACTAAAACAAACATGGATAATTGTGTCTTAGCCACACATTTTCAGTTGTTTAGGACTAAAGCAGTGTCATGTCCACACTTGACACTTTCCTGTCAGATATGCATGTGTGTGAGTTTGTGTGTGTGTGTGTTTAAATTCTGTGTTTAGATTGAGTTCCTGCCCACATGTCTTGTTTGTGAATTTGAGAAGATGTGTGAGCTGAAGGATGTGCTGCTCTGACAATAGAGAGCCCCAGGGTGTAGAATACTTGAAATGACCTTGAACCTTTGCATTCACCATTCCCATGGCTGCAGGGATGCTTAGCATCTCTGTGTATTTGCTCATGTAGATGTGTGTGTGTGTGTGTGTGTGTGTGTGTGTGTGTGTGTGTGTGTGTGTGTGTGTGTGCGTGCGCGTGTGTGTGTGTGTGTGCGCATTAGGAGACAGGAACAATCAGGCTTGGATTTTGTTCCTTGTAAATGTAGCAGATCTAAAAATACCGTACAGGTTTTAACAACACAAGTTACAGTATATTGTGTCATTTTTTAGGGAAAACCTTTCATGCGAATCCAAAGTGATTGAGCAACTCTCATTTATATGTTTGCCTTGCTACCCTTCACAAGTCCATTTGCTCACCTTGCACCTAACAGAAGGAGACTTGTCTCAAACTATGCTCCCTGCTGTGAACACAGGCTAAAGTCAAGCATGAACATAGGTGATCTGGACGTGGCCTAAATACACAAGCACTGTACACAGACGATGGACCTAAACACACAATTGCACAAATGCTGACATGCATGTAGGTGAAGGGGACTTAGTGTGTTAAGAATGGTGGCAGGGGGTACTCGTGGTGAAGGGAGAACCAGCAAGGGGTTGTAAAGGCCATCCCACTGGCCTCTGCTCGGACACAAATGTCAGCGGCATGACTACCAGTACACAGAGACCCAGCAGGGAGAGAGCGCAGGAGATGATCAAGGAGAAACAGATGACGAGGATGTAAGCAGCTCTAACCACACAAAGGTGAAACTGAAAAGAAGAAACAGAAGCTGCTTGGATTTTTTGCATCCTCTGTGGATTCTGCATTGTTGTAGAAATAAGAAAAAGTGCAATTTAAACATTATAATTGGAAAATGTAGCAATTTGCTTGTAAGATACAACAATGCATCATCAAAGTAAAACACATGAATGCTACACAATCACATCTCTTTCCATTGACTCTGATTAGAAGAACACACCATGTGCTTCCTGTTCTGTCACATTCGTTGCTGCTTCCCCTGCTCATCACTCACTCATTGATGACCAGTTTCTGAGACAAAGAACCCAGTGACCTCTGCATAGCTAAAACCACTCAGTGCAAACATTTTGCACAGGCATTTGATTATTACTACAGGTACAAACTCTGAGACTCTGAAAGAAATTATATATTCGTTCTTTGTGAAAGGTCAAAACACAAAGAGAACCGACAAACCACATCTATACACACTCAGTATCAGGAGATCACTTTATAGCTCCTCGGGCAACAACATTCTATATGAATCATTTTTCTGCATCATGATGTTCACACATAGAACTGATTTCCATTCATGTCCATTGATTTCAAATGAATAGATGTAAATTGTGCCAAAACAAAGAAAAAAAGCATTTTTTTTCCCATAAAACTTGCACTTTCTTCTATAAGCATTCCATTAGTGGCATTATAGACAAGAACCTGTCTAAAAGCTATTCCTTCTACTGACCTTGTTTGTTTTTCTCCCATGTTGCATCAGCCACATTACACATAAAAAGGACACTCATGGGTGTGTTAAGCTTTATGAAGGTTTAACTAAACTGCAAAGGATTAAACCGTGTGTACTTTTATATGTGTATTCTTCTCATATAACAACAAATTTAGACAAGACAGAAAGTATTACTCAAAGTATGTTTGTGGAATTTTAAATATTCAAGACAAATGACATCCTAGAGGTAATTGGACACATATTTTGTAATTAAGTATATCCAACATCACAAAGTACTATTGCTTTATACAAGGATTGGTGACTTAATTACTAATTTCAATACAAGTAGACTGGATCTCAGTGTTGATCCAATGACAGGATATTATCTGAACCTGAATTTGAAGCCATATTTCAGTGTCTGTCTAGGAAAACAAAATGAAAAAAAAGCATCTTGACTCCTATATTTTTCTCTCTCCCCAACTTCTTCATTTCCTTTTGTTTCCTTCATTTCCAGTTTCTGACTGGAATCATAGCAAAGTTCCTCAGTGAAAGCAGTATGTTCTACTCATCACAGACAGTAGTGATTTGCGCCTGTGTTAAAGCAGAAATACTTCTTGCCTTTTTTCACAGTAAAGATTGCTGTTATTACCTGAAGCTATTCCTCCAGATGACAGAAGAAAGAAGAAGAAAAAACATGAATTGGAGGAGGATGAAGGAATTTCAACCCAACTGCTGTATGACTTGCTGATGGAATTGAGTGACAATTTGGTATGCAATTGTCAGTGTCACTCACAGCCACATTGTGATATCTGATTTCCACCCTGCAGAGCTGGGCTTATGGGTGCAGTGTGTTGACACTGGATGGGTTTTCATCCATCTTTCCATAATTTTACAGGAATATCTGATGAAGATTAAAGTTAGGGATTAGCATCGGTCAGTTCTCGCACCTAGAACCTTGAAACCTTGGTGATTTTTCAAGTAATGAGGAGTGAACTGTAGCAGAAATGCAGACTCAGCATTGCCTCATTTCACACTGAGAACAGGACTCTTTGTGTCCACTGGGCATCAAGTTGGTGCATGAATGACCTGGTGGCCAAGCTGGAAAGATGGTGTCCAACGGTGTACTCTCTGCTAATTGACTGCTTCTATTTACAACAGCCTAATGTATTCTATTGTGAGCATCTTTTGTGCATGTTCATTAAGCCAGGAATCAGCATGATCTTTCTTCTTTGTCTTTTCCCTCTCTGCTTCTTAGAGCCCCCACCCACTACTATCTCCCCCCCCCCAAAAAAAAACCTCCTTTTCTTCCTCTGTTCTCTTCCCTGCCTCCCTCCGTCTGGCACTGGATGAGAAAGGTGATACAAAGATGGTATGACAGGCAAAACATCCCTCTCCATTCCCAATGCAAGGAAAAGCAATGGCACAAAGAGAAATGGAAAGGATAAAGTAAATGACTGGAAGAGTGGTAAAGGGAGGAATGGTTGATGTAAAGATGAGAGGAAAATATAGGGAAGAAAGGATAAAAGATTGGAGGACAAGGCTGAACAAATATCGTAATGAAAGAAACACCTTATCCCATTTCCCTGTAGCACTGATTTCTTCTTCTCCTCCATCCACTGTATCTTCTGTCCCTGCCAGGTCACCACCTGCTCCTACTTTCCTTTCTTAACTTCTTCATTTTCCACCTTTCTTCTCCCCACTTCTCCTTTTTTGCCCACCTCCCCACTTTTTCTCCTCACCCCATGGTTCATCTCTTAATGAGAACTGGCAGGACAATAGTATTATTGTTGAACACATTTGGAAACCTGGACTAAAACAAATGCAATTGCCCTCTCATCTTCATTCCACCTGGGCCAAGTCTGATTAAGTCTGTTTGTAATCTACGGAGCCAAAGCCTCATCCACTTTCCTCTGTCTCTACTGGCATAGCTTCAACTGCTTCCCGTTGCTAGCCCTAGCCTCGCTCTGATTTGCATATTCATCATCAGTGACCAAGTGAATCACATTTAGGAGCAGGAATGAAGATGCAGAGATCCAACAAAAGACCAAAGGAAGCAAAGAGGAAATAGGAGATAAAAGTAAGAGTATGATCACTTTTCAAAATGACCTTCAAAATATAGGACAAAGCTAATTTCTTTTATTAAAAATTCCCACATGGTTTCACCATGCTGCAGGCAGAAGAGAAACAGAAAACTATCTTTCAATAATGCTCCAAAGAGAAAAAATGGCATGGAAGTACTTTAATCAAGCACATACTAGTGGAGGAGATGCACCGAATCAATGAATTGAAAGCCTTTTCAGTCAACCACGTCCTGCTCTGTGGTCTGTAACAGACATACGCTACCAGCACCATGCAAAACAGCATCATGAATATGCGTAATTAGGTGGGACTGGTGTAATTTTTCTGGGTTATGGGATGTGACATTTGTGGGGCAGGAGCATACATCAGTGTCAGCACCACTGACAAATGTAAATCCCCTTTTTAGGCATTTTACACTTTTACCACACAAAATGTATACAGTTTGCCTTGATTTCATTTAGAGCAAAAAGGTAAAAGCAGACACACACACACACACATACGGGGCTGCAACCTCACAGTCAAGCATGCACAGTTAGATAGATAAAAGAAAGCACCTTACACAGCACCTGAAGAGAAACACTAGAGGCTCCATGATATGGTTTTGTTAGCTTGCTTAGAAAGCACTAACAATAACAGGAAAACTGTTTTTGAGAAAAATTTGTCTGATTATTTGGGAGGCGCTTGATGATTAAAAGGGGGACAGGAAATAACAATAAAAATGTTAATATATAGCAGCTTCGGAGGATCGGAGGAGACAAAGGACACATGCAGCAACTTTAACCCACGGCTCATATGCATGATTGTGATAAATGATGTCGAATGGCAATGATTTGGGGATATTTTCATCAGCTAGCATAAAGACTGACACCTTCAAACAAAACAGTTTATTTTGCTTGTTTATTTATTTTTTGTTAAATGTCTATGACAATAGCTGACCTTTTTGTTGATTCTGAATCACAGAATGTCTGCTGAACGTATTAAGTCCTTTTCTTAGTCTGTTCAGTTAAGATAAACCTTCAAAAGATGTGGCAGAAACCCACAAATGAGGTTAGGACACATAATAACGATGCCAAATGCATTTAATTAATAACCGGGTCATTTTTTTTTTTGCAGAAGCGTGAACACCTCCATCACAACTCCAGCTCTTCGGAGAGAACACATTTACCTATTATGCACAGAGCCACAGTACCAACTCTCCTCTCCCTCTCTCTCTCTCTTTGCCTTGCCATCCCCCCCTTTCCTCATTCACCCCTTCATAAACACACATAAACACACTGATACGCACAACGTGCTGCCACAATCCACCACCCTGCCACACATACCGAAGGGTAGGACACGTCCCTCATAGCACCCAGGAAATTAAGTTGACATTTGATGGAAAGAGAAAAAAAAAATATATATATATATATATACTCTGTTGGGGGAAGGAAAGGGGAAAAAAATAAATGTACCACAGCAGACATAGTATAAACCCATCCCTTGTTCACTATCCCCACGCCACCCCCCACTTTAAGCCCATGGACGCATTCGAGGGGGATTTCAGCGATCTGCAATGCAGACGCCACCGGGTGCCCACGAGAAAATGAGCTTCATCGTTTGCTTGTCCTTGTCAGTATATATATGCTGTCTGTCCCCTCTTTGTTTCCATCTTTTATGATGGCGGTGCTCAATTTTCATCATCCCTGTTCGCTCATTCCCGTTTAGAAGGACTAAAAAAACTTAGTCACGGATTAGTTATTGTTGCATTCATTTTAAAAGGAAATCACAGGCAGCTTGTAAATGAATTCACTGTGAATAAAAAAATTAATTTTTTACATTTAATTCTTGCTGGGTTGTGCTTTTATAAGCATGTAAGTCTCAATGAATTAAAAAAATATATTCATTGTATTGAACCATGTTTATGTTTTGTAAATAAAAACAGGGGTTGTTAGGTTATATTGAAGCAAACAGACAAGAGAGCATAAAATACATTCTGATTGAAGATTAGTGATTAAATCAAATGGTTCTTAACCTCAGTGAGGAGTCAGAACAACACAAATCAATTCAGGCCACAATTAATACATCATTATGCTCTCCTGCAGTTTAGCCCTGTGTGTGTGCACTCACACACACATGCACACAATGTGCACCAAGACTGCAGACCAGTTTGCCTCTGTCTAAATATCCCCTGCATTAGACATGCAGGAATGTTAACATTATTATGCAAAATTGTGAATGTCTGTCTGCAAGCACCCTCCCCCTTTTCTCCCCTACCATATTGCGTCTGCGGGTTACTGTGTGTGTGAGCGTGTGTGTGTGTGTCTGCTCTCAGAGGAGGGTGGTGAGTGGTGTTATTCGAATGTGATTTATTTCTGTTTTATATGTAATCTTAAGCAGGCTACAGATTCTTTTTTTTTTTCAAGGTTTATGAGACTCTATGAATGTTGTAACCTGTGTCGACGTTAATATTAGCTTTTTGTCTCAGGGGGTGGAGACAGGCAGAAATGTATTTTAGTTAAAAGTAGTTTGCAAAATTTTTCATTTTGTGCATCCCCAACTTGTGTGATTTCAGATTTGAAAGCTTTGACGTCAAATTTAGATTTATTTGCAACGACACCTGCTGTTATTACAAACATGACTTAGAATTCAGGACACAACACAAATTCAGATTTTTGTTCTCTCTTTGCACAATCTATTAATAATTACTTTGTAATGGTGGAGCAAATATAAGAATAAGATTAATGCATATTTATATTCTTTAGATCTAGAAGGAATTGGTTTGGTTTATCTTTACCTAATCCGGGCAGTTATTGAACACAATCATGAAAATGTCATGTATGATCACATTTTTTTACTTTTTACTGAGAAAGTGAAGGTGTGACTGTCATTAGTGTCACTAATATCTGCTCTGCATTTTTCTGAGGCGGTGCCATCACAATGTTGCATCATCCCATCGTGTTCCAACACACACACACACACACATTTGAACTGGATGGTGTTTGCAGGCAGTGACTCACATTTGCATTTACTGCATTTTAGAGTCGTCAGTGATCGCTGTGCAGTTTGTTGCATCATTTAAAACTGAGAGCTATTCATTGCAAAATAAACCCCCCAAAAATATAAAAAGCTGTATATTCCTTTCGCAGACTGGATAAACACATAGAAAATGAGGATTTGATTCAAAACCAGTGTGGTTAGCTTTATTTACAGTTATGTTTATTTTAAAGGAAGATTGTCCAGCATGTGTTGCATACAAATTGTCCCTACCATTCCTCTCTGCTCAAACAAACTCCTCTCCTGCCACATGCACTGCTATTTCTTGCTGCCAGCAATTTGCATTTATTTGCATGATTTTCACACTGTGCATATCCTTTGTTCTGACTGTACAATGATGCAGGAGAAACCCTCCCTACAGAGCGCTATTACGCAGCCCAATGAAAGCTATCGGGTTTTAGATGTAGAAAGAAAATGTTTTAATTGCAAATCGACGCTGCAGAATCACCACGATACCAAACGCATCCCCTACAACACACATTATGATGAAGTGTGTATGGAGGAGAGGGAATAAGATGATTAAGTTCAAGTTTTGGGGAAATTTTAACCAATGAAGGAAAAGACATATTGTGCTAAGAGGCATCAGCAGTTTATAGCACCAGGAAAGGATTGCACCCGAGCATGAAATATGGAATAACTTGACAAATAGGAAAAAGAAAAATTATAGATGGAAACCAAAATAACTGAAATGACCCTTATTTTATGGTTTCTTTGTTAATAATTTACAATTTTCCTCTTTGCTTGTCTCTTTGGATTAAATAAATATATTTATAATCATTTATATCACCTTATCACACAAAATTAGGCTTTTATATTTACAGTGCTGCTGTACACTGTAAAAAATGCACAATTTGTTCTTTGTGAAGTGATAATTAATGGTTCCTTCCTGTGCACTATACCATCTTTCCTACTCTGTTGTATATTTTTAATCTATCAGAAAAAAAATGCACACATCTCTCTGTCTCTCTCTCTCTCACGTACACACACACATTTTAGCACTCCCTAATCATACAGACACATGCAGATGACTTCATTAATCGCCGCAGGATGGCACTGACAGCACAGAAAGCGACCTACGCGGCTGGAGGGGTTGTATTCGCAGAATATGGGTGCCTCATTATAAATACTCACTCCCGCTGGCGCTGTAACAGTAAGCAGCTGTACTCCATATTTGCATCCCTGATGAATGTTGTTTCAGGCTAAATAAGACCATAACTTATATAAAGAAAACTCCACTTTGAAGTAGAGATCATGTGTTTTATTCATGCTTGTTGAAATCAAATAAAACCACAATATTCATATTTTTGTTTTTAAATGGGACTGTTTAATGCATGCACTGTGTTTACAGTATGCACACAGGAAAAAACCACAATCATTTCAAATGTATACCTGTCCTGATATAGCTGAAGCACATTTCTACACAGATGACTCGTTCAGCCTCCAGTCTGTGACCTCATCAATGCAGAAATAATTGATGGTGGATTAAAAGTTTCTCTTAAAACAAAAAAGTTACATTTATAACTGAATGATGCTAAATATCACACTGATTTTGAATCATGAAAAACTTTGGGGATTAAATAGCAGTAAAGTCGTTGTAATGGCTACATGTGGAAAATGTTCATGAGGATGATCAATAAAATGTGTTTACTGTATGTTGCTGGACCAGAATGGAAATAAATAAATCAGATAAAGAAAGTTGTATAATTATGGATCATTTAATTAAGACATTTATTCACTTTAATCATTCCAGCTTGAACAAAGTAAATGTGTTGTGTCAGAGCAATGCATGAGATTGTGTTGGGACAATAAATGATGAAAAGAAACAAATGTTTGAATTATTTTACCTAAAGTAGAGTCAAGTGAGCACATCTTTTACTTTTATATGAATGAGAGTTGCAGAAAGTTCTGCAGGCTTTTCTCTGTGGGGATAGTCTCCAGTTTAAAAGTCTTTTCCTACTGAGTGACCTTCCCTGCTTTTCTAATTGGCCCTTTTGAGAAGTTCACCAAAAGTGTGTGAGTACTGGGAGTAATTAAAACTAGTATTACTACAGTACACTGATGCCCAAAGGGGCTGGCATACCACCTCTTTTCTTCAGTTCCACATTTTACTTTTACTTGTATTTTTTGTAGTAGTTAAAAAAAAACAAGAAGTCTAAAAACTGAACATATTTTCTCATTGTAAATGTGATTTTTGCACACTGTTTTCCATTTTTTTATGACAGAAGTGACAAGCATTTCAGATACTTGTGCTTCTGTTTGAGTATACTTATATAAAAAGAAAACTTAGATCATTAAACTGATTTCTTATCTTCGGTAACATAAAATGTCAAATGCATTAATCCTTAGATGTTTTAAGGATTAAACTAAAGCTGATACATGTGTTTTGAGGTGGCTAAAATCAATTTCTGGTACTCTTCCAGTATGCTAATATTTGATTATGTGTGAATTTTGTTTTCTGGTTGCTTCCTGCCTTTGATATGAGCAAAACTTGAACTGTGGGATTTGATATTAGCTGTGATCACATCTCCTGAGCTTGCTTCTAACCACTGATTTTCTGTTTACAGCACCCTCTGGACGACTGCTAACATCTATGTCTTTATTCAACACACATGGGCTGAGTTTGCTGCAGGCAAACAGATGCACATGAACAGAGACTCACACATGAGCAGAAACAGGCACAGAGGAGAAGCTAACAAAGAAATTAGGCTGTTTTTGACAATATGGTTCAATAATTTGTATGCAAAACATTTGGATAGAACATTTTAATTGTTGCATCTGCTAGATTAGCAGATTTGCATTTTGCTAATATCTAATGGACACACATTTTGTTTATGAACTGAATCTCACCTTTCACAGGTCCAATGCACAGCAAACTCCCAGTGATCTTCAGATGATCTGCACTTCCTGCTGCATGCAGCTTTTCACAGCTCCCTGTCACCATTACTGCAGCAATAAAAAGACACACAGGCAAGGAGTGAATATGTTTACTAAAAGGTAACCTTCACGTGCTGAACATCTCCTCAAGAGGAAACCACAGTTAGCATGCTTCCACTGAAAAGATTCAAAAGAAAGAAATTAGAGCAAACACACAGTCATACATCAGGAGAGGGAAGCAAGTAGCATTTACTGTAGCTAAGATTACTGGAAGGAATTCAAAATGGCAATAACTTTGTGCAAATGTCGTCTCAACCTTTACACTCTGCCACAAATAGAAAGTCAAACCTGGAAAGGAGCCTGAATAGATCCTACTTCAAATTTTCATTAAGAAACGTTCTGCATGTGTACAGTGACATCACTGGTATTTCTCAAATGGATATTGGGAAAGTTGAAGAAATATTGTAGCTGATTCTGGTTATTTTATAATATGTTAACATGACTTTCAGCTAACATGCTAATGACACAGGGCCAGGCAGTGAACTTCAATACATTTACTTTATTTTCTATTTTCAATTCTTCTTTCAATCCTTATAAAACAAATGTGACTTTTGATATTTTGCCACACAAACACTTGTCAGATATCATTTATACCAAACATAAATGACAAAACATGCACTTTGAAAAAATAAATATAGATACATTTTTAAATATATATATTATGTATTTATTTTTAGCTTTTTGTAAGGCTTAAATCAGTTATTTCTGTCCTCGTGGCTGCTATGAAGGACTTACGCAAAAACCTACAGCATATGTCGTTTTTAGTTCCTTTCTTCTCCCTTTTTGTAGCACCGTTCTCCCAAGTGATTGTGTGAATCTTCTGATATCTCAGCATCAAACTGACAGATGCCACATTTTATTAGAGCTCCGCATCAAGGCTCTCACACACACCAACATAACCACAAACTTACACACACACACACACATACACACACACACACACACACTAATGTAACACAGTAATAAAGAAGCACAAGAGTCCTTTAAGTTTGTGTTTTTTTATTCACATTTGTTAATATTTGTAACAAATACATGTTTTACAAAAAGGCATTCTGAAAAAAGACTTAACAGTCAAACAGTTACTTTTAATTGACACTTTTTTTTAGTAGTATAACAAAAAAATTCTCACACACACACACACACACACACATGGAGTTAGGCTATCTTTATACTGGGCACACAGCCGAAAACCCCACTGCAATGTTTTACACATCTGAGAGTGTGTTGCGGTTGTGTGTCAAACCGGTGAGCCTATATGTGTTTCAAGCCCTACGGCACAGTTTAGGGTACCATCCAGCGCTCCCTCCTTCACCTTCCCTACGTTCCCTTTGCGGCTTGTGTGGCTTGTCTCATCCCATCTTCCTCCTGCTCCTCTTTCTCCCTCCTCCACTCCAATCCCACCTCTCCCCACTGCCACACTCTGAGCTCATGTGTGTGTGTGTAAAGGTGGGTGATTGGGGGGATGGAAGGGGTGAAGGGGGGGGGGGCACACTGGCAAAAACAGTGTCACAAATTAACCCCTTATTTCTGTTAAAAAATAAATAAAATAAAAGCACTCCAGTGATGCATAAGATGCTGAATCTGATGCAAATTGCACAAAAACGACATTTGAGTGAGCTGCACAGATTTGAAAAATTGCATCCTAACTGGAGGGATGCGTTTGTAATTGTGTCTTCCTCTAAACGTGCGAATCCTCACCCCTTTTCACCCTATATGACAAAGAAAAGTAGGCATGGAACAAAAGCGTTTTTCTTCCTTTTGAAAGGTGTGTCTTCCCTCCTTCCCGGTAGCTTACGGTGTTTCATTATCCAAAGTCGAGGTCTGTTTTGCCACCCAGCTGCCCCCCCCCCCCCCCCCCCCCCCCCCACACACACACACACACACCACTCCCTCCACTCCCCATGCTGCCTGTCTCATTTCCTCTCAGTAATAATCCATTAAGCAACACCAGGCTCAAACTCACGGCCGTTTAATTATCCTCACTTCTCTTGGCAGCATGCCGGGCCGTATCGCTCATCAGAGGAAACGGGGAGGCAGAGACGGGAATCAGCTGATTTTTGTGCATGTACTGTATTCTCATATGAAACAGAAACACGGGACGACTGTACGAGGACGAAGAGCTCACATCCACACAGATATAACTCTATGCTTATAAAAAAATAAATAAAGCAGATTAAAGTGACCACAGAAAATCACATGTTAACAACTGACTTCAATGGAAGCTGCAAAAAACTAAATGTTGACTTTCCCAAACAGGTGAACATTATGCGTGTTATTTCCCTTTTTACTAAGAATCGCTGGATAATGTGTGGTGGGTGTGTGTATTCATGCATGTGTGTGTGCCACCTTACTAAACACATTATGATAATGACCCAATAGCAGAGGTCAGCTGCAGTGTGTATTTTGGCAAGAGTGCCTTGGAAACACATTGAACGTACAGTAGGTGATTGGAATAAAACTGCAATCCTAGCAGCTATTTCTTTGTTCTACTTTTTAGTATTTAGATGATCAGTTTTTGTGCAAGCTGTTAAGAAAATTGCAATAAATGTTTACATTTGCACATTTAGCCATTGAGTTTAGGAATTCACAGGAAAGTTTTTGCCCTAAATGCTCTAAGCATGGTTTAAGTAGTTCTATTTGTGACATTTTCAAGTAGGTACAACTTAATATTTATAGCTTTTAAAAATACAGTTTACAGTTTAATACTTTTCATGAGCAAATAGCTGAAATATGAGTCCAATTACAGTGTTTTGTCAAAGAAATATCAGGTAAAATCAACCTTAAAATTTGTGTTTGGGAGATAAGACAAAACAAAAAATTTGCAAAAAGAAAAAGAAGAAGTTTAAGCTATTAGTAACAGTTTAGCTGCCACGGTGCCAGCATTAGCGCTCCATTAGCGGTGAGCACTAGAAAGCTAAACAAAGGTCGATCGTGCACTAAGTGACGGTAATCAAATGAATGAACGCTTGCAAATGAAATTCTTAGCATGCAAAGCTGCAGCCAGTGCCGGTAACCAAACGATTCCCCCTCAGATCTCCATCTCGTCTCTTTACCCCACAAAAAATTTGTATGCGCTAATGTGTATGCGTGTGCGTGTCTGTGCCAGCGGACATTTTAGGTCTACCCTCCCCACACTCACACTACTGCCAAACGCCTTAAGATGGTGGCACCTTGAGGCAGAGAGAGACACTCGTACAGAAAGCCAACCTCCTCCTCCCTTTTACCCACTCCTCCACCTCAGGTCCTCACGACAACACAGGACACACTCTACCCCACCTCCTCCCTTCCCTAACCCTTCGTCCCCCTAATAAATATTTAATTTTCCCCTCTCTAATAAGGATATTAGGCGAGTACACCCCAGCCCTGGTGTATATGCATGAGTCCTTTCTCATCAAATTTACATAAAAGGGCCAGATGCTAATGCGAGCATAGCAACCACATCTCACTATTCTATATGCGCTCGCACTAGCTCACTGGTCCAAGTGCCCATATAATTTAATTGCCACACAGCATATATTTTTCAAGGGAGTTCTCGTATGCCAATTGTACGCAGGCCTCGGTGGCACATGCTTTACAAAAACGCTGAAATATGAGCATTTTCTACATGCGGTGGAGGCACATCTACAGTATTTATGCTTTCCTAATGTTTCTGAAGCCCTTCCTCACATGAATAATAGACGGGATTATGCGTAACACGGAAACAAACAAAAAAGTCTCAGTGTTCAGATGGCAAATCAGGAGAGAGCTGTGTTTAAAAAAAAATCAGAGCTCGTTGAAATCTGAATGACCGGTTTGACTGAATCAGGCTTACACTGTTAGGAGTTTAACAATAATAAAACAAGCATGATTACAGTGACTGGAAATTATTCCTATTATTCTGAGACAAGCACCTTGATGACGACGGAATGGGGATTTGCATGCAGCCCTATGCATACAATGAGAAAGAAACTAAACAGGAATTTAGTGAAAACTGAACCACGCATACAGACTCAGGCTGTTTTTGTTCTAATTAATAGGAGATGAATAATGCAGTGACACTGTATATATTATTTACAACCTTTCATCTTCAAGAAGGCACATTTCAGATGCAAGTGCATAATCGAAAGCCATGCAGAGCACAGATATCCTGGAACAGGCTGACAGGCAGCTTTATACTAGCAGAGCTAATATAGCGTTGTGCACACAGCCTGATTGTGCACAGCTGTTGTCACAAGGTTGTTATTTAACTATGCAACCAAAGCAAACCAAAGTAGTTTACTAATAAGATCTTACTAGAAATCATTTTGAATATTATGTTTGCAGCAATTACTGTAAGCTGGCAAACTATGTGCAGATGTTAAAGGTGAATAATCATTGTGTTATTTACAGTAATATGTGAAAATATAGGAGTATAAATGCAAATGATCACAAAAAAAAGAGTACAAATTTTTTGCAACTATGTTTCGGTAATTTGTCCATTTATTTTTTTGCATAGAGTCAAAACTTTTTTCTATTATAATGCTTGTCTGTTTAGAGTCAGTTGTAAGATTTAGGAGAGATAACTGTCCTGTTTCTGCAAAACCACAACAAGTTTAAAGACAGATGATGTGCTAACGCTATCTGTTTCAGGATGGTTAAATAAGGAATTGCACATTAACCCTGGATTATAATTACAAGGGTCAGTTGGGAGAGAGAAAAGCAAAAAAATGTAGGTTAATTTTCATACATGCTTTTTGTTCCTAAGTTTCACTCTTTTTCTAGTGCTGTAAATGTTTTTGATAATGTTTTCCTTGGATCAGTAAGTTTCCATTACTACCAGATATCCCATGACCCCTCTCAACACCAAACACTGTTGATTATGTGAATCCATGACATTTTAAACCCAATTCTATTATTTTATAGATGAAAAAGGCATTTCAAAGCACATATAAATCAGGTGTGTTACCAACATGCTCATCATGCATATCTACAAACTAAGCTGAAGGAGAAAAGCCATACAGTGGTGCAGAGCCCAGCATGCCCGCTGCTCCCCACAAGACGCTCAAGTGGCCATGCATGATGTCATTAAAAAGGGCCAAGCCATGACATTCCTCAAAGGATTATTGGAAAGCTATATAGCTGGCTGTTCTGCTACAAGGAGAGAGGTCGATCAAATCCAAGTGAATCCACAATGACACCATTACTGAACGCAGCAAAACCTTTTAGGTGTTTGTGTGCTTTTCAGTTTGAAATCATTGCAGTTAGAAAATCCAAGTTAATCAGTTAAGAAATGCTTCTACTTCACACAAATTCTGTGTTATGAGTGTACACCGAATCCCAGAGACATGGGGGTGGGTGACATTTTACATACATACAAACACACACACACCTAAACACTCAGAAACTAGGAACCTGTCCTGCAACGGCAGGGACCGATGCTGCCATGCGCAAGGTGATCTCACCTACCGTTGCCGTGGCGACACCAACCAGAGGGAAAAGCCTTATGGTGTGTGCGCATGCGTTCGCACATGTGTGTGTGTGTGTGTGTGTGTGTGTGTGTGTGTGTGTGTGTGCGCGCCTGTGATTGTGACAGAAGCTTGAGCTGAAAGAGGAGAGGGAGAAATAGGAGGAGGGCCTGCAGGAATTCACTGGTTTGTTTAAGGGTTGTGTCTCATTCATTTATGACCCTTTACAGGGGTGAGGTATGGGGTGGGGGGCTTGATTAGTTATCAACAATAAATTTAGCCTTGCATGTGGTGAAATTAAAAGCGGGTGTTTTATTGGGGCCATGAATTAAGCAATCAAAACATGGAGGGTTTCATGCAGCAAACATGCTAGCTGCAGCAACACCAACACACCAGTCCTCACATGGGAACAAAAACACAGCCAAAATAAAACTCTTCTGCCAGCTGGTATTGTTGAATTCTATTAGTGATGAAGAGCTAACTCAGACTATAGGGGTCATCTGCTCATCAATGGGCGGCGGTGGCCTAGGTCTGCTCCACAGCCATGAATGCACTGAATTCATTACCCCTGGTGCACAGATGGTGTCTGGCTGCCTGTCTCAAGTTCAAGTTCAGGTCCAGGAGACGCATGCACAAAGAAAAGACCGAGACAGGGCCCAACCCAGACAGACAGATAGTTGACTGAGACATAGCCATTGTTCTCTTTCATCAGCGTGATTGCAGTTAGCGATCCAGGATGCATGGGTCAGTTAATCACACAGACAAACATGCAAACAGAGACATGCACATGCAGATGGAGGCTTTTGCTTTATGAGGATGATCATGCTGTGTAAATCTGGACAGAATAGTTTTAGCTGCAATTTGCTAGCAGTGCAACCTTTTTAACTATATAACAAGCCATTTAAAAGATACAGAAACACAAAAGTTGCCCATAATTGATAAGATACCGTTATTCCACAACAATGTATGTACAGAAAATAAATTTTCTCTAGCCGATATGTTTTACCAGTCTGCAGCTGCACCTCCCCTTCACACACACACGCACGCATGCACACACACACACACACACACACACACACACACACACACACACACACACACACACACACACACTCTCTCTCTCTCTCTCTCTCTCTCTCTCTCTCTCACACATAGAATTTACATAAAAAACCTCAGATGCAATCACATAAAATGTGTTGATTGCCCATTCAGTGGATGAGAAAACACCTCCCACGGTCGTCATGGTTTTTGACACTCAACAAATCACGTGACAACAACGGCTGCAGAACTGTATGCTGTAAAAAGAGCACATGCAGGGCACAGGCAGTAGGTGGACTCTCATCACATGTTTACATGTATAGCTACTGTATATCTCCATCACACACACACACGCGCGCGCGC
>SSNR01000009.1:4891677-4927460 GCA_006937965.1 Callopanchax toddi | reverse complement strand
GGGGGGGGGGGGGGGGGGGGGTGATTTGCTACACGCAGATCCCCCAAACTAAGTCTGGAATAAAGTCAACAATAAAAAAAAGAAGAAAAGATATACTTTAAAAAGAGCATGTACAGTACCAGATTCAACAATTCTTATAAAAGTTTTTATAACAGGACACGCACACACACTCACACACACTCACACACACTCACACACACACACACACACTCTCACACACACTTCTATAAAAAAAGAGTTTTCACACTCACTCCCTGTAAAGTTCAAATGAGGTGACCTACTTGTCACTTTTCTCAAACTTTTTGTTTTAAATGTTCACTTTTAATATTAAACAATGCTTCTATATTTTGAAAGATTTTTTTAAATATATTTTTTCAAACTTTTTTTTTATGTTTCACAAAATCCTCATAAGAATAAAACCACTAAGGCAGCTCCAGGATTTCTCTCTCATTTTACCCCCTTCTTTTCTTTCTTTCTTTCTTTCTTTCTTTCTTTTTTTTTTTTACCCTCACCCCACCTCCTCCCCTAATTGCAGGCGTATCCATTAGCGGCCACGGGATTCACGTTTTAGTTAAACAGCGAGGGCACGTTCGGTGACGTAGACAAGCATTTCGGCTGCGTGCAGCCATATTTAAATACATCAAGGCAATTAGCCCATCAAAATATGCAAATCGCTCTTACAACATAGCGCACCCGGCCGCTGTCGGAGTAATTTCCCCCCTAGCTGGCTCTCGGGTGTTTTGATTGCCGATTTTTTTTTTAAATCTTTTGAAAACGCAGCATTGTTCGGTTCCACCGAGAAGCTTTTAACGCGAGCGGGACAAGAAGGGAGGCACTAGGAGAAGGGGAAACCGCGGCTCGTTCGTGGAACACCGCCCATGCGTAATGAGACGAGCCGCTCCGACATTCTAAACTCTCCGACGCCGTTGGCTCTGGTGTGCGTATTATTTTTAATATTGATGCATATTCAGCGGGTAGATTTACATTAGACTGCTTTATGCGACCTGTATTCAAAGTCCCTGTCGCAGCTTTATATAAATATATATGTGTGTGTTTTTAAAATGACATGTAATCTATATATTGACGCTAAAATATTCACCGCACTAAAATGATATTGTTGCACTTTTAGTTGCATAAACATGCTTTGATTTAAATATGTTAGTCTAAATTGGTGCGAGGTGCTTTGGATATGCAGCATGCATGAACAAAGAGCTCTCTGGTGGGTAAACAATAGAGCAGATTCACATCCCGGAGGCTCATGAGAAATAAAGAACAAAGATCAATCTGTGCAGAAACTAATAACTAAAAAGTCTCGTGCTCCGATTGTAAAGAAAAAGTGACGCAGCGTTGACATTTAAGATGCAATTTGCTCAGGCTGTCTCCTCTGCATCCGTGCACGCGCAAAGAGATGCCAGGGAGGAGCGCGCCGATGCAAAGAGCTGTGAGGAATTATCTAAAACTGATGGACAAACCCTTCAATATCTCAGCCTTTTCTCTTTTATTAAACTATTTAGTCCGCTTTTATGTTTTATTCAACTTGTTTTTTATGTCTTAGAGGGGAGGAAAAAAAGTGTTCCAAATCAAAACCCTTCCAACTCACCTCCAGTTAATAAAATCCAACGCTGCTGCGGCGGCGGCTGCTGTTTGGAGACATGCGGCTCATGATAGGACGTTCTGTTGGAGCGCAAACTTTCCTCCTGCAGCCAAGGCGGATTCAGTCCCCATAGGCTACTCCCCTCGTCATTGAACCTTGCTCTTTAACTGCTCGTCGCTCAACACCAGTGGTCAGACTGGCTCACGTAGACACATTCAAAGCCACAGGAATCCGTTAAGCCCACCTGTGTCAGGCTTTTCGCCCCAAAATGAGCTGATTCCTCCAGGTCACTCACAGGTCGACCCAGAAAGAGTTTTAACAGTCCGAGAGGCTTCATGGTCACCTTCCAAAATAGGAAGGACCACCTAAAATATGGAACTGGAAAAATATTCAAAAAAGTGTTTAGTATTGAGGTTTTTTTTTTTTTTTTTTTTTTTTTTTTTTTTTTTTTTTTTTTTTTTTTTTTTTTTTTTTTTTTACAGTTTGTAACAAAAGATCGACGTGAGAAAATTAAGTCAAAATGAAGAAATCCGATTAAATTAGGACTATTTTAGAGAACTGATTCAAACTGAAATGGGTGTTTTAGCTGCTGAGAAATTAAATTAAATTAGAATCTTTTAATTCATCTATCACATGTTCTCACTTTGTCCTCCATTTTAAAGTTTAGAATATGTATTTTTGAGGAGCTGTCTTATAGAAAGTGATCCTCGTGAGAGCTGGAGCATAAAACCAGGCTGCGGATTTCTTCTGTCTTCTTCTCCCTCTGTTGATGAAATGACCTGCTTGCATGGATAATGCGCCCACCAGGCCGCATGCTCAGTAGATTCCAAAAAGATGAGATGGTGTGGTAAAAAAAATAAGAAAACACAAATCTAGCTATTGGTTTTAGGGAGGATGTTTTCTTGACGTGATTCTTCATCCTTATCTTGACGGAGATCAACCACAGATCAGACAGATTACCTTTATTTTCCTGTTTTAGAGCCGACAGCAGCCATATAGCGCTGCTTTTAAAGGGACGTTCTGTTTATAGAAACCGTTTTCTGGTTGTAGGTATATTATATTTTGAAAAAGATTGAATAGATATGATCCGAGCTGTTTGTTTCAACAGCACACCTGAACTCGTGCTGCAGGGATGCACAATAATAATAATAATAATAATAATAATAATAATAATAATAATAATAATAATAATTGGTATTATTTACTCGTCAAAGTGGACAAAAAGTGGATAATTGTTTAATTTTTTCACCTTATCTCAGTGTAGATATCAATAATGTTCTAATTTAATTATAATAACTTTACCAATCCATTGTGTTGTTTTTGCGGAAGGAGTTGCTGTAACCTCCATCAGATCTGATTTTAAGTTCTGGTGAATATGCAGCATCTCTGGAGGACAAAGATGACGTCGATGAGGACTGATTGGTTGTCGGCTGGATGACTAAATAGTGACATCTAGTGGTAGTTTTAGGGAGCTCTAATGGTTTCAAAGGCGACCAGCAGCAGTTGCATCCTCCATGTGTTTTCACCCAGTTTATTCCAGCTCCGCACCCAACTTGTTTCATTGAAATCTAGACAACAATTTCATGTAAACTTACATGAAAATTTTTGGTTAGTGTTCGTTCCTGTAGAGAAACAAAAGCCTAAAACTGCAGGAAGTGGGCTAAATGCGGGATCATTGAATAAAAGGTCTCCTAAATTAACGTTTGGGACGATTATGTTTCATTTTTTTTAACATACGTATAAATATGATTATATTTAATAATAAATAATCCAATATTTATTTTGTCTTTGGTTAGATCTGTAAAAATCTAACACATTGAAGGTATTTGCGGTCTAATTTCTCGGTATTTGTGAAAATATAGACTATAAAAAAGTCCCAGTATTGTCACAGAATCAAACGATGATCCGAGTTTTTAAAAAATATAATTTTAATCAAAAAATTGTTTGAGAAACTTCATAATGTCACACAATGTGTGTAAATGAATCCGACGTCCTTTTATCTCTGACATTAACTCCTCAGATTTACTCTAATGGACAGCCTAGTGAGACAGAGAAATATCGAAATAAACGAATTATTATCTGAACTTCCACAGACACAGTCTTTGGTTGAAAATTAAATATTTTAAAACAATAAACTGGCCGCTAAGCCAAAAACAAGGTCATTTTGAAACGTTAGAAACACATTGAGCCATCAGTAAGAGTCTTTTTTTAAATGTATAAAGATAATTAGGCCTGTAATGAAGTGCTGATCTTCTCCCCGCTGTGTGTGTGTGTGTGTGTGTGTGCGCGGCCAGTGATTAATTAACTCAAATTTTTCTGTAACGCACCACGTGACCTGTTTGGTTAATTCGCTTTTACTAAAATTTGGGGAAAAAAAGAGCCATCGAAGTTCATTCAAGATGCGTCTGTATAATTTAGAAACTACTACACAATGTAATAAAATAAAGTCGATTTACTCATCTTTTTCTTTAATCAGAATCAATCAATGATCCATCAGGATTGAAGCTTTTCTACTTCAGGTAAATAAATCACCTTCGATTGAGCTCAGCATAAAACGGATCCCTCAAAATGTAGATAGACCGTTTAAAAAAATGTTTGCAATTTTTTCCAAAACATTTTTAACAATCTCGACTCAGAATGATCATGTGTTCTGTTGTAGAATTTGCAGAAATAAATGTGATGGTTTAAAAAAGAGGGGGGTAAAGACAGCAAAAGAATCGAATGTGTCATTTTTTTGTCTTTATTTTCACTTTTTTAATCTTGTAATGGTTACTTATTAGGCCTCTTTTATTTTCCACAGTTGTAAAGCATAAATTGCGCCATCTATTGTCACTCAACTTGCATATTAATAAGGTTACAGGTAATTCTGTTTTATTTGCACCATTTATTTCAAGATGAATGTCATGGTAAAATATGTGTTTATATAAGTTTATAAATTATTATTTTTTCTTTTTATTTATTTATTCCACTTATGTGGAAAAAGTAGGTCTATGAGTTTTTCTGTGTAATTTCTTTTTTATTGTTTTTCTTAATTGTCAAAGAATTGATTTGCCTTACAACCAAATTTTCTTTTATTTTTTAGATAAACCTCAAATAAATCTTATAAACGTCTCTTGTGTTGAAATATTTCTGGAAGAATGTTAATTTGTTCCGTTGTAAATGTGAAGGAACAAAACATTTCAAACCTTTGTCTTACATAAACACATCTTGAAAGTTTTTTTTTTTGTGTGTGTGATGAATTCAGAGACATTCCTGTCCATGTAATCTTATTTTCTTTGAGATGCATGTAGAAACAAGTCAAACACAATGAAATCACACCGAGTCACATCAGGATAACTATGAAAGCCAGTAACTTTACTGAAATCTCTGCAAAATACAAATAGCCTTTCCCTGCAGCAGTGAAGATTCCTCTTTCATCTCCACACGTTTTCACTACATACAGCTGAAATAAGTCCCTTGAGTTACAGAGATGTGATTTCATTACAACACCATTTTTGTCTCGAGTGGCGACAAAGGCCAGCTTATGCCGCTAAAAAGCCGCTCTCACGTTCCAGAAAATTCCAAACTTATCCCCCCTTTCCTCCCCCCGAAGGTTTATACAAGCTACATTGATACTAAAGACTCACTTAGAAATATTTTTACCATATTACTTCTTTTTTTGTATTTTATATGACTTTTGAGCACAACTTAAATAAACCACAAACACAGAGGAGTAACAAAGAGTAAATGTGGGGACAAAATGTGTTTTTACACATGGCTGTACAGGCGTATGGTCTCCCCTTTTGCACTGCAAAATTTTATTTTATTTTTTTTATCAAACAAAAATCATCTGAGGTACTGCTTGAGTTAAATGTGAGGTACCAAAATTTCTTCTGTTAGATTTCTCAGAAAGAAAACCTGATCGATTAATGGTAAAGAAATATAGCTTTAGATGAAAAAAACCCCAAAACAAAACAAATAAAAGCATGAAAACCTACAAAAATGCTGACAAAATTTCTTCTTCTTTGGTTAAAATGATTGAAACTACAGCACTCTGTCAGGAAATGTTGGCACTAATGTATTTCATGTGTTTTCGACTGAAACCATTTCGAGTGCAATGCACAGGGGTATAAAAGACGACAAAAGAAGGAAACCATTTGGAGGATGCAGCCTAAAAACTAAAGCTCCACGTTTAACTAACTGCAATTGAAATGTGAAAACAGTTGTACATTTGAACAAATTCTTTTATTATCTTGTTTCAATGCTTGCAAAAAAACAAACAAAAAAAGAACCCATAAATGACTGAAAATAAAAGTTGCTTTTACAACACAGAAATACCACTGGCTTTGGTTTCTCCACACTTTATGCTTGCCTGAAACATCATATGTATTTTTTTCCCAACCTTTTTTTTTAAAAACATTTTTTTGTATTGAAGTTTAAAAAATAAAAGAGAAAACACTGTTACAGAGGCTCTGCCCCGTTTTGACTACACAGACTGTATACAGTTACAACATTGTGAACCTGCATGAATTATGCACATAGAAATATTATAACACTTAAGTGACTGCAGATACGGGAGTGGGAGGCAGAGATATGTGGCTAGTTTCATTGTTAAAAAAAAAAGAAAAGAAAAATCAAACTATTTATCTAAAATAAACAATTGTGCTTCTCCCAAACCAGCATGATCGTTTCGTCCTTCAGCTGAACTGTCGGTGACGTGATGTGGAAGTGTGTGTTTTGTAGACTGGAACATGAGGAGTGTGACCGCATGGATCAAATTAGGCCAGCAAATGTTCAGTGGTAATTTATCACTCACAAAATCTCATTACATAAATAAGATTCAAAGGAAAACAAAAAAGATAATTGTACAGTTTGCTAAAGCTCGTCCAACATCTCAAACACAAGCAAAGATCGGAGAAGACCTGAGGTTCAATACAAAATACGATCAACAGGATTAAATTTGATCATTTCGAGTCAGAACGAAACATCTGATGTCCAAACTCTGAGGGTCAGTCACGTTTCCTCATCAGTGTGACGAGCGTGTTATTTTATCCTCATCTCCAGTTTCAGTCTTGTGACATTTTCCACAAGCAGGTTGATATTTGTTTTCAGCGTTCAGGCCCATCTCTCTCTCTCTCTCTGTGTCTCTCTCCTGTGTGTCACACCAATCCTGCTATAATGCATCCCAGCTGGTTTAACGTTAGTCTAAATACAGCCCTAAACAGCACTGTTCAGAGTTCAAATGAAACAAACCAGACAACATGTGCAACTGCACGTAAAAACTCCACTAAGAAACCAACAAAAAAAAAAAAAAATCATTATTATATATATTTATATATTAGAAAGCTATACACAAGCATGTTAATTTCACAGATTTTTTTAAAGATTCTTAATATTACCATTATTATATATAATTAGAAATACACGTTTAAAAACAAACCTCTACAAAGATAAAACAGTTCAGCAAAGCATTGGATTTCAGTCTGTTTTTTTATTTTTTTATTTTTTCATGGCTTGGGGCTTCGGAGCCCTGTCATCTCCCCCCCTTTGGGGTGAACTATCCATCTCGTATTAGCAAAGCTATCAAAAACACATTCTGGCTTATAGAAACTACAAAAAGCCACAAAATGCTTTGCATTGTATTCCTTTCATATGAAAATATAAGCAAGTGTATCGTACAATTGTATTTTTTTTCCATTTTCCTTCTGTTTATTTTTTGTTGATCAATACTGAGCAGTTAATACTAGATCCAGAGTGTTCTTGATTAGACCCGAGGAGCGCTTGGTTTAAACGGGGGGTCCTCACTCTGTTCTTTAAGGGGAGCGCTAAAATCATCAAAGGTGCAGAACACCTGTAGCGTCGTGTTTGCATGTTTACCTGTACAATCCTTCAAACGTTGCATAATAGCTTTTTCATTTATTGAGTTCATAAATCTTGAAATGTCTGGCAACTTTTTGACACCCCACCCCTCGCCTTTTACCAGCCCCACCCCCATGACCCGTTATTTACATAAATACGTTGAACCTGCAACATGACATCATCTAATGTTAACACACATTTTTGCAAGGGAGAGCTGCAGAGAAGGTACATAGCAATGAAACTGATTCTGTACAAACGTACATTTTTTTTTGTCCAACTCAAGTGCAAGGTGTTTGCCACCGGACACACTCACTCTCATGTTAATGATTTCTTTTTTTTTGTGTTTTTTTTTCTCCTTTTTTGGACTAATGATACATCGCTGAGGCAAATCGTAAGTACATTTTATGAGACCGAGTACCTGACTACGTTTTTTTATTTGCTGATATGCATATATGTACACATACATACGTGTAAAGATATATGCATACATGATTCTTTTTAAACCACACACAATACAATTTATGCATAGTTCCCTAACAAAAAATTCCCCCAAGATCCCATCCGAACCAACTCCCACCCTCCCAAAACCCCATAACAACAGCCAACTGGTTTATATAATGTCAATATGTAAAGCACACACACACACACACACACACACTCAGCAAAAAAGAAAACAAAACAAAGTTAAAAAGAAAAAGAGAAAACAAATATTTGAAGAGGGTTGTCCCTTTTCTTTCCTTCAGCAATAAAAAGATAAAAGGAGAGAGGCCGTGGGGTCGGGTGGTGTGTGACTCGTGATGTCGAGTGAGAGGAAGAGGGAGCTGACGGGGGCATTTGCTGCATTGTCAGGGACTCCGGGGCAACTTGGGGCACTGCCGGGGGTGTTGACAGGGCCATCATGTCGCCCATCCTTCTGAAAGGCGCACCCGTTTAATGGACGGACTCTCGCGCTCATCCAGGGTAGGCCGAGCCAGTCCTAGGGGTGAGTGGAACTCGTTCCTGTGCTCATCGCGGTCGCTGCCCTCGTGGGAGCTGCTACAACTGCTCAGGCTATCAACGGGGGAGCGTCCCGAGTCCTGGCGGGACGAGGGGTTTTGGGGAGGTGGCACTCCACTGCCATAGCCCCCTGGTGTGCTGCTGGTACGATCTCTAGGAGGAGAAACAGGTTCGGACTTGATGTGCAGGCTTTGAGCAGACGGCAGGGAGAGATTTGAACCCTGACATAAGTGAGAGCTAGAGCAATTTCTGTTGGAGGGGGGAAAAAAGAGACAGGTGTCATTCATCCTTAACTGCACAAGTGAAGATATGGAGCTGATCTCTGTTAATAATCATGCATTTCCCATCAACACCTCTCAGTGAGTCCTGTGCACTCACCCTAGCTGGCTGAGAGCTGAATGCTGCATGTTCTGAAGATGTTGCTGTTGCCACCCACTCATGGAGCCGAGGTGCAGGGAGCTGCCACTGTTAAAGCCAGACAACGAGGACAGGTCTGCACTGTTCAGGGAATACTCTGTGTACAAACACACAAGAACACAAAGAGGAGGATGTAGACAAAAGATGTTTAAAGTCACAAAAGATTTAGCAGCTCTGGTTAAAGCTGCTGTGCCACAAGAAGATGTGACAACGCCGCCATCTGCTGTTAGACAGCTATATTACACTTGCAATTTGGGAAAATTCAGGACTGTATTTTTTAAAAACTAGAACCATCTTACATATACATAAAATTAGCAAGCAATGTGTAAATAAGGCACACAACACACACACAGCGGTACGTACCGGTACCATAAGAAGTGGAAATGGCAGAAGGATAGCCGCCCATGCCTTGTCCTGGTAGGGTGGGAGTTGCTACTGATACCACTGGGGTGGCCAATGACTGAGCAGACTGAGAGTTGTTTATTCTCTGGTTCTGTGGCAGATAGAAAGACACAAAAGCAGGAGATGGTATGAGTTTGAGAACATGAAAACAATCAGAAAGTACAATAAAATGAAAAAAGGTTGTTTTTTTCCTCCCCTTAACAGATGCTGAGAGAATAAATATGATGCCAACTTCAGGGAAAATAAATCACTTGACAAGAAGCTCAGCTGAACCCTGCCAACCCTATCATTTACCACCTTTTTTCTGAGGGCCTACTGTCGCTATAGTAACACCATTGGTTTCCATGGCAATGCGTGGTTGCAAAGGCAAGAAAAAGGGACTTTATCAAGGAAGAGGGGATGATTTGTCAGGAAACAATAGAGGTTTGATGTAAAGTGAAAGTGTACACAATTTGTTTTCCAGCACTTGGAGAACTAAAAGCCATGTGCTCTTTGTTTTGAACACATTCTACACTGATATGAGGGAGGAAAGGAGGGGGGGGTGAAGAGATGTGTCAGAAAGGAGGCCAGCTTGCTTTACTCTAAAACACCACTTGGTGGCACTATGTGCCTTCACAAATTGTTACGTCTGAGCCACCAGCAGTCAGTAGAAGTAAACCTCTCCAAGTAAACTGCTCTTCTAAGACCAAAATAAAATAAAAAAACAGGAACAATGATGCTAATCTTCTGTTATAACTGGACTCAAACTGTAATTTTCTCAGTTTTATAGGATACATTGCACTCCTAAGAAAACCAGCTTATAAAACCTGAAAGTTTCTGATTTTTAAAAACTTTTCCAGATTGTTTTAAGTTCTAAATTTGAGTGGCAATCTGAACTTACCAATAGCAGATCAACATCCTCAGACTGATGGCATTAAAAGGGGAGGGTGATAAATTAGTGAGTACGAGTGAGCACGTTGAAGGAGCTCTTAGGTGTGGATCTAAGGATGGAGCTACTTGAGGACTGAGCCAACACAACCAAAACTAACCATCAAAGAAAACACTAAGAGCTATGCTAACTTAGGAAACTGTGAACCAGACTCTATAGTAGCTCTAGCGCACAGACAGAAACACCACAAATACTGAACGTCTGCTAGCATATCAGCCTTGGGTCAAGTGAGAATTTGAAAGAAATGTTCCATTTTAGGGTTTAACTTTGCCCAAATAAAACCCCATCAGCCCAAGTCTGATACAAAGACATACAAGCAGGACATGAAAGGAAACAAACAAAAATAAACTCAACACACAAAGGAGAGAGCAGATGAGAGAAAGACGAATGACGACATGAAGCGAAGGATGCGAAGATTACTCACGATGGAGGGCATGTTGTTCTTGGCTCCGGGGGGGATGAGCACACGTAGGTCGGGTTTGCGGTTGTTCATGCCCAGGTTCATGGGCGGGGGAGACTTGGTCTGCATGTTCTTGTTCATTCCGCCACTTGAAACTAGCAGCCCTGGTGAGTTGCGGTGATTCCCGTAACCATTTCCTGAGAAAACAAACAAGAAAATGCAAAGAAACCTTAATGACATTTGTCTGTTTTATGAAGTTTAATAAATCTTGCTGTCGTTAACAAATAGAGGAATGCATTTTCATCCTGTGCTCATTTTCAGTGTTTGCATCCTTTAGTTCTCAGTGGTAGGAATTTGAGTGAAGACTTATGGGTATGGAAGGGCAGAGCGGTGGAGCAAACAGTCAAACAGATGTATTGTCTTTTTTTGCTCTCATGATCTCAACTGTTTGTTAAGAAGTTATACAATGAACTCATCCACACCCTCTACATCTGTCACTGTCAGACGAGGCTTCATGTGCTCGACAACAGTAAGTGAATCTTGTAAAAACCTCTAATTATGGGTAGCAGGACCACAGAGAGACTGGATAGATAATTTGGCCATCAGAGTTAAGAACAGTTCTGACAAAAACCCTGCCTTGGTGTAGCTACCATATTTACATTCCCCTACACACGAAGGACCAAATGTTTCTTCCTTACAAACTTAACGGGGGTGAAATCCTAGCAACACCATCGAGAAATCTAAACGTGGAGCATTCTTACAACCATCACAGCCTTTGTTTCTAACTCGGCCTGGGCTGTTTTTCCGCTTACTTCTCCTTTCTTCTTCCAAAAGGGGGAAGAACGCAAGGCACCGTGTGGACATTCCCACTTGAAAGGCAGGGAGGAATTATATGTTAGACATAAATGAATTTCCTAATCATACACTCCAGGGAAAATGAGTCGCAGATGTCTTCCTGGGCAATTTCCCTCGCTGATCTTTGTTTAATTTGAGAGCGAGGTTTTTGTTGTTTGGAAATGAAAAGTCTCAAAAGCTCAATCTGAACAATCTGAAGAGTAAACGACCGCTAGCGGTGGGAGAAAATGAGGTCGACAGAAAAACGAGAGAAAGCAGCGTCGCTGTTGGTGTGTGTGTGTGTGTCATTACTAAAAACACGTTTAAGCTGCCGTTAATGTAAACTTTACATCATGTATGGCTCAGCATACGCACGAATCAACCAATATTTTCCATTAAAGCTACATTAACACAGTTTATATCTATGTGATCATGTTTTGCACTTTTATTTGTAATTTATTTATTTTTTGCTTTGGACTCTCTCAGTTCCAGTGTCACTCTCACATAAGCAAAGATGCAGCTGCCTCTTCAGTTTTGCAGCTTTCTCATTCTTATAGCTGGCCTTTTATGAGACTTGAGTGGGTGCATGTGGAGACAGATGAATGAGACCTCACTTGCACATAAAACACACACGGCCCATACACACACTTTGGTAAATAACCCAGCAGGAAGTACATCAGTGTTTCTGTACAGATGAGTAAAATAGACTCTGAGCTATACAGAGACATTAATACACACTTTGTTTGAGAAGACACGGACTTCATCTCAGTGGCGGTTAATCAGACATCTGTGTATCGCTGCCCTGTGGAGATGGCTGCAGTGCAGTCAATTATATGCTGGAAGACTATAATCATGAGTGGCACAGGCCAGTCCTTATGCACTTCAAAAGTAAAATCACAGGCCAATTATACTAATGAAGCAAGAACTGTGACTTAAATCTTTCTATTCTGCAATGTGATCATCCTGATTTTAGGGTGGGTAAATTCAACGATACCCAGAGTTCACGTCCATCCTCCAACTCTAGTGATACTTTGCAAAGTCTGGCTGCAGCTCAGCCTGGCGTCACTTATTTAGAGGAAGTACTGAAATTAAACACAGCTTAGCGAGTAGTCTTTTTGCTGCTATGTAAAATTTAGAGAGAGCAACGTCTGATCTCAGATTCAGATAAACAGCTTTCTGCTATTTCTGAAGCGTTGGGGGCAGCTAAGGTCAACGTTGGTTAGCTCCACAGTTAGACGTGTGTTTTTGACAAGGGCTCTACAGATTCTTCATTCTCTCTCTCTTTCCCTCTTGCGCACACACACACACACTCACACACACACATTAAAAAAAGGGAGGTGTGGTTAAACTTGTACATTTTACTGTTACTGAACAAATTTCTGATGTCCTGTTGTGGTCTAACAGGCGCGCTCCGTTCTATTCCCCATACACACACACTCTTCCGTTGCGGTTTGGCCAAATGTGCATTCAACCCTGAATTCTCCAACTGAACCAAGGTGTCACATTCACGCTTACTACTTTGGTACAGTTTGTGTGAGGTGCTTAGACTGAGGCAGACATTGTTTAATCGGTTGGAGAGGACGTTTTTTTTTTGTCAGTTGCTGCAGTACGTGCACGTTTTAGCTTCATGTGACTTAGACCAACGATGTCCAACCGTCGCACCTGGTGTGTAACTTATTTAAAGGGGAGTAATTGGTGTGTGTGATCAAGGTGAGAGGCGACAGGAGATTCTCGTTAACTCCTCACAGGGCTTTTGGTGAGGAGCGCGCTGATCGGAGCGCGGATGACAGCTACCTAATTGCACAAACGGCGATGGTTAGGTTTTCACAAGTCGAGGCCTAAAAGTGGAGCTCCCTTTTACAAGCTCTCTTTCACCACTTCGTGCGCACTCCTCGCCAGCAAAGGCAATGACAGATTGGAGATATACTGCATAAATAAGCAAACACACACATGTGCATGCATGCCGCCTGCAATATTTTCATAGAAAAAGACATGATGACTAAGCCTTTCAGTGACATGCCCCATTTACACTAGACTAGAACTACCTGGGGACCTTTGGAGACTTTGAATAGTCCCCCACATCTGGGTTTTAGGAGCCAAATTTGCAACAACAAAAAAAGTTTTGATCAAATTTATGAGCCACATCTATAACTAAACGTCCAATATTTAAGATTTAGTGTCACAATTAAAAAGAAAAATCCATGGTTGTTAATTAGTCTAGCCAAAAGTTGTGTTTATGTGTATATTTGTACACCGGTAATAAAGCACACACACAGGTCAGTTACAATCACACTAATAAAAGTAAACATTAGATAAAAATAGAATATTTAAAAGCTTTTTGTGTAGTTGCAAATTTTGAGGAACATCGTTAAAATGGCTGACCAAGTTTGAAGAACAAGTCCATCTGTGCTCCCCCACTGTTTCTCCTTCGCACACATGCTTCCACCATCAGTGGATATTTATCACAGCCCCCCCACAAAACACTCTTTCTACCCCACCCAAAAAAAAAAGAGATTTAAGAGAGCCCTGAATGGAATCTTTCAGCTCCCACATGACTCCCTCTCCACGTTGTGTTTTTCACGGCTCTGCTGAGCGACGTAAAGCGCACACAGAGCCCCTCTGTTTCCCTCAATGCGGTGACACAAAGGCTACATTTGAAGCATGTGCTGCAAAACGCAGTCAATGGAACACACGCCACAACAAACGGTCCTGTTCTGTGTGTGCTCGTGTATTTGTGTGTGTGTGTGATGAGTGACCAGACAGAGAAACCAGGAACTGACCCCTCGTGTCACAGCCTCAGGGGCCAGACGAGGCTACCCAGCTGTGCCCGCCTGACGCCCCCAATTCTCCATTTTTACACACTGTATATGCTGGCTGTAAATATTAACCCTTCATATGGGAGTCTCTTTGCCATAAACTTGTGCTTGACGTGTCCTCAGGGGGGGAACTCGTGGACAAACAGAAGCTAAGTCATTAGATTTCTCACATGTGAATTTAAAATGTTTTTTTTTTTTTGCTTTAGCTGGAACATTAAAGGGATATTTTGACCATTTGGAGGTGCTTTTCTGTTTTAAAAGCCTTGGTTAAGAGAGAGAGAGAGAGAGAGAGACTGTTGAGCTAAAAGCCAGTCAGAACCAGCCAGGACCAAAGAGTTTTGCTGCAATCCTAAAACAGCTGTTATCTCCAAAATTTAATAGTAAGTCACACTATGTTCTTTAATAAACTTTATACTGCTGTGACTTTCTTATAATATGGAAGTTAACATGGGATTCTGTAGTTATTTAAGAAGTATTGCTAGCAGCAGCAAAATATAGCACTTCCGGTGCATTTGGGGGTCAAGTCCAAAAGGATTTTCTTAATATTTCTGCCAAAACAACCATCAAATGCAAAATTTGCAACATTTTCGTGAGCCGCAGGGAAGTTTTGGAGATTACAACTGTTTTTAGATGACTAGCTTAGAAATCCTTTAGGACACACAAGCTGCTTCTTCAAACTGAGGCCAGTCAGGAAGCTTTACTACAGCTTAGATAGGAACTAGCTTTAACTGTTACACAAAAGCACAATTCAAAATAGCTAAATATCCATTTAAGAAATGGTACCAAAATATAAATTTGGAACTAATAATAGCAATATTCTTGATTAAAATAAAAACATGTTGCTTTTGTTTAAAAGTCCTGTCTGACAATCTGCTACTTCTGCACACCCTCCACCCCCACCCACTTGTTTTAGTGTTTTATAGCCAAAAGCAGGCAGGATGTGTCACAGCTGAGGCACTGAGCAAACATTCGCAGATGAACTCCACGACCACTAACTTCAACACATCATGGACAAAATCTCTACTTGGGTTTGGGTTAGTGTTAGTCATGCATTTTATGGCCCCAAGTGGGTGAGTGGGTGACATGGATACATATGTGTGTGTGTATGTGTGTGTTGGTAGACATCTGTGTGTGAGAAGAGGAGGCCAGTCTTACCAGCACTGGTGCCTGCGCCAGTGGTGAGGTCAGCACCCATGAGGCCACCTGTAAGATGAAATAACGAGCAAAGCAGAGGAAAGAAAACCATTAGAGGATAGACACCCACATAACATCCACTCTGCCTCTCGTCTCACTATAATCACAATGTGGCAGTATATGACCATGGACCGATACGAGAACTAACACAGCTTCCCCTTCAAACCTTAACATGCTAAGCATCTGGACAACCAATGGACGCATGCAGGCGCAGTCCAAGAAAAATGGCACATTATTATTTTTGAAACATGTGAGGTGGAAGAGTGGGAGGGTCGAGATCATGTGCGGTTTGGCTCTGAATGCTGTAAGCACCAAAACTCATATTTAGTTTGTGCTGGCATTTCTAGCATCCAGTTCTAATGACAGGGTGAGGGTGTGGGCAGCAAGCCTTCAGACCGGAGGGACAGAAAAAAGGGACTTTGGACAACAATAACAAACCAACAGACTCAATTTGCTTATGTCACTGGCAACTCTGTGCTTCTATGTAGGGCCAAACATCCCAGTTTAATATCCTGTTACTGTTACTCTTGACAAAACACAAAGCAGGGAATATGCGATTATGTGTGGGAGGAAAGACTTTAGATTCATTCACCGCTTTAAGGTGAAATATTGTGGGAAGCTGTCATAAATTAAATTACACATTTGATGTGTCTGTGTCTATTAGCATGACAGACAAGTTCACACACACACACTTGAGAGGAGGAACAGATGGGATAACCGCATGTACATGGATGCATGAGTGCACGCAAGGCCCTACCTGTGTTACCTGCACTGGGGGGTCTGTGTGTCACTCCAGGAGACATGCTATTCCTCTGCAGACCATGGTGTGCTAGCGGCAGCAGATTGTGGTTGCCTAGGGACCCACCGGGATGGCTGTAGATTAGATTGTTCTGGTTGCTAGCAGGAATGGACACGGGCATGTCGTAGTTTGATGGGGGCACAGCCTGCTGCGAAAAGAGATGGGAAAATAAAAAGAAAGACACAAGTGTGATTAAACTAAAGATAACAACCATTCAGGCGAGTGAACAAAAAAAAGAGGATAAGAGGGCTTTTAGTAAGAAGTGGACAAAAGGAAATATGGATGAATCGCAAACACTCCAGGAACACAAAGTAATGTAAGGATAGTGTCATTAAAAAAACAGAGAAGATACAAAAGACATTCAATTTTGAAAAGGGGGGAAATGGGTATAAAAAAAGCGTGCACAGATGACGTGTGCAGAAGATGTCAAAAAATAAACCCTGAAACTATAGAACATTATAGGAGGAGAGAGGAACTAGAGGAAGCTCAGGATCGCTTGTCAGTTATTCTAATCGTCCCCGGGATGATAAATTGCCTTGTAACACTTTATCAGTCTAACTTGATGTGCATAGGTAGGTCACTTTGGAGGCTACTACCTTTATAGATTTTTCTAAAGTATGTTGTTGTCTGTTCTGTCCTGTTGGGACTTTCAGTGTTGTGATGTAAAAAGGCTGACCTTAAAACATTCTATGTGTTTTGCTCAGTTTATTACATTAAAATGCCTGAAAACATTCCTTTTCTTACAGTAAGGAAAAAAGATGATGCTGGGAACCTCCCAAACATAATTTCATGTGTCTTTAAATCCCTGCAGAAGTCTGCAGAGCAGAATGACATTAGGGTCATTTATTTTTCTGTTACACGGAGCTAATGCCAATGGTTTTAAATGGGAGATGGGGATCAGTCAGCGGTCTCATCAGGAACATGAGTAGAAGTAGCCTGACAGCCTCAGGCATCCAGTTTGTCATATTTATTGTGTCATTTGGCAGTAAGGCTTAACCTTGGGAGCGCCCTGGAAGTGGTTGATCCTGTGTTAGCTTTAGGAAGTAGAAAATAGGGCTCTAAATTACTGCCATGTGTCTCCGAGCTGTGGAAGGATTGTATCAGGGAGATCATCAGCCCGTTTCAGATGGAAATGGACTAGGTGCCGTAGCACTAGTAGGGTTTTTCTCCCCATTTTGCTAATGCGTCTTTAGCAGACCAAATATTGTTTTAACATACAAAGATTGTTACCTTAACCGTATTGCACGTAGGCGAGCCAAAACCTATGAGTGTTTTCTCTTATTTACCCCATCCACTCTGTAATTGCTTCCATCTCAGATTCCTCGTCGGAGTGTTAAATCTCCTGACTTGTCTAAGCAGCGTGCGCTTTAAGCTGCCTGCGTGCGCGTGCAGTCTATTACTGGGTGTAAGGGCCCCGTTTGCGAGCTCTCTTTTAACTGGTGCCATCCTTCCTGTTTTTCATTCATCTTCCTCCCCCTGCCTTTCCCCACAGTCCCCCCACCAGTCCCCTGCAATCCAGAGGCCCAGTGCTTGGCAGCCACCCTGACCACACGTTGAACTGCCACTTGTTGTGTGCAGAGTCCACCCGCCACCTCCCTCCCTCCCGCCTCCACCCAGCTCCAATCCCAAAGCCACCCCACCTCAGCTCACCAACCCCTGCCTTATTTCTAACCACATCGCCTTCTGCTCCACGTGGGTTAGACGCTACTGTTCTTCTCTTACTTATGCGCTGTGGAATTATGTCTTTCTCTTTAATGCCAGAGCACTGATCATTCCAATACGGTGCATTCAGAATGAGAGGCAGGCAGACAAAGCTCTAAGTTTTGTGGTTTCTGTATGCTTATTTTGTAGAAATGACAATGTATAATATAAATCCAGGAGCTGACACGTCTTGGCTTATGTGTCCACTAAGAGACATGAGCTACTGTAGATAGTTTTATGAAAGAGGGAGAGAGAGTGTGGAGAAGTTCTGAGACATAAACTTGAGTTTATGACTGTCTGTCCCCAATGTTGCAGATGACTGAGCACTGAGTTTTGGTGCAGGAAAAAGGACAAACACATGCAGACCACACCTCCCCTGAGAGACAGGCAAGGCATTATGGGTAGTTTAAGGTGGGAACTGCATAAGGTTAAAATTTGTCTCAAGAGAAAGTCTGTAATTAATACAGGGGGGGAAAAAGCCTGCTAGTTATGGTTACGCTTCTGTCAGATTACAGGACGGTTCCTCAAATGTAAGCAAGCAGCATTGAAGAACTGTAATTTCTTCACTGCATGTAAACACTGTAATCTCACTCTGAGGTTACTCTCACTCTCTCTTTGTGCAATTAGTCTAGTGGCAAACAATTGCGGTTAGCCGGGTTAGCTCAATTTGCCAGTCTGGATTTTGTTAGCCTGCTGAAGAGGCGGATCATCCAGTACTTACAGGTATCTTATGAGTTTTTATCATGTGATCAAACTCTTCGTTAATCTGTTTGTATTTCTCCTCAGTGCGTGGGGTGAGGATAAGAGCAGACTCGAGCTCCGGGCTCTCGCCGCCCTTGTTCTCCTTCTTGTTCAACGCCTGCCAGGTCCCACAACCACAGAAAAGGGGTGGGAAACACAAACATGAAGGGATGGAGAGATGGGCGGTAGGAACAGATGACAAGGATGAAGTGACAGGAGGCATGGGGAGAAAAAAAGGATAGGGGGGGGAGAAAGGAAAGAAAGGTGAGAGAAAGGCTCTGGGTTCAATGAAAAGTACTTACACACAGTCTCTGCCTGCTGATCATCAGATCAATGTCCTCGTTTATTTTCCTGTACTTGTCCTCGGACTCGGGGCTGTGGCCAACCGAGTCGTCTGCATCTGGGTCTGGGCTGTCACAGCCGTTTAGGCCCTTCTTTCTCAATGTCTGAAAATAGAGCAGTTTCACAACATAGTTGAAGCGATCTGAGGCAAGGAACAGAAATCCAGGTGAAAAGCTTGGAGGGGAAAATGATAATGAAGTTTTTCAATAAATCTGGGCAAACCCAGACACATCAAGCACATTTAATATATGAGAAAATAGTAAGTTCTTTGATGTTGTTGAATTCTTTTTGCAAAGCTCTCCTTTAACTTGTTTACAAGTTATTTTTTAACATTTGTGATGGCACAAATGATTTCATAACGCCCAACCAGATGCAACAAATGATCACAGACTCGAACATATTTGAAAATGCACGAGATCTTAAATGAACAAAACAAAAGGAAGGTTGTAAATGTAAAGAAGGAGGGCATGGCTGTGGTGTATGTGCTGTTAAACAAGGCAGTTTCTGGTTTGGCCACCTGATGGCCACCTGCCCCCATTAGAGCGGGCAGAAAACCACACTCTCCTCTCCCTATAACCAGAGGAGAGACGCAGACAAAGAAAGCTTTAAAAGGGGAAGAGGGATATCTGCATATGTCCCTAAAAACTATGTTGACAATCCTAACAACAGGGATAACTTTCAGAGAGCATTGCAGCGTGTGATAGCACAAGCTCGCCTTAGCGAGCGTAACGATAGGTGCTGTGTTCATTTGCCTCGTAAAGTCAGAGACAAAGACCGAGCGGGAGAGAAGAAAAGTACAGTAGCTGACAGTTACAGATCTCATCAAAGACACCCCCTCCTCCTACTCTTCTCCCCCAACCCTCCCTCCCCTCCCTCCCTCTCTCCTCCTGGCTTTAATAAAGGGAGATTAGTCTACAGGAGGAATATCACGGGCCTGCTCCTGTCTGTGCAGTCGTCGCTTCACACTGCGCTCTCCTACTTTCATCTGAAGCTCCATATCAGACAGACGTAATTAAATTTACTTTAGCACACCCTGTATTTGATGCTGATCAAGTGTGTGTGTGTGCGCGCGTGTTTGTGTGTCTGTACGTGGGAGGGGAAAGAGGGGAATGAGTCTGTGTTTGCGTGTGCATGTGTGGGTGTGCGGGAGTGGGTGTTAGAGTCAAGAAAAAAGAAGGAGCGACGGAGCAGGAGAACGGAGGGAGGTAGATGCTAAGATAAGTTAATCTCGGTGAACTTCTCCCTCTCATTTGTTTGTCTCCGTCAGTTCTCACTCACGGAAGAGATACAAGTGCAAGCTTCTCCATCACAAGCAGCTGCAGAAATGACAGCAGCGATCTGCCTGCTTAGAAAACAAATAATCCAGTTATCTCTTATGTCAGCACAACAAAGGCCTGTTTTGAGTGTGGTTTTAGTAAACTTAGTGGGCCTCTTTTGTGTGTTTGTGTGCGTGTGTGTGTGTGTGTGATAAATGTTTGATTCCTGAGGCGTCTCGTGGCGAGGCAGCTACTGTAAGTGTGTCAACATTTGCTGGCTCTCCGTTTCTTTCTCTGAATCCTCACTTGGCCCCAAGAGTGGAAATCTGGAATTCTGAATTTGAAAGCGTCTCTCATATCTTTGACAGTCTTCAGGAAATCACACCAAACAAATCAAGCAAGGCGATGCAGGAGATCTGGCTCCTAACAGACCTACAGTGAATCAGCCACTCTTTCTCTATCAGAGGAGGATGAGTGAGAAGAACAAAGGGGTTGCAGAGGTTGAGAACGCTGTCTTTTTTTTTTTTTTTTTGGCAAAGGCGTGAGATGTAAAAGTTTGCCGCTTCTTTTGCGTAGCTTCATCCTGGCCTTGGCAAGGCATCATATCAAACTGACAAAGAGATGAACCGCTGGCCTTTCTTGGTTCACATGAGAATGTGCAGAAGTAAAAACAACTTTTCTTCCTACTAACTCAGATTTCCACCTACTGCCACCAGCACAGAGTGTATGAGAGATTCACTTCCATTCTAGGAAGAACAGCAGTGTAGCAATGCTGCGAGAGGAGCACATGTGCTGGACTAAAGGTGACACCCTTATGGGGCAACAGGGTTGTTTGTCTGGGAGTGGGGGGGTTGGGCAATTGCAACACTGGGCATAGACTGGGTGCAAGCAGCCAGAGCGCAAGTGTTATATGACTATGTACTGTGGTCCAGGCTTAGCTCTTCAAGAGGGCTCAATATATTTAGGGTAGGGTTCAAGGATGCTATGCCACTCATCCTAGTTATGTCCACCTGTTTGGTGACATTACACCTGTTGCCAAAAGCTGACTGACACACAACCCAACCACCAATAAGATCTGTTGGGTGCTTAAATAGCCATAGATGGATCTCTCAGTCGTATGTCTTCCACTTAACTTACTGCCCTGATTTCGCCATCTTGTGATTTTTAATCTTCTCGATAACTCATTGCATTTTGGATTTCTAATGCGTTTAAAGGGAGACGCCAACTATGCAAATTTAAATAAATGTTCATAAAGGACCAAATTTGGCCATTCCCCAAAGTGGGAAAGATGTGACGAACAAATTAGTAAAATAAACATTTTCTCCTTAAATGATACAGGAAGAAGTCTATTAAATGCAAAAGGGATGGAATAAGTGTGATATGGAGGAAAGAAGGCGAAAAAGTGGTGTCTTCTTGCTTGGCTCTGTGTCTTTCTCCGTGGCCCCTTTGGAGGCTTGCTCCTAATTAAACTCCTTCTTCATGATGCTCCCTCATGACTCCACTCACAGGGCCTGTGTGAAGCAGGCATAGCATAGACAAGGTGTCCTACATACTTGAGACACCCGTCTCAATGGTACCCTGCCGCTTTGCACCTTCAGCCAAGCTGGCCTAGACTGTGCTGGTCTAAGAGGAAATACCAAACGGCATTGAGAAAACTGAGCGAGAGTCTTGTAGGATGAATAAACTGATCTGTGTGGTTTTGTTTCCTTGGAGTTGGTTTCATGTTATTTACTTTGAGTTGCTGGGTGACAACTTAAAGCAGCTTTTGAGAAAAACAGCAGAGGGTATTTGGGTGTGAATTCTTTGCGCCCCAAGGGGGCCTGCTAGGGACAGATGACGCCTGCTGAGAACTCCTGCCATACCAGGATTCGTCTGTTCGGCAGTCTGCCACCCTGCTCGCCCTCTCCATCCCTCTATCCATCTTTCTGCCCTCATCTTCCTGTCTCAGTCTGCTCCTCAGTCTGTTTCAGCCTCTCTCCTCTCCACGTTGCCTGCACTAGCACGATATCTTAACAGATTCGGAGTTAAACCCCCGTTGGCTCGATTGGTACGTCTTTACTTTCTGATAGACTCTGGCTAGTTGATGGGTTGTGTTTGGGAAGAGCTTCAGAGCTGACCATTCCCTTCTGCAGTCACTTTGGCAGTGGCTGAAGGGTATGACACATTCAATATTGTGTTTATGGCTATTGGTGACAGCCAGGCCAGCGAGTGTTTCTCAATGTCTCCAACCCATTGACTGACAGCATCAGTGTAAAAACACTCTACGAAAACAGTCCATTTATAGGAGGCTGTTTTATATGTGGCTTCATAATTTGATCCCTCATTTGCAGACTATATTGCAAAGAAAACCCAGACAGAAGATAAAAGCAAGTTTTCTTTAACAGCTGGACCGGTTTGTGGATTTACAGCACATTTCAGCAGTGGGTGAAGTTGCTGACACACAGGCCCATTATAAAGCCAAATAACTATGTCACTTATGGTTAATCATGCTGGTTGCTCTGTTAAACTAGGCTTCAATGAACTGGCACTGGAATCAACTCATTTGTACAAGAAGGTCACAGCCTCATTTCTGTTTTATTGTTAAATGTGGCAGACAAACAGTCTAATTTACTGTGTCAGAAATAATCAACAAAGACACAAGAGTATTTAAATTGTCCTTCACACTGTGTGAGTTTTTGGACACTGCGTGGCTTTAGCTATCGTCTGTGCTCTCCTCAGGCTGTGTCATACAGGAATGGGACGTGGAAACGAACCTGAAGCTTTAACGTCTGCTTTGTGCTACTAAAATCCATACAAGACAGTACATGTCTGCTGAGTTATGTTACAAACTCGAGATTTAAATCATGATTATATTGAGTGGAAAAGGTGGAAAAAAGGCTTGGAAAACCACAAGGAGCATGCTTTATTTAACCAACTGACAAACTTGATTTTGTCAGAGCATGCTGGTAAGGTGCAATGTGGTCTAATGTTTGGAGGGGTGAGGCAGGGAAGAGAAACATTGTGCCTTCCCATTACACATAAGATGGAAGTAGTCATGGAGTGGGAAAGTTGTGGATTTTAACTTTCCAGCACAGGTGCATTCTAAGCACAATCAGGGTGGCCTTACCAGCAGCAGGAAAGAGGTAATAATATGTTTAAGATGAGTTTTTATTCTCTTTATTTCTATTTCTTTTTGGGTCCGTGTGGCTCATTTGGTACTTGCTCTAATTTTTTTATCTCTTTCACTCATACTCTGTCTCTCTGGCTCACTTTTTCTTTTCTGTGTTTTTCAAAGTGGAGGGAACATCAGAGGAATCAGGCTGGCTTAGTTTATTGGAAGCAGATGGCAGACCAAAGGCAAGAGGGCCACAGTTTCATGAAGCGTAGTCTGAACATGCCAGGACCATGTCGAGGGGCATGCCCGTGGATGATGGCTACGTGGTGTGTGTATCCGTGTGACTGATTTGAGGGGGAGATAGCTGATTTTGTAGGTTACCAATCTGAGGAATGGGACCCCTAATCACAGTATGCCTCTGCCTCTCTTTTCACTCATCATCTGTGAATCCTTTATTCTCTGGTTGAGATGTCTATTGCTCTATAGCTTCAATGACTTTTCAGGGATTTAGCAGCTTTGAAACCTCTTCTTTCGCTGCTCTGATGGATTGTGTTCAGGAATCAGGAGATGGAGCGTTGGTTTGATTGAGCAAACTACCAGTGTGTTTATTAATAAAAATATCATATGTACTGGTTCCATCAGTTTATAGAAATACTTTTACTTTTATAAAGAAGTAAGAAAAATGGCCAAAATAAGGGGAAACATAAAAGAAACAGATAGAGATCGCGGGTGCTCTGCACATTTCTTCAAACTGTGTCATTGTGCTAAAATCACGACTAAGAGGAGCCCACTGCAGACTAGAGCCCACTCACAGACACAGTCTTAGCTAGCCAGTACACAGCAGAATACCAGATGGTGTAGTGTTTCCCATATGGAGGAGACACACACTTAGCACATGTCAGAATCCAACACTGTTTGCTACAGCAGCATCCCAGCCCTCGGAACAAAGTGGTCATTCAGACTTGTCACTACACTGTATAATTAGCCAGATAGACATTATGACACACAATGCCAGCTCAGAGAAACTGCATAAAGCGGGCACTTATATGTTCACCCCCCTAGCCTAGCCGTCTTTCATCCCATCTACACTTCAGTGGTAGTATACTTCTCTATTCAAATGAGAGAAATATGAGCACATCTTTATGTGCGTCTGATGCAGCATAAAGAATCAATTGGCCAAGGCTAAACTGTGTGTTTTCCACTCTAGTGTAGCCTTACACGCTTTATATGCTGCAAGGGGATATGACTTGTTTGTTTTATAGATATTACTCCACACGTGACTACACTGTGAAACGATCGTATCAATTAAACACTGACTTGACGATCTCTTTGGGTGAAAACTGAAATTCCTCTTTGAACCACCCTCTGCTCCTTCTCTTTGGTCCCCACCACCACCTCCACCACCGCTAATCTTCACTTAACGTCTTTTGTCTCTGTGTCTCTTATCGCGTGGTGCCACAGCAGGAAAAGGGAGCCGGAGGGGGCCTCGAGTAACAATGACCAGCCGGCTGACCTCTATACTGTGACCTTGAGTTTCCACACCCAAAAGGGGGGTAGGGAACAAGGGGCGGGTACTCTAGGCAGGGCAGGGAATGCCATCTATAAAAATAGATCTTCATTATTCTAAAAAGTTTCCACAAATAGTTTCAAAGAACAAGCCATCATTTCATCTTAATGACTGGCGTGAATTGTTTTGGGCTGTGCAGTGGAAAGCCTTGCCTTTTGGCAGTGTGGCCTTAGAAGTGGCCTGCCTTTTTCACTGCTGCTCACCACAGGGACCACATATTGGCACATTTCAAACAGTCTATTTTTAAAAGCTCCTTTTGTTGTTGTGCGAGTACCTCAGACTTCCGCTTTGGTATTGACCTTAAAAAACACCTCTAACAGAGATCCAAGTGGTATAATTTCTTGTCTGAGGTTCTGCTTTTCTGGTCAGCGGGCATCTGATGTGGAAAAAAGTGCTGAGCCTGTAAGGTCACATATATTATCAACCATCTTTTCTCTTTTTTAACTTCTCTTAAAATGTCAGAAAATGCATACGGTCTATAAAATAGGAACTCCGTAAACTTGTGTCCCCGCTGTCTGAAGCTGACGCCGCAGACTTGCTTGTTCTCTGTCTTCACTCTTTTACTCTAAAATACACTTGATTCTAATGACAAAAACAATATAACATTCCTCAAATGTATTTCTTCTGTAATGAAAAGACTTTTCAAAACAAAAAGTGGAGCACAGTGTGTTTGGTGAAGTTTAGTGGGGGAGTGCAACATGAGAGACAAATAATAGACTTCTTTATTCAAGGAGTCCAGTGTTTCAAACACCACATGGTCTCACATGCCAATGGTCTTCTGCATGTGGTCGCCGGGGGCAACCTTTTAACATTTTTTTTCTAGTCGATCTTCAATAAGAGCGAGAGAGAAAGAGAGAGAGAGAGAGAAGGAGACGGAGGCTGGATGAACGCCCCGACGCTTTGCTTACTCACTCCTTCTGCTCCTAAAATAACCCCAACCCACCCAGTTTAAAACCCAAGGAGGGGGGCAATTAAAGAGAGAGAGAAAGAAAGCAATCCCAGTCCCTATTCTTCTATCCCTTCCCAGTAAGAACAGACGGCTATATTTAGCTTCACCACACTCTATTTTTAGAGCACTACCACATTTTGAGACATTTATTAGAAGACGAGTGCATCAAATGAAATGTTTAGATGTTTTTAGGGTAGTGTTTTCTTTGTTTTTTTGGGTGATTTCAATACATACTGTCAGTTTGAAAGAAATAAAGCACATGTACATTTAGAGGGAAAAAACTATCATTTGTTAAAGGATTCAGTCAATCAAATACCATTATTTTGTCCTTTTTTAAGTGAGGTCTGATAACATTTGGTAAAACAGTATGGATTTAGCTCAGTGTCCTCAATCCTTCCTTATATCTGTATTTTTTTCCCAGCAATTTCCTTCTTTTTGTCAACTAGACCTGCTAAAGTCTGGCAGGGAGTGAGGCTTTTAGGGAAGCTTAGTGTAAATCATTAGAACTAAAGAGAATGAACTGTATTGGTAAAACAAGATCCAACGTGGGCATCTCTGAAGAAAATCAAAATCTAGGTACTCTCTCTGCTGTTTGAAGCATGAAAAATGTAAAGTAATCTGTTGAAAGCTCGAGAAAGAATCATGTCCCACATGCACTAAATGGTATATGAGGTCAAATGCATGTTAAGTTTCTTTGCCAAGGTGTAATAGCGTGTATCAAATCTGTCATCTGAGAACGTTGTTTCAACAAACTGCTATACTCTGAGCTTGCCAGTGTCACAAGGTTAATTTACTTAGTCGGTCAAAGCGGCTTCAGATCCTAATCCTCAGCTCACCAGGAAAAACAAGCCATGTCGATCACTAGTAAACACTGGAGCACTGTGAATACAGCGACAACCCCACCCACCCCACTCCACCCCCCCCGTGTTACGCCACATGCGCCCTGTTCTGAGACCACGCAACGACTCCACACGAACTGACTGTGGACAACCGAAGCACAGAGGATACGACGTGACTCCCTTGTTTCTGTTGGACGCCGAGACGCATACGAGTAATAGAGGATAAGTTGCGTTAAGGTCCGAGTAATTATACAGTCTCTGAGCAGCATGAGAGGAAGCCATTCAGCCAGCTGATCAACAGAGAAAACTCCTCAAGGCTAATGTTCTCCACGCTGTTTAGAAACCAAATAAGCACACAGAATAGCATACATGCTGGAAAATATTTTCACAAGAGAGCGGCAGAACATGAGCACACAGGCACTTCAGAAGAGAAGATCACATGTCTTGTTGACTTGCTAGAATATTACGAGGAATATAATTATAGAATAAATGCTGGAGAGCATGTTTTTAAGCAAAGTGGATCAAATGGCTCCTTGTGCAGCTGAACAGGTGTAATTGTGTTATCTCACAGGAATATCTGGCTTCATGTATTTTATCTTTATGTTTCTTCATTTGCACTCCTCCACCAACACCACCTCCCCTCCCTCACACTCTCCCCACCCCCTCTCCAGTGGACTGTCACTGGGATGAAATCACACCTGTGCTTCTCACACGTCTCGGCACACGGGTGAAACATACGCGGGGTGAAACATGGTGAGGGAGCTTTGCCGAATCTCATTAGCCAAGCAGGTAGTCATTAACAGAATGACCTTTGGAAATAATTACCAGCCTTTCTCCCTCCATCCCTCTTTTTCTCTCTCTCTCTCTTCTTTCCCTCCTAACACTCATCCATCCCTCTGTCCCTCCCGATTCCCTTCCTCGTTCAGTAGTTCCTTCTTAGTGAGCACAGAGGGCGAGAAAATGCAAACAATAAGGAATAAAAAAGGTTGCAAGCTAGGTGGGGAGTCAAGTCTGTGCTGCTGCTGCTGTTTAAGATTACAGGGTGAGCAGAACTTTCAGATTAGGTTAATCTTCTGCAAATGGGATTGGCCAGTGGGTCTCCTCTAGCAGGCAGACATGCAGGCAGGTCACTTCAGTACCAAGCCCCACGTGCCGCTCCATGTGATACCAGAGCCAGAGGCTAGGCAGTGTGTGGTTCTGCCCGAGGTCACCGCAATGCTGTTAGCTCTGCAGGGTTCAAACTAATTGTCACCACTTATGTTCACATGAAGGCAGCACAGCCATGCTTACACAGGTCAAACACACTACATGTACATACGAGGATGATAGCTCAGACGCTGTGTAAACAGAAATTGACACAAAGCTTCCTTCCACTGAGATTATTTTCCAGGAAGTGAAGGAATGTATCTCGCTACCACCAGACAAACTAACCCTTTAGTTGTTTCACAAACCTGCACTCTTTGTTTCAGCATGTGGGGAGAACAAACACATTGTGGAGCAGGGATTTGGCAAAGCCCAAGTGTGTTGTTGGATTTGGGGCCTTTCAATCACAGCATGAGCCAGCCAACGCTGCTTAGGTTTGGGCTAGAGCTGCAATCATCGGGAGGGGAAAGAAAGGACTCTTTCATGTGCTATTGCAATTACCAACCCCCATACCGGAATAATAAATCACCAATAACGACTGAAAGTGATTGTTCTTAGGCATGAATAAAACGAGACAAAAAAAACTGAACAAAATGAGAGATGGACCTTTTCTCTTGTCTTTTCCCAACACAGCTCTAATGCTGTTCAGATGTCCAGGAAACTGGCCTGGCAAACTGTGAGTATAGGAAATCTATCTGCATGTTTGACTGTTTTATCTGAAGCCAGGCTCAGAGTGTGCTGTAGACCTGCCAGGATGACACACTTGGACCTTCTATGGACATCCAGCGGTGAAGGATCTGCCTGTGTGTTTGCTTTTATCAAGCTAGGAGTGCCTAGATGAGCTTAGATGTCTCTTTGAACATTTATCATTAATTAAGAGGACCTCCCCTCTTGTTCATGCAAAGGCTGATAACAGAGTGTGTTGCATTATTTATTACAGTCACTGGTGGTGCACTGATGCATTGAGATATCAATGTCCAACATGACATATACTCAAATGCATGCATTAACGGAACAAATAAAAGAAACGGTGTCCCCAGTTTGTTTGAAATCACTGCTATATTGTGAGATCTCTGTGACATTGTTTTGTTTTATTAGCTGTGCCTTTTTAGTTTTACACTTTGTGCTCATAGATGGGCTAATTTTGGTTTGTTGGTGTTTTGCTTTCACATGTATCTGTAGAAATGTCCAAGACGACATGGTTTACAAGTGAGTCATAAAGATTGTTTATACCACTCCTCTTCTTTTCTCTCCCTTTTCATTCCCTTACTTGTCTTTTTTTATGTATACATCCATGACCTGTGCATACATTCAAGATAATGAGATAAAAACAAACATAAAGATAATGTACGGTCAATTAAAAGAAAAAACAAGAACACAAAAGACAGAAAAAGAATGGGAGAGGTAGAGAGATCAGCCCTCGAGCCTCTTGTAAACATGCTGTTGCTAGAGAGGCAGTGCAACGTTCTCAGTGCCACTCTCTCAACAACGCTAATTATCAACCAAAGACATGCTAATTACATAGAGCTTTATTGCTAATGTAGCAGGTCTCTATGCCAGCCGCCCACACTCTGAGCTCCGTTCCCTTACCTCTGCCTCTCCTCCCACTACAACTTCAGGCACAGCAGTAACAGAGGGAGAGTGATGAGCGCATTTCAGTGTAAAGAAGACAAGAGCTTGTACAAATTAGACATGAGAAGTGACACATACAAGGTGTCACATTTAAGATCATCTTGATTCCCTGTGGAGGAAGCGCAATGTTTTCTATGTCCCCGAATCCAGTTCTTCATTTTGTTCTTGAACTCCTCCTCATCATCCTGTCAACTCAACAGGAAGTCCACTTTGCTCTTTCCTCCCTGCAAACTCAACAACCCACCCACGTTCCTGCAACCGTGACGTCACTTAACAGTGGCGCACACAGCTTGTATGCAAAGATTTGACCCCCCCCTCCCTTCCACTTCATCTCCCCTCTCTACACCCTTCTCCCAGCCATGATAAACATGCTAAAGTCTGCCCTGTGGCCAATCCCTTTAGCACATCGCCGCTCAGGCTGGAGGCCTCTTCAAATCGATTTCTCCCGCAGCGAGTTGCTCAAAAAGAGCAGACTCCTCTGGGGATCAAATTGTAGGTAGTGCGCCGCAGCACTATCCCCCACTAGGCTCTTTAGCATCTTCCCCTGACATAGCTGTTTACACATTAGTCATCTTCAGTTCCCTAATGGAGATGCAGTTAAAGAAAGAGCTACAAAGCAGGGAAGTCTTATCACAGGCACTTGCTGAAACATGTGATGTTTCTCTTCTTGGGTTCAGCTGGGGCAGGTTAATACACCGACCACACAAGGACCAAAGAGGTCAGTGCACAAAAAGCAACAGTACTTAGAGGCATGCAGGCCTTCAAAGTATTTGCTAAATTGTTTAATGCATTTTATAGAAGGCATATAGCATTAGCAGAATAAAAACTTCAAAAAAGATTAAATGTATGAATAATAGGTGGGTAATAATGTGTGTGTCATAAAAAAAGAATAAATTGCAATGCTTTACTGTGCAGACCATGATAATACACAGAGTCCATTCCCCTTGTTTTTTATCACAGAGGTTAGTCATGTGCTGTTTTACTTAATGTATCAGCAGCTGCATCAACACGCGTTACTTTATCTGAGCTCAACAAATGGAAATGGCTGCAGAACAATGCAGAACTGAAATCAGCAGCCATTCTTAGGGTTTCAGTATGATGCAACACATTTATTTACACTGGTCTATGGAGATGTATTCTACAAAGGTGGACATTTTACATTAGTAAGTAATTAATCCATCCTAAATGGACAGCAAGCCAAGCAGCAACAACAGAAAAAGAAGAAAAAATGGGCACTAATCATTTAGTATATCTCCCTGATCGCTGTCTCCTTTGGCACGGTCGATCATTTTAATATTTTTTTTTCAAATGCTGATCCCACATTTACAAATTTAAATATAAATATTATTACCCAAAATAACTTTATGCATGCATTAATAATAAAAGATGGCAAGTATGAAGCCACATTGTTATTTTTCATATATCTCCTTTTCATAAAATTATGCAAAAATTGCAAAACTAAATTTCACAAAACCTGTTTAGATAAAGCAATCTGGCTCACTTTTCTTCAAATTGTTAACAGCACCTTTACATTTTTGGTTCTAATGATATATTTTGCAAAAAAACAACTTAAATAATCTAAAATCTAAGATAAATTTTGAACAAACTTGTGTTTAAGATGTGAGAAGTGGAGATGCTGAATGAAAGCCAAACACATAAAACAAGCACAAATTTTTAAAAATGCTTTAAGGAATGCAAAATAAACATAATGTGACATTTTCATATGCTTAGAAATATGATTCATTCTAAATGACTTTGCAGGCTGCGTGCGCTTCAATAATGGCATGGTGTTAGCTTAAATGAGAGCGAGAGGGGAGAAAAGAGGAGAGATCAACTCTGTGGTCCACCAGGTCTGAGTGTGTTGCGTAACAGGTTCACGTTGAGAGCTTAAGACTTCATGAGCGTGTAAGCGTCATTTTCTGCTTTATCTACCTGTCTGAAAGAAAGCTGGACCGACTGCACTGTTTAACATCGCCCTGAGCCACTCCAGTGACATGTGTCCAAAGCAAGTCAGATCAACATCCTCCTCTTAGAATCACATCAATGGTGACAAGACACGAAGGGCAGAGGGTGGTAAATATACACCACAGGGGACAGAAAAGGCCCAGATCGATAATAGGCTACTTCTTTATGTTGCAGACCATAAAAAACACATTTAACTAAACTGTTTTATTAAACGTATTGACATATTTTAGGTCTCAGAATACCTTTACTAAAAATGATTGATACTACTACTGAACCCTTGGGGAAGACCGACAAGCTATGGGAGCAATTATTTCTTGCACTCTGTTAGGTGTGAAGACTAAAAGAGTGAAGTAAGGGTTGCTGAATGAGTCACAAGCGCAGCAACCATCTGTCTGCTTGTGCCTTTGCATGAGCTTGCATGTCGATGTGTGTGCTCCTTGTGTTTATGTGTGTGTGTGCGCGTGCATCTGTGTTTTTTTTCGTTTCTCGTGCCGTACCTCCACAATATCAGAGTTGGTTCTGCTCTCGTGGGGCTCGTTGTACTCAGTGTATTTAAGGAGGACCTTGTCCATGTCTGTGCTGGCATACTGGAACAGCTTGTTAGTGCTGTTGAAGATGATCAGGGCAATCTCACAGTCACACAGCACGCTCAGCTCGTACGCCTTCTTCATCAGGCCAAACTTTCGCTTTGTAAATGTCACCTGGGCAAGAGGAGAGATGGGAAACAAAATTAGCAGATAAACAACGACTGTTCTCATTTTGCAGGATATATTACAGTGTGGTCACACAACAGAATAAATCATTCAAATCAATTTAGTTGAAAAAAAAAACCACGATCATGCACCCCCAAACTATTCAATTTGACAGAAGATTTTTGCTTCCAGGGAAGCGTCAATAAAAGCAAGTGAAGTCTAGATGGTTCAACACCCCCTGACTTTAACAGGCCATCAGAAAAAAATAAGGAACTGAGAATACACTGTCTCAGTCAGATAACGGTAAAGATCAGGTTTTTTTTTCTTGTACAGCAAAGATCAGAGGCTTATTGTGGAAAATGTGATAAGTTAAAGCATCCCCTTCACGTGTTTTGTGTTCCATTCCCTTTGTAGCAGAAAGGAAATGCACACACCTGTAACTATTTTAACATTTTTCTTCAAACTGCTGATATAAATAAAAGGATAGCTTTCTGGACTGCACTTGAAGCAGTCTGTGAGTGTAAATGTGCACAACTTAAACCACAAAAATTGCCTTTGTTATACGGCCAGTTTATCGCTCTGCGTCTATTTGTGAAGATATGTGAGTGCATCTGTGTTTGTGAGCCCTAAGATTAGTAGCTCTTGCTACAAAGGCTTACAAGTGCCCACATTGTCAAAATAGAACAGCCTCTATTCCTCTATAGTTTGGATCAAAACTAGAGCAGTGAAAGTGAGTTAATTCCAGTGAGCTGCACCTGGTTTCTTTTCCAAGCCATTTCTGCAAGCTCTTTAGTTGTGTGTTGAAAAAAAAAGTGCCACTGCCAGCCTTCCTCTCTCCGAGCAACACTGCATGTTGATAGTGGAATTTCCTTTTATATTTTCTTCTGCAACCGAGTGCATTAATTGCATTGGAGATCTGTCTCGACAAAGCTTTTTACAGAGAGGAAACACTGCCAGAACTGCGCCCAGCTGGTAGCTAACCATCTTAGTTTGTTGATTAACTGCTTGTTTGCATTTTCTCTCTTCTGACATTTAAGTGGCCAAAAAATACAAAATAAATGCAGAATGAATACATGCTCTGACTACTATAAAGAGACTATTACTGTGAGCATAAAGACTCTTTCATCATAAGCCTTTAAAGAAACGTTCCCTGTTTGTGGCTGATCTGCGTAATGAATGGATTTTTGGCATTTCTCTTTAATGCGCTGTTGTTTCTCTTTACAACTGAAAAGGAGACAGGCTTCACAAGATATCGATAGTTTTGGATTTCCTGAAATCATATATCCCAGGGTGCACTGGGGAAACTGAATAACAAACTCGTCCCTGCCTCCATCCTGTCTTTCTTTCTGTCTAATAGGTAAAATATTGTATGAGCTTTCATATCTTGAACCCCTCCTCCCCCTGGTCTAAAAGATCCTGAGTGACCGCATCTTGCCAAGTGATGTCACCGCATTGTGCTGAGCCTTCTGTAAAACAACGGGCTGAAATCGGAGACGCGGACAGCGTTCCAACTCTTGACAAACTTGTGTGTGCAGCGTTGGGTCGCGTACCTCGGTACACTCATCTGATTCACTGACGACACGAGGAGAAGACGCTCCCCCGGGCTCTAAATACCATGCTGACATTTACACAGTCATAGAGAAATGTGAAAAAAAACAAGCCTCATTCTTATAGTGCAAGATTAAAACTCATCATACGACAATGTGATTAATTTTTACATTCAACCCACTCTGACCTGTATCGCCCACAATTGAAACACGAGCACCCTAAAGAGGGGTCTGGTTGCTTTACACGACTGGGGCTAGAGTAGGGAGTCGTGCATTAGCCAGTCAATAAGACAACAGGACTGCTGCACATAAGGTCAAAACAGTATTCAGGAACAGGACATGTAGAGTGTTGTCTTCCACTGATTTTATTATGCAAGGGGAAGACACAGGACACAGCTAGCTGCCGTCCTGTCTCCGTTATCAACTGATCAATCACAGTCACTTTCTCTGCTGGGGCTATTAACATCTCTAAAGGTGGCACAATCTACGAACCCCGCAACCTCTAAACTCAAAGGGAGCGAAGACCTCTCACATCATACTGGACAACTTAGACATTTGCATGGACACGTATAAAACACACTAATGTAACAAGTAACCTGGATGACATTTATTCTGTCTGTTTTTGTTCTAACAGTAAAATGAAGAGCGGAATCCAATCAAAGTCGTCTCAAAGATCACACTTCAAACGCGGGACTGCACGCAAGGTTTTCCCACATATTATAATTCACACGTAGCCCGACTTTAACAGCACCACGGGAAGAGAATGAGTGTGATTATAGGAAAAAAAAACCTTAACTGACCAAACAACAACAGCTACATAAGTATCACACCACACCCCCATATCTCAACCTGACACGTTCAACCTGCTACCTCCAACACACGTACATTCTAAATCACACAGACGCACACGCGGACAGTTTAAAAAAGACAGTTGGCTTGTATGTGAATGCTGCATGGATGACAAATGGCTTGGTTAATACTTCGTGTGGGATGTGCTAATTTGTACCGAGTCTCAGCTACACCGTTTTTATTTCCAGTTCTCGATGTCAGCACTCAAAAACACGGCGGAGGATTGATGGCGTCGTGATGCTAACCCTTTTAGCCCATTGCTGTCCAAGTTGGTGATGTTATCACTGGCCTATAACTATCAAAACTAGCTCTATGCTAGTGTTCAAATAATGACTCAGCAGCTAAGGGAGCAAAAAGATTAGAAGGATTTTTAAAAGTAAAAAAAATGTTTTTGTCGTTTCATCAACACGTGTAATTAAACAGATCACGCATCAGTGTGTGTGTGTGTGTGTGTGTGTGTGTGTGTGTGTGTGTGTGTGTGTGTGTGTGCTGGTAAAATGGACCAGTGTGAGTTTGAACCCAACTGTGTCATTTCACAGTACATTGGTAATCTGGGTGTGAAGCCTGACCTCATATAACCAAAACACACACGCTAAAAGTAAAACAAAAAAAGTTAACTATTAACGGAGCAAAGAGCAAAAACTAATGGAACAAAATAAAAACACACATTTTAGCCCATTAAAAAATATATATGTAAAATGAAGCAAATACTAAATGTTCCCCAGAATAAATGTAATTGTCTCATAATAACCCCACATTTCCTTATATTCTCTAAAGGAAATTCTCACAAACTAGTCTGAGCACAGCTGAGTGAACATGCACAACAGTCACACAGCAACACACTACTTGTTTGTTGACCCCTATCCTCCTCCTCCACAGCCCCTTCCCAGGGGAGCTGCAGACACCAGCGAGCAGTTCAACACAGATGCCTACGCAAATTCATTCACACACACACACACACACACACACACACACACACACACACACACACACACACACACACACACACACACACACACACACACACACACACACACACACACACACACACACACACACACACACACACACCCCTCTAATCACTTAATCACAAAAATCCCCTTTACCTCTGCCTTTTGTAATTTCCTTTTCTTCTGATTTTGTATTAATTTATTTTTCTTTTTGTCATTGCAACATTATATGTAATTATAGGTATGTTACCACTAAAATAGGATCAACAAATAGAATTATATAAAGAAATTAAGTAAT
>SSNR01000009.1:4879950-4891308 GCA_006937965.1 Callopanchax toddi | reverse complement strand
GCCCAAGACCTTGGCGTGAACTCTGCATCACAGCCAAAGAGGCAGTTAAGAGAGTCATTATGACAAAAGAGGCTTTGTCCCACCTCCAATATATTCTCTGCTTCTTTCTCTCTTCAAAAACCCACTTATCATCCTTTTTCCATTGGTGTTTGATGTATAGTAAGAACAGGAAACAGCATGTCTTGATTCACTATCTGGATTTAAAAAAAATAGTCCACTTAAGTTAAACGCTGACCCGTCAAACAGATAGAATGACGGCTTTAATTTAGCCAGTTTTAGTTATAGGTCTTAAAAAAATGCATGTCAGTTTAGATTGTTTTAACCAGAGCTAGTAATTACATTTCAGTACAGCTCTCAGAAAAAGCTGAGCCCCTCTGTATGTGTCTGTTTACACAGAAAACCCACAGCTGGAAAAAAAAAAAAAAAAAAAAAGACTAAAAAAAGTGGATGTTACATTTCAGGGCCCAAGTTTGCGGTCGGAATGACAGGAATAACTTTTTCTGTCATTTATTTGAGGTGGGTAAACTTTAGCTGTGAAGCTAAAGCTGAAGCTGTTTCACACTGAGGGGCTTTTTTCACACTTTTAATTAATTTTTAGAAAAATGACAGTTTAATGCTTTTAGGTTTTAATAAACTACTATTTTTAGTTAAATAAAATTAGACATAAATCACTGTTTCATAACCAAATATACCAATTAAAAGCAGATGTTGTGAATTAAAAAAAAATCAATTGTTTTAATGAAGTATTTGAACAGATTGAGCAACATTTTTTAAAATCAAACTTTACCCTTGAAGTTTTGTGAATATTTTGATGTTGTTTACACAAGTTTTCAAAAAACCCCAAAAAATAAAATAAAATCCTGCCATGAGTTAAATCTGTGATAAATATCTGATAAAATGAGTTTCTATGGCAACAAAACTAATAAAAAGAGCAACAAATAGACAGATCATATGGACTTTAATGGGAGGGGAAAATTCAGAGTGAATCGTCTGAGTGCAATGAACTCATACGAGTAAAAAGTTAAACACAAAAAGTTATTAAAAGCAGAAAAATAAATATTTTTATAAAGTGTGAGCTCAGTGATCCCTTCTCAGGTGAGATACTGTAGTGTTGAACATATGACAGAGAGGAGCACCGCTCGCTGTGGTAAGAGAAGGAGATGGTGGAAGGTGGGAGTCGGGGAATTAGAGGAGGGGTTCAGGGGTGAGGAGCTACCCTGTGGGCCTCATTATTTTCCTGCTGTTAATTTTTCTCACACATTTTCTCACCCCAGTGCTGTTGATTGGAGGGAAGAATGCCGCTGAAACAAAAAGACCCTTTATTTCAGCTTCAACGCTGTGGTAAGGGAGGAGAAAAAGCGTATGTCGAGGGACATAAAAACATACTTGTTTTTTCTTTTTTTTCATTTTTTCTAAACCTTTCTCCAGCAAAGAGCACGTTTGGGTGACTTGTTTTTTGTGGGAGCTTGGAGATCCCGTTGTTTGACTTCCTGTCACTGATGACCTGATCCATATTTACCGGTAACCTTTAACCCCGGGTCCCTTCCCAGTGGAGCCCACATGTCCCACACAATGACACATACACAAATGCAGGTCCTTCTAAATGATGGCCAGCGAGGGTACTGGCTTGAGACGTAACACTAATTAGAGCCAATTGCAGTAAATTAGTTGATCCCCAAGATGGGTTCTACAGAGAAAAATGTGTCTTAGATGTATGCATGTGATTAGAAGCATTTGTTTGTAGGTTCTGCATGAATAAAGACATTACATGCATCATCTAAAATATATATAGTCTATGTCTGCAGGACACACACACCTGAACTTGCATCTTTTCCTGTAGGTGTGTGTGCCTGTCTGTCTGTGTGTGGAAGCTGGATCAAGAGAGTCTGCTCTCTGTGTACGGCCCATGAGTTTATGACACAGGGGGCTCTTTCATGTGCCCGAGGCTGCGAGAGGGTATGAGTGGTCGGGCGGCTTGGAGCCAGGGTTCACACACTGCTGCCCAATGTCCAGAGCTCCGGGCAGCCAGTCAACGCCAGGGAGGCCTAGCCCTTCTGCCACTGCTCTGGGGAAGTGTTTCGGGGCCTGGGGGTGGTGGTCCAAAGTGGCCGCCCAGAGAGAGCCAGGCCCTGTGCCCAGTGTGATGCCTCAACTGCAAAGGAGTGCTGGGGAGGGGAGGCAGTATTGCCCTATAGGTGGCAAGGTAGCGATGACAGCTGCACAGAGTGGTGCCACTCCAAAAACAGCTGCATCATAGAGTATGTGGATATAAAAAATGCTACAATATATTTTCAAATGAAGCATGATTTTACTATAAACTTTTTTCCTGCCACAGCACTTAGTTTGCCTAAATCAAAAGAACTTGTTTCACACAAATGCACACAAGTAAACGTCAGGTAGTTGGTAAGTTTTTAGCCATGAAAAACTTAAAGTATGTTAAGAATCTGAGAGGTAGAAAGCAACTCTTTACAAAGTCCTCTGGTGTTTATTTGGTTTGGGCTCTGGGACGTTTCCTTAAAAAGGAAGTGAAAACATGCAAAAGCAAAGCTTCCGTTTTTAGTTTTCTTTTTTTTTTTTTTCTTGAAGAAAAAACCTAGTTTCTGTCTCTGTCCTGGTCTTGTGATGCCCTCCTCCTCAAAACAAAAAATGATGTCACCTCTTTTTAGGCCAAGGGTTGAATGACAGCGGTACTTTCCACATGACTTAATGATATCATGTCATGAAGAATCATTTCAACAAAACAGCTAAATGAATAATCTATTATTTTAAAGATCAAAACAACAAAATCCAGTGCTGTATTGATTTTCCTTTCCGTGAATCCTTTCTCTCTGCTCCGTTTCTTCTCCTTCCTCCTCTCTCCCTGTAAGTAAAGACCAGATATCTCAGGCATCGATTCCCCTCAGGTGTCCTTCCTGTCTCCCTCTTTCCCTCCTTATCCTCTGGAGTCAGAGGGTACAGCTTGCAGGCCCAGTCTAAGGTGGAATGAGGGAGAGGACCTGAGATAAAGCAAAGGAAAGTTGCTGCTGCTGCAACTTGATAGTTTTTAGTCCTCTTGTAACATTCCCGTGACCTCCTCCTTGTTTTGGCGCTCTCTCCTCTGTTTCTTTCATAACAAAATACTTTGGAACATGGTCAACTACTTTCACATCTGCATATTTTTCCTCATGTGTTTGCATTACATTCACTGAGCTTTCAGATGCCTCTTAACTACGCTGAATGAAATTCACCACCAAGTGGAGCATCGCGGTCGACGCCAGACAACAAAGGTGTCTCAAAAGCAATGAAACGAGCCTGTGTATGTGTTTGACCTGTGATTCAGAGGCCACGTTAGCAACGTATGGATCCAATTGGGCTGCCAGGAAGCTGACAAAGTGTCAGTGGTCAGCCATGCCACAGGAAGTGATCGATTGTGGGCCTCAAGGGCACTGAGAGCTCTGTCTCTATCTGTTTCCTGCCACAGACGGTCTACTTGACTCTCGCTGCCCACTATTTATTATATCTCCCTCAAGTAATACCAGCTGTTGTTAAAAACAAAGTCCTACAAATAATCCTTTGATAGAAAAGTAGTTTTTAGCTGCAATGCATCATCAATTTGAAAAAAAAAAAACACTTTTTATGCAGAATAAAACTACAGTTCTAGTTACTGATTTGGCTGCAGCATTTGTTTCCCTTGTTGGTGTCATTTTGACCATCTCATCTCTGTTTACTTGTTTGTTTATATTTTTCTCCACCCTGCCTCTCCAGTGCTACCGCCCTCTTCTTGGTAATCTTCCACTGGCAGAGCGATGGGTGGCATGGTGCGAGGGCCTGGGTGTGTGAAGGGTGCTTCAGCTGTGTGTAGGCTGCGTCCATCTGACAGCGCAGTAATGCAGAAAATTATTTATAAAGTACAAATGCACTTTTTAAATTATTTTCATTTTTTGGAAATATGCTCAAGTTGCGCTCACGCTGGTTTGTTAGACTGAACACAAACAAACAAACCATTAGAACCAGTATGTGTACTTCTTTTCTCTGCATGCTCCTTTCTGCTCCCCAGTTCACACATTGCCCAGACTCCCAGAAGACCTTCATTGTTGAGGTGGGGTGTAGGGTGTTTCTCCTTCCCTCCTCCAGCCTTCCCCCCCCCCCCGTTCTCATACTCATCCATCCTCCCACCCCTCCAGGGACTTACCTGTCTGTTGCGTTCATCCATAATCCGCGTGATCTGAATCTTTTTCCTCCCCATCGTCCCCGTCTTTTTCTTTCTCTCCTCTTTCTTAAGAACTTGACGCTTTCTTCTCTTGCCTCTTTTTCTTCTATCTCCTCTTTCTCTTAACTATTCTGCTCTTCCTTTATCTGTCTCTTTTTTCTGCTTTCTATTTGTTTCAATCAGCTCAAAGATTCCAGCATCTGTACCTGCAAGACAGAAGGGGAGGGGTGGAAGAGAATAAGCATTAAATGAAATGAAATATGGCAAAATAGTGAGTAAAAAAAAAAAAGAAAACTATAAAAGTGCCATCATGGCAGCCACAAGGGAGGGTGAAGAAAGACAAAGAATCTGTCAACAATGTTGTGAGAACCGCTGTGTTTTTCACTGTCGATATCATGCAAATCAGTTTTTGCATTTTTTTTTCTCAGGCACCTTCTATGAGAGGAGACAGCGTTGTCAGGATCTTGCCTCGTTCTTTGACAGTGTTTTGGATGTGCCGCTACCTTAAACGCTCTAATCACCAACACTGTAACATTACCTCCACATTGAGAGCTACATTTTGTTTCTTCCCTTGAAACTGCACTGTATTGACAGTGGAGCTGCCAGCCACAACTTTTCCCCCCTCTGTCTGCAGCCCATCGCCAAAAACGACAGATGTGAGCTGCAGGATAAAATACAGATGTAAAACTGAACTCGGTTTTACCGTGTTCTTGCAACATAACGACACAAAAACTATGATCTTTCGTGAAATCCATGTTTTGTTTTGTTTTTTTGCAAACAGGAAAGAAACCGAACTTGTGCTTAATCCAGCTGGAGACGCTGCTTTATCAGTTGCGCCATCTGAACAGTAGTGAATAACTGCGCTGTGTGCAGCTTGTGTTTGTGCACAGTTGAGCAGGAACGTGTGTTTTGCAGGTGGAGACCAGCAGCTGATACCGCTGGACTGCATGTGTGAGGAAGAGAAAGCCTGCGCTCCAAAAAGTTTGAGTGACCGTCCATGTGCGTGCGCATGCATGCGTGTGTGTGCATGCGTGTGCACTCTTGTGTGAGCTTGGCTAAGCCAGAGCTCCGGTGCATCTCTCTAGAGTACTAAAGTAGGCCAACCCAATCTATCTCGGGGAGGAGCAGAAGAACTGTTGTTGTGTTTTCTTTTGACAGTAGAGGTGATAACGTCCCTCGTTATGCAAATGAGCATCCCATTATTTAAGCTCAGTGCAATGCAGGGGAGCTGTCAGCGCCGTCACATTAAAAAAAAAAAATTCTCCATCTACCCTGCCTTTTTTTCTCTGCTTTCCCCTTCTTCTCTCTTCTCTCCTTTCTGAACCACATTTCCGGCACCTGGCAGCACAAGCATCAGACATTGATGTGGAAGACGACACCACTTCACCAAAAGACATGTCAGTCTCAGTCTCTCTCTCTATCACTCTCTGTCTCTCTTTTCTCAAACACCCTTGCTCTTTTCCTCACTCCCTCATATTTTCTCCTTTGCATGCTCCCATACATATACCTCCACATTGTAATGCGCTTTCTTTTATTTTTTTCCCATCCTCCTCTAACCCGAATGCATGTGTTTATTAAGTAACGTGCACAAGGAAGCAGCAGAAAGATCTAAACCCCTTAGTTGTGGCACTTTGCAGTGCACTTGACCTTTTTGTGCTAGAGAATAGGACATTGATAATGAAAGCTTGTAATAAAGACATCCAGGGATACAGTGGCTCTTCATGACAGACCGAAGCCTGTGGCAAAAGCATATGACAGTAGATTTTCCCATGTGCAACAGAAAATACAGGCTTTGTAGGGCTATGGCGTCTTCTTTTTTTAAATTTAAACTGCAGTGTTGTTTGATTTGTTTAAGACAACTCAATTATGAGGTCTTTCAGAGTTAATATGCAAAACATTTATTTATTTTATATATTTTTACAAGACTGTCTCCCAAAAACTTCCATCACACAAAAACAGATAACAATGTGAGACAATACAGTCAGTCAAAAATTTTCCTGAGACGATGACTTGGAATACACCCACCTATGCAGGAACCGAGATGTGAGCATAAATGCTTTATTTGGCAGTTAGAACAACAATCAGACTGCTCCATCACAATAACAAGATCTGAAATAACATTGTGGCAGCTCTGAAGAGGCTATCCAAAACATTTTAGCATTGCTTTGCGCAAACACACCCATCCATAGACAGAAAAACAAAGAGCTGCCCTCTGGTACAAAACAAAAAAGGATGTTGTCAGACAAACTAGGATTACAAGCCAGCACTAAGGCGCTTGGCACAAGACAGCCAGACAAGGATATCAATCAAGCCGGCGTACCTCAATCACAAGCTGACAGCATCATCCCCTCCCAGTCTTTGTACTCAACGTTACCCAGCCCGGGCATTGCTCCAAACAAGGAGGCATTACCTCCATGATCCCTGCCTGCTGGCCTCCACCTCCTCCTCCTTGTTCCTCCTGCAGCTCACTAAGCAGAGCTGAACCTCTCAATGTCAACACCCGCTGGGGCAACACCTTAGGCCTTACGTAACGCTAACACTAAGATTAAGCCTGTGTCCTGAACATTTAATCCCCGATTCTGGCTCTCAGCACCAGCCAGCACTCCCCGAGGTGAGGTTCTGCTGCCACTTAGCCCCGTATTGATGCCTCCACCAGCTCAGCCAGCTCCCCTCATGCCTTTTCATCTGTGCTTCGTCTATACCTCCTCCTACACAACAGGGCAAGTTGCCTTCCCTCCACCCCCCCAACCCCCCCCCGCGTTTGCCACCAACCCCCCTCCCCTCCACTTTTCCTCACACCCGCCCCCGTCCCATATGAGAGCCAGACAGCTTCTGGTTAAGAAGTGAGTGCCCACCTCCTCATCGGGCTCCTTTCCCTTTCCTTTCCGTGTGGTGGATAGAGCATCATTTAACTTAACAGATTACCACTGACTCACTAAATCCAATTTAGCCTCATGACGCCAAGACAGAAAACTGGAGGGAATCGCAGGAAACAAGCGGCGCTTATTGAACTTGTTCAAGTGGGGTAGCATTTTAGTTCTCACCTGGACTTTTTTTTTTTCAAAATTTTGAAAGCCAGTGAAGTTGAAGTGAGGGAAAAGAAGTGAGAAAGTAAATTAAAAGTCACAAAGAAAAGAAAAAAAAAACACTTTAGCAATCTGAACCAATTTACCAATCAAATAAAATGGAGGAAATGATGAATATACACATTTGAGATTATTTATCTATTCTGTGGACTCTGGAAGGAGGCCGGTGTGGACGATTGTTGAGGTCAGAGAGCTCGGTATCGCCAAGCAAACAGAAGGACAACAGTTGCTCCTCTGCTTTGTTTCACATCTTCAAGCTTGAAGTTGGAGAGGTGACAATGAAAGGCAAGAAGGGTGGTAAGAGGAAAACAGAGAAATTGAGTGAGGAAACGGAAATGGAGTGAAGCATAAAGAGGGATCTTTTGAACAGGCACCATGCCTCTCCAGGGGGAGGGGAAGAGCTGTACCCACGACCCTCCCATCTGTTAAGCAGACGGATGAAGAGAGAGAGAGAGAAAGGGAGAGAGATGAACACTGGGGGGAGGATAGGAGAGATAGGGAGGGAGAAGAGATTCAGCACATAGATCTAATGAGCGTTTTCTCTCCATGTCTCAGAAGTGAAGCTGAGAGGACAATGAGAACATATTCACTCAGAGCACCACAAGGCTTGATTCTAGGTCGCCTCTCTCCCAAGTGTTTAGTCACTAAAACTAACATACAGCACATGGCGCTTTTTCACATTCAAATAGACATCTGATGATGTGGCTTGGCATAAAGGACATATAAGGAAGGTGTCTCCTTCAGCTGAAGTGGACAGCAAAAAAAGAGGAACAACTTTGACTCATGCTCAGGCCTAATTCATCATTCTGAGAGACAGCTGCTGAGTTGTGTTTGTGAATGAGGAGAATGGACATGTCAAGAAATCTACAAGAACCAAAGTTCTAAGAAATAATAATAATAAAAAATGCTGCAGACAGTCATTTAGTGAACTGATTTCTGCATTTAGAGAAAAGTGAAGGAAAATGTTCAGAACGAAACAAGCGCTCTTCTAAAAGTACCGCCTGCTGAATTCTGCTGATCCTGCTCTTCTTAGACACTAATTCTAGATGTTAGAGCAAATTGGGGAAGGTCATTTATCACAGCAGAATTGGCTATGTTTTTCCAAGAAACTCCGCTTCGACAATGCAAGGTACATCTGTAACACATTTGGTCACAGTTTGTATATATAGAGTGGTTCATATACGTTTGGGGGAATGAAACAGATTTTCTGTGGTTTACAACACTGTAACCGAAGCAATGTTATGGGGCACTTTGCTGGCATAGTTTGACTTTTCTTATACCCTTATAAAGATAGGAATCACTGTAAACTAGTCCAAATGTTTGTTTTTTATTGAAGGAAAGGTTTTTGTGTTTTATATATCCTCGTGCTTATTAGATAAAAAGTCCCAGAACTCTTTGATTATCATTTAAAAGTTATAATCACAATACATGAAGTTTGACGTTATTAGATTTAAACCTAAATGGACCAGAAAAGATCTGCTGTCATTCATAAGAAATAACATATTAAACTGTCATGAATTCATCTTTTAGGGAATTTACAGAACACAGAAAACCCTTTTTCCCTTTAAGACCCTTTAATGTCCACACCAAAGATATTCTGTAATCATTATTTTCATGCATTAAATTCTTTTGGGGGGTAAAAATAACAACAATGTTATAAACATCAAGCTGTTTCAAGTTCAGCTTGAATAGGATAGAACAACAAAAAAATAAGCCTTATTTGTCATTTGACCAGAATGTAAAAGGCTTCAAATAAACTTTTGCTTTGAAGAAGACAAAACATTTAAAAATAGATTTTTAACTAGTGTCCGTAAACAGACAATTTTTATTTTTTGCAGAATTTTTTTTTTTTTTTGTGTGTGAATTCACGTGTTAATTCATCTGATTTGGATTTAATGCCACACAGTGGCTTCTTATCTCCAGTTTGGGTGGAGGATGATATATTTATATACTGTACCAGCACAAATGAGAGGAAGGGAAGGCTCAAGCAAAACGAGCGAGTCAATGGTCGAGCAGGATGGAACAGAAAAAAATATGTACCAGGTCTCATTGTGCCACTAATGTCATTACAGGCAGTGACTCCTCTGTGTGGCATGCCGCTCTCTCCATCTGTCAGACAGAGATAGGCAGGGTGACGAATGGCTATCACTGTTACTTTTCTCATCCCCCACCACCTCCATCCCATTCCAACGTCTGATTCTTTTTTGAGCGCTGGGGGAGAGGAGTGACCTGAACCTGGGTGGTAGCCCACACGTAGGTGGGCACCTATGAATCTGAATCTCGGCAGATATTAGGGCTAATTTAACATGTTAGCAGCTAAAGAGATTAGCAACATGTACATCTGGGGATTAAAGCGTTAGTGGTGGATCATCTTATAATGTGTTCATTCCTTCTTCTTTTTTTCTCCCAGTGCGTTTTTAGCGTTTCTAGCTCGGCTTGAATTTTAGAAGCTGCTGTACGTGTGTGTGTGTGTGTGCGCGTCTCTCTTTGTATGTGTGTGTTGGAGGATATGTCTTCACCTGTCTCTCTCTATTAAATCACGGTTTAGTTGGATCATTAGTGAGACAGAGAAGGTTTCACTTATATTCTATTTTCAATCTCTGCGTGCCCTAGAACTGAGACACCTGTCTATTGATAAGTAGAAAAGTGAGCCAATAGCCTGTGGTTGGCACACGTTTTATACATTCTGTCAAGCAGTCATAACTGTGATTGACACTGTGGAACAAAATTTACTATTATAAGCAGCAGCTTGAGAGCCAGCGCCACTAGATTAGCTCTCAATTCCTAATCAATGCCTGTTTAAAACACCTTGTGACATCATTAAAATGTGACTTTAATAGATTTTTACGCTGATATAATTTAGTTGATCTCTTATCCCTGAATCCAGCAGCTTCTGCATGTGGGCTTAAAGGATGGAGAGACAGGAAACACATACACAGCTCAGTGGCAGGATGTGACAACAGACAGGGACAATCAAAGGTGCTAACGGTGTTTCCTTTCTTCAATTTAGTCTGCACAAAATTTGGGACAAAACTGACATTTTTTTGTCTATTTACCTCCAACATGACAAGAGCACGTCTCTAATCTGTAACAATGACACCAAATAGAAGTCATTAAAATAATAAGAAAGAAAGAAGAAAAATTCCAGTAACGCGGCACATAGAACTGTTTAAATTTTCAGCAGCCGAGTTAACTTCTGAGTAATTTCAAATATGGTTTGGGGTGAATCTATCCCCGTGGAGAGAGTAGATGAATACATGATCATATTCTCTAAAGGAAAGCAATTCTTATGTTTAACTTCAAAATAAACGAGGGCAACAGCTGTCATAGTTGTCCATTAAATCAAAAGTTGGGATAAGCTGCAATAAAATTTGCATTACTTGTAGTCAGAGAGCAATGAGAAACGTGTTTTATTTTGCATAATATTGTCTGAACCTTATAAAAGATGTCACATTTAGTCATTTATTCATGTTTATTATAACTTTTTTAAATAATTATAAAAAGCAACATCTTTATATTTGTTATACTTGATTTTAATGATTTAGATGTTGAATTATACTCTAAGCGATTGGACTCTGAACAAAGAGAGGGAGTCCTGAGGGCTGCTCTTCGTTTGGGCAGCTGTACGTTTCACTCAGCACCAGGAAGCCCAGGCCTTGGGCCGTCACAGCAGCGGCAGCAGAGATAGGTAGCCATCCGTCAGAGCCAACACTCAGACAGGTGAAAGCCATCTTTCCATAACCCAGTGCTGACTTCCCCAAGGACAAAATGACTTGACATAATGCGTCAAGCCCCCCTCTTTGAAAGGAGGCCAAGAGCTGTAAAGCTGCAGCTGCTGGGCCAAAAGCAGACGAACAAGAGGCCACACATGAAAGCAAGGAGAGGCCAAACAAACAGGGGCATGGAGAACGAGTAGCTGTAGTGGTTCAAAAGGAATGCTCTCTCAATTGCAGGCAGCGTTTTGTTGTGACAGTGGCTTATAGCCACGAGTGATAAACAAATAAACTCAGATGACCGCAGCTACATAAATACCCTTGTGCCAAACTGGGGGAAAAAACGGTACCGGCAAAAAAAAAAAAAAAA
>SSNR01000009.1:4823727-4879940 GCA_006937965.1 Callopanchax toddi | reverse complement strand
AAAAAAAAAAAAAAAACAAAAAAAAAAAAAGGAGAAGAGGAGAAAAAGAAGAAGCAAATGCAAACCACGGTTTGAAGAGGTCCGGAAAGACTGGAATGAATCACTGTGCAGTACATTCAGTCTTTCCATGGTAAAAACATAAGGAGGGGAAATAGATTTATTCAAGTGTAAAGCAGAGATAGAAATTATGAGAGAGAGAGAGAGAGAGAGAGAGAGAGAGAGAGAGAGAGAAAATAAACTTATTAGTGGTGACAGAGTGCAAGGTGAAAACAGCGTGGCAGAAGGGAGTGAAATGAGAAGTACTAAAATGGTTTTGAAAATGGAAGCGGTGCTGATTGTGATGATACACATCTGATGTTTAAACACAAATAACTTTGCTAAGTTTCACTTTATCAACACGGCTATCATTTCTTTCACTTCTTCCTCTCTGCTGGTCCCTCAGTTTGTGTCACTCCCCAGTCGGCGTAAACCGCAGGCCTAATTCTGATGTCGCGCCATAAGACCCAGGTGTAAGCCGACGCTAAAAGAACAGGAACAGAAAATTAGCTCACAAATCTACGTGAATAGTTGCCCTCTCGGAAATGAGGTGCACGGATAAGTAGCTCTCCTCTGATCTATGATCACTAAAGAAACAACAACCCCACGAACAACAAGCCAGTTCAGTTGAATTACTGCACAAAACCCTTCAATAATTGTACCCAACCCCCGCAGGAACAACCGGGAGTCATGTCACTAAGAACACAAAGCAATGACATATTCACCCAATTATGTTCTCTGCCGAGTATGACAATGTCTCAGGATGTTAGCAATGTTCTCCAATGGGGGGAGCAGGGCAGGAAAAGTGTGTATGTGTCAGAGGTTTGAAACGGGAGCTAAGACCTCATGTGGCCTGTGCTTAGACATCAACCACGCCTTCAAGAAAATCTGTTCACATAAAATAATTAGAAACGCCAACTACTTACTGACAAATTTAATAGATAAAACTATAGATTTTTTTTGTTTTGTTTGCAGTTTTGGTAAATAAAGGGAAAGTGTGTGCATGACTGTGCTTTGTGAGTGTATATGAGGGAGGAAGTGGGGATCTAAGTATTCTGTTTCAAAATAACTTCATTTTTCTTATACAGTAAAATGCTTCAGCACCTTTTAGTTTGAAATAAACTCATATTTTCTGTAGGACATCCCTTCAGAAACGACCCAGTTCACCCAAACCCACTGGTCATCTGATTGGTGAAGAACAGCAATTCAATCACAGACAAAGAACTGGACAGGAAGTATGGAAATGCCATTGATGGCAACGTCATGAAGCGATGAGCACACACAAAAAAAAGCTTGGGACAAATTGATAGACTCTCTTCGGTATACAGACAATAAGATCTGTCACTCTCAAGATCTTTTGCACCACCATATAAAGGGAAAACAGTTTATCAACACATGACGTCATTTCTATTAAAAAATGTGTTGCTTACTTATGAAGAGGCACAGCTTCCCCAACTCTTCACCCCACACTGTATCACCGGCAGACATCATGTTAGAGACAAAATACACTGATGATTTCATCACACCCCCTCCACCCTTAACTCTTTTTTCGTTGCCACAGTATTCTAATCACCCTAATTAAAAGCTTTGTTCATTTAGAAATCTCTGATGACAATTTGTTTCACTCTACCCTACAGCAGTGGTAGCGGTGAAGAGAGGAGAATTAAATTTGATCTTGTGACAGCAATTATTAAATGCTCCCTCCTGGCCTCAAATAAGGCCCGCAGGCTAATGCTAACATGGCTAACCCTCACGCAGCCACAAGGTGCCTGGTGCATTTCTTCTTCCTCAGCGGCTACATTTTGTCACTTCTTTTTGTTGTGTATGTACAGTGAGTTTGAGAGGGTGTGAGTCTGTGGGAGACTGTCAGCTCTGTGGTTATGGGTTATTTTTCATGCTAGCTGATGAGAAGAGGTTTCCCTTTTTTGGCTGTATTTGTTGTAAGTAAGTCAGCATGTGCAAACTGGAAGATTTATGAGGAAGTTGTGGAATACTCTATTTTTTCCTGTCAGGCTTCATCAGCATGTCTGGATTCTAAAATGACACTATAATGTAAAGTTATAATCATTTTCAGCTAATATTAGGCAACCTGGTGGAGCTCTCGTACCTCGATGCTGTTGGGACACCAACGACATTACATGTATGGGTTGCTGTCTTTGCTGAGTTGAAACCATAGCTGCAACTCTGCTTTGAGTCTATGCACAGTGTGTGGGTAATTTGCAGAGAAGTAGAAGGTTGCACACTTCAACAAGGATGTCCTTCATAGAATCGACCTTCTGATTTTTTCTTTTTTTCTCTCCTTCGGTCCCTGTGCTCCACTAGGAAACCAAGTAACCTAGATCACAGAGTAGGGAGAGCGGGGGATTGTGACAGAGAAAGAGAGATGGAAAGAATAGGATGCAGAGGAAGAGTCTGAGCAAAAGTTAGAAAAAGATTGGGCTGATTACCGGTGAGCCTGTCAGTCATTTTGTTTCGAGTCCTTTAAGTTGAGACAAAAATGGATCTACTGTACTAATAAACAGTTAGTCTTGTTCCCTATTTCAAATCCAATTTGGCTACAAAGACAAAAAAAGTGATACATTTAAAAACGTTGATTTCTTATGTTGTAAAAAAATAATAAAGCATGTTAGAGGGGTTTAAAAAAGTCTTTTTCAACATGTAGGCTCAGTATTTCTACTCTCACAGTGTGTTACAGTTCCCAGAGGAGAGGTGGTGGCAGATTTCATGAGGCAAAAGGTTGTATGCAGTGTGGAGGGCGTGTGGCGGCATACGGTACCTACAGATCAGCCTCTGTTTAGGGGAGTGGCCCCCACTAAGACTCGAGCCAGGCCTAGACCCAGTCCAAGCCTCTCATTACTCATCGGCTGGGTGCCGCGTTCGTTTTTGGAGTGGTTTAGGTTGGGGGGGCGGGGGTGGAACTGGTGAGGGTCTGGCAGTTCCACTGTACTCCACTCCCAGCACCATCACAAGCCGACCTCATCAAAGTGAGCGCTCGTAATTTGTCACAGAAAGCAGCCAATTAACATATGTTAGGGGAGGAGGGAGGACAAGAAGAAGGGAGGAGAAGGAGGAGAGGGTGAGTGAAAAAAGATAGCGTGTGATTAAAGAGTCTGCACAGCTGCACAACATCAAGATGGCAAAGAGAGGTTTAAAAGAGACCTCAGACCCAGTAATCTGATAAAGCATACTGTTACTTAACCTCCATAAGCAAGAGAGAGTCAGGCGAGGAGGGAAGGGAAGAATGAAATAATAGAGACAAACAAATATTAAATTACTGCTGTGAATCTACAAGCTTTGGCAGAGTACCTTCACTCTGAAGATGTGGCCAGTGAAGGCTGCTGTATCACCCCTTATGCTACTGTTTAGCCAGCGTCTATTTTTAGCTAAACACCTACTTCACATAGCTCATATACAAGAACGGACCAGGAAGCTCTAGATTTTTCCTTAAACCACGTTTTCATCTGAAAATGTAAACTTCTGTTTCTCACCACATTTGAACTCCCTTTCTCATGAAACAAAACTTGTGTTTTTTTTCAGTTTTCATTTATTTTTCTGTCACAAAGTGTGAGACAAGTTCCTTACATTCTGACTTGTTTGTTTGCTTTCAAATTCTTGATCCTCGTGGTTGGTTTTTAACGCGCCGCGTGCGGTTATTTATGCTGTGTGTGTGTGTGTCCGTGTGCACGACTGTATGACTGCACGTCTGCGCAACAGCGTGCGCACACTTATGTGTCTGTTGTTGTTGTTGATGTTGTTGTTGTAGGAACATCTTGTGAAGTGAGTCGTGTGATATTTTGCCTTGTTGTTGGATACGGTGGCAGGCTGAATGCATTAGCATTGCGCGCCGATGCCATTCTGTGTTCTGCCGTCTCTCAGCCACCTCTGCCTTGTCTCTCTACAGCGACTGATCACACGGGTTGACAAGCAAGTTCGGGTATTCGTATGCCTCGCCATCCTTCACTATGTGGGCTCAGGCTTTTTCAGGGAGGGAAATGTGACAGGCAGGGAGGAATCTTTAAACAAATTTTGATAGGTTTTAGATTCTCTTTTGGAAAGTTAAGTCACGGGGAAATCCCCAGAGCAAAAAAAAAAAAAAAAAAACCCCACCAAAACCAGTATTAGTATTATTAATAAAGTTGATTTTACTGAAATCAAAAATGAAATCAAGTGAGTCTAATTGGTAGAAAAAAACAAACACAGAGTGGCATATAAATCACAACTATTTGTTTTTCCTCCTCTTCCTCTCTCTTGCACTCTCATCCATCAAGCATCACTCATTGTTTATTTATTTTTCCTTTATGGGAAATAAAAAAATGGGGGAGATTCTTGTGGAAGAGGGGTGCACTGAGGGGGCAGCGGTGAGTCGTGGTCATTCTAAAATGCTCGCCGCATCTTTTTGTCATCCAAACTGGTGGTTCGATGACGGACCTGGCTGCCTGGAGTTCCCCCCCTCTGCCACCCCCTCCACTCAAATCCCTCTGCTGTGAGCACAGCTGCACCGTTCACATAACCTCGCCTGCTCCCCCCCACCACCACCCAAATCCCCCCTGCTAATGATAGCAAAGCACGTCCCATCCACAAAGCAACAGCTTTTTCCACTTCTTGCGCTTAGACACAACTCAAACCAAAATGACAAGAAGACTGGACGTGAGCAGCGGGCACAACGTACCCCCCTTTTTCCTACTTTGCCTCCATCTCTTCATTTTTTCTCATATCATTCAATTCCTTCCCCTTCTACTCACCCCTGAGAAAAATTCCAAGGCTGTATGACCCAAGGAAGGGCTGAGAACATCCACAAGCACACACACTCTCTCACACACACACATACTTAACTAAACATTTAACAGCACACTGCCCATTTTTCTCCCTTGCAAGTGACCTGCAGCACAGCTGTGTGTGGGAATGTATTTGTAGGAGGGTCAAATGTTTTCATACCTGCACACTTTACTGGTTTTATTATACATTTCATATATATATGTGTGTGTGTGTGTGTGTGTGTGTGTGTGTGTGTGTGTGTGTGTGTGTGTGTGTGAGCATGTGTGTAAGCAGTGGAGGAGGGAGGTGAGCAGTTCTGGGCTTCTGCTGCGCCTACTGTGCATTATCCCAAATAAACAACTCATTACACGTGTACTTAACCGAGGGGAACTGGCGAGCAGTGGAAGCTAATCCCCGTTATCGTTCCCAGCGTTTCTCTTCCGATTAGGCTGCAGGGAAGAGCAGCCCCAGAAGGTAGGCCGCTCAGCGCAAAAGGAAGAAGACAGAGAGGAAAGAAAGAGGGAGACAGAAGAAAGAAAAGGATTTGAGTCAACTTCCCACAAGTGCCTTTCTTACTTATATAGCATTCTTTTTCTCTTTGTTTTATTTTCTTCTCTCTGCTCATTGCTCTCCCTCGCTTTCGACCACCTCTCAGAACTGGGTCATCGACAAGAACGTGCAGCAAGCATTTTGAAGAACACGGAAGGAGGAAAAAATAAAAAGCATGTTCTTGCTATGAGAACAATCTGAGGTTTCTTTAACAAGAAGCCTCACTTATCAAATTAAGCTGTCAAAAGTACATTAATAAAAGGCAGCACAATTCCCTGCACAGAGAACGAGTGGGGAGAAGAGCACATTTGGGTACAAAACAAAGAAAAAGAAGAAGAAAAGACCCCTCGTTTGCTGTGTAAAGAGACAGTCCAACCAAGGGCTGTAATGGTTTGCAAAGACTCTCTACTCTCTCTTTATGGACCACTCATAATATGATTACTGAGCACCTATTATGAGGGGCTAAGATGCAGAGTGTCACTCAATGAGATGGTGAATAATATGTCAGGCTTGGATGCAGCAGGGATGACACTTTTTTCAATATTATAAATGAAAGAACATCTGAGGGTGATGATGTGGCTCCAACAATTAGTACAGTGGAGGAGTACGATGGCCTGTGAAGGATAACAGGATTAATCAACAAGACTGTCATTTGGCCACATATTAAAAACACAGAAATGAGCTTGACCATGGTTAATCTGTGGACGATGATTAAAATATAAAGAAGCGTTGCTGTTGGAGGGCTTGCCTACCATTTAATTAAACATTTTGTCATCTAAAGGCTCTCGTTATGATACAAATCTGGAGCTAAAATGCTTGTTTTCGAGAATGTGAACAAACGTTCGTGCAGAAATGGGGCACTGATGATGAAAACAACGGCATTTATAAAACAAAACAACAATAGAGAGGACCAAAATATCAAGTAGGGATCAGAAACAACCATTATGAAACCCCAATTAAAACATTTTCTCCATTCTATCAACTCACTATTACTAAGAGCAAAGTCACACGTGGAAGATTTGACTTCCAGAATCATACTATTTAAGTTAAGTCAAGTTTGTTTTAAAGTTCTCTCATTACAGTTTTTTTTAGATTAAATGAAATAGGTTTGAATTGGTATCAGTGTCGGTCTGAGCTGTGCAAAAATTGGATGAATGGATTTTGGAATCGATGCATCTCGATGCCCTGACTCATGCTGATACTCACCTTGGTGACATTTTATCCAGTCCTATTAGTTTTCTTTATGATTTAAAGAAAAATAAGCCTTCAGGTTTTATTCTCAATGTGACAGAGTCAGATTAGACTTCTCATGCTCAACTCTGAGCCCTGTGTTTCTCACACCCTCAGTCTGCATCCTGTCTTTTACTTTTTGTTATTGTTGCTTGGCCCCCGGGGGTGAGCGTGGGGGGTGTTGCTTAGCCATTACCCGTAGTGGGTCAGCAAAGGCTGGATGTGACGTGGAGGAACCGGGACTCTGGAGCCAAGACAGGTATCTCCCCCCTTCACTCCCCCACCTCCGCACTTCCTCAGCTATTTATAAAACCATGAGTCCAGAAACGGGCCAAAAATAAGACAGAGGCCATTTTTATCCATACTGATAAGAACACACACACACACAAAAACACACAGGAAACTGAAAAAATCCACACACGTAAACAACTAAAAGTCAAAAAGTCTTTACAAAACAATGAAACCGTCTACGTCGTCGTGTCGAGCAACCGTGCAAATACACACACACACACACACACACACACACACATAGAAGACAAAAGTCAATACGAAGGCTGAGCTATTTCTGTCGAGAGCACTATTTAGGAAGTGTGGGCCAGGTGCCAGTATTCTCCTCAGTATCGTCTGGCCGTCATTGCAGTGGGGCTGTTATACAAACTCACCTCTTTCCTCTCTCACCCTCGGTCCTCACCCTTTCCACCCAATCCTCTACTCCATTGTCACTCCTCTGTGTGTGTGTGTGTGTGTGTGTGTTTCTCCTACATAAACAAGGTTATATTTGTCTTTCCACTGGGTCGAACCACAGTGCCAGGTGAAAGCATCTATTGGCAGGATAAAGAGAGTGGTTGGTGTGAGACCACAAGGCCCCACTCTGCCCAGCAAACCTTGAAGAGAAGCGGCGGACTGGAGTTTCAAACAAAGTGCCCCCCTCATTCATTATACATGCAACTGCACTGAAAATCTCCTTCCGCAACGCCATCTCCTCTCCTCCTCTTTCTTTCTCTCTCTCCCTCTCTCCATCTTCCTCACTCCCTTCCCGCCTCGTCCCTCTTCACTCCTCTCTTTCTCTCTCTCTCTCTTTTCCCCCCCAGACAGAGCATCTATAAAGTATGAATAAAATTAATGACATCACGAGCTGCACTTTGGAAGAGCCACTGTAGGAAAAAGCCATACATCACCGAGCAAAAGGGAGTCGAATTTTTAAAAAGTGTTTAAAAGGAGAGAAAAAAAATGACAGAAAGAAAGGAAAAGGGGTGTGGGTGGTAGGCGTTGCTTCACTCTTCTCCACCCTCGGGGCACTTTGATACTGTTGTGACTATTACTGTAAGTTTGAATCCCGACATCTTTCTGTTACAAAAATCTTTAAACACCATTAATCTTTTAATCATTTTTAAAATTCCACTTTGTAGCTGCAGATCTCTTTTTTCCCTTCCCTGCTTTTTGAAAACCTTTTTTTTTCATCCTTTGGTTTGCTTAGTGATGCATGTGGTCACAACGGGCCTATGCTGCACATTATTTCACAGTCTGGCCTTTGGGCTGGGAATGGCACAGATGACATTGGAAAAGAACAGTTGTGTGGACTTTGGCAGGACACCGTCTGGTTAAGATGAGTTGTACTTTTTTTTCAGGACATCAGTAACAGATTTCTTAGAGTCCGTTGGAGATGAAGAGTAAATCACCTGATGTTACAGCCCAGTTATCTGAGGTTATGATGGAAAATAAACACCCTATTTAGGACAAAAATTCTCCCTTGGAGCCGAAATAAATAGATTCATCGATTGCGCTGACAGTCATTTGAAATCACATTGTTTCATAACAAAAGCAGGTTCACACAAAAGCCTGACTTGGTAAATTTCCCGTGAATTCAGCGTGTGAACACAAGATCTGCTAAAAATACCCAACAAGCAACGTGAAGCTGAGATCCAGGAGCAGCAATGGATGTAGAGCAGTGGCAGCAGCGGCGCCGTGGATCGTGGCAGGCGACTGAGCGGCGGGGGTTTCAGAAGGATCTGAGCCTGTGTGAGGCCGCGGCACAGAGGTACCTCTGTGCCGTCTCACTGGACTCTGTTGCGGAATGACTCTGCTATGTTGCAGTTGTGACAAAGATAAATTGCAGCCGCTGGAAGACATTTCAACATATTTTTTCCTCTCCTCCTCCTCCCCACACACTCTCTCTCCCTCCCATTCTCCGCACTTTTTTTACTTTTTCGTTGGTACTGGATGCATTCCAAATGTGTCCCACACCAAAGGGAGATGACGACAGGGAGATATCGAAGAGTGTGTCTTTCCCTGAAAATATCGCAGGTTCTAGACTTTTTTCCCATTCTCAACATTTACATAGATGGGTTTTCTCCCATGAACATATTTGAACTAATTTCTAAATATTTAACCTCTGATTCAGGTTTTATTTTGCCATTCAAGTCTTGATATTGAAGCTTTTAGTGTGATATGAACCCTCTGATGTTTAGACAAAGAAGTCCTAGCTCTTCTCTGCTCTAAATGTTTCTCTTTAACTTATCATTCAAAGTCTTTTGCTCCCTGCACTCCTCCAGCCTTCTCGCCTCCCAAGACTCAAACTGTCCAAATATTTCCAAGAGCAGGCCTCAAGTATGGCGAGGTGTTTCGGGTGTCTCGTTAGGTGGGCTCCAGCTGACGATATGATTGTGTGGTCAGCACCGCTGAGCGCAGACCACCCAGCGCACAGCTGCTGTAATAATGACCAACATGCCCGGGCAGGAAACAGGAAACAGGATGAAGAAGAAGGCAGGACATCCTGTTCATCTAGATCAGCGTGACATCACCGAAGCATCACTCTCTAATGAAGAATAACGTGATAGGAGGCCAAACGTGTCACTGCTTTGCTCTTAACTTACCCCACCTCAAAAATATTCCTGTCTACGTCTTCACCGCGTGTGTCTTTGTCTGTTTTCATGTGCATCACTCTTCTCAGTTTGCCTTATCAGCCCCTCACATTGACACTGTTTTCCAGACTGCTCCATCATCTCAGACATCAAATCAAACCCAGTGTGAGAAGAAAAGGAGAAACAAAAAACATGCATTTTCATTTGAATATACACCAGCACCAACCTCACAAAACTCAGAAGGAAAATTTAAAAAAAACGAGAAAACACACAAACAGAAAACCGAGCGCAAAAACCTCCCAGACACACAGCACACACCGACAGACAAACACACAAAGCACAAAACAGCAAACACAAAGCACAGCACAGCCAGAAGTCTGCTTTATGCAGAAATATTCTAAAGTGTGTTTTACAATACAATTAAACATCAAAGGCTGAGATATTCCTCTGTGATCTTTAACACCCCAGCGAACATACCCCCCCACACACACACACACCCTCATCCACTTACAGCATGCACAGAAAGTTTCTGAACGTCATTGCTAATTACTAGATAGAGACAGAAGAATGCTTTGCATTATTATGCAAAAACCAGGACATATTCAAATATATGCATTCAACCCACCATAAACCACTCAAGGACTGTGTTGTTTATTTTAGATTATTGACACTTTTTCCATCAAAGTTTTATGTGTAATTGCAACTCTTGTAAAAAAAATTTATTTGGGTGAAAAATTTCCAAAACACAACGATTTGGAAAATGAGAAAAATGTGTTCAGAATAAATAAAACTTTTGTAATGACGGTTATACTTTTTTATTGGTACTATAACATTCATAAGTTTTTTAAGAGTTAAAAAAAGAGTAAAATCCATGCTTCATGCAATATTAGAGACTTGAGTCATTAGACAACACAGGTATTTCACCTTCTACTAAACAGTTAACCAAAAAAGAAAAGAAACTATTATATCTGGGTGAATTGCTTAATATTTCTTCATCATTTCATCCTGAATATACCCTTAGTGGTTTAAGTTATTATTCTCATAATCTAGAGCAAATATAATTGTCTACAATTGACTCTCGTGTTACCTATTTATTTGAGCCAAAGGGCATGAAGTCCAATTACAGTTCTTCAATATCTAGACCCAGATCTCGCCAACCGGCTATCTGCAAATAAATGTTTTACTGCTGTTTAACTGAGCAAACTCTGTAAACTCCTTCCAAAATATTTGAAACCATTAGCGAGGAAAAAAAATACTTGAAAGCAAAGCAAAAGGAGCTATTAAACTATTTGCTTTAACATAAATACATTTGATGTTTCCTTTAAGAATAATGTTTTCATAGAGCAGGCTTTCCATGAGGGAGGGGATGTTGAAATGTGCCTTTTGTGCAGAATTATGGGTACACGACTTACTTTACACTCAGAAGTCAACTTTTATGTGGATTTCTATCACAACAAATATTTAAGTGCTTTATTTTTGCACTTTTTTGGAGGGATGTGATTGGAGATATTTGCAGCAGTCTATTCACCAGCTACGAACTTTTAAAACACATGGCAGAACCTTGCAAAACCCTCACCACGGAATACAATGTGTTCCTTCCTCTCACTTAACTAAAGCTGTGCTGAGCCCCTGGTGCACAGCAAAGTGCCCTGACAATCGGCTCAATGCCCCGGCCAATCAGAGGGACACGTGACCTCCTAATCCCTCTCTGTGAGAAGGGTAAGAGTGTGTTGTCACTGTTGGTTTTGTGAATCAGCGCCCCAAAATCCCAAATGGTTTGCCGAGAGGTAGAATAGGACTTAGAATAAGAGAAACAAAAGCAGCGCAGGCCATGAGAGTGTGGGTGTCGGTGCGTGCATGCATCCTAAAGTGTGTGTGTGTGTGTGTGTGTGTGTGTGTGTGTGTGTGTGTGTGTGTGTGTGTGTTTGAGAGAGAAAGATGGAAAGGACAGGGTTTTGCCTATTGGTGTGTATTTGCTCACAATGTGTGTAGACGTGTTTGTGAAGGGTCTCAGAGATTACAGGGCTCGGATGACAGCGTCCTCTGTGTGTGTAATCGTGGGTCCACATGTGAGTTGCTCACCTTCCTCTGAGCAGATTAACCTAACACTAAATCCCAAGAGAGCAACAGGCCAGAGAGCCACACTCAACAACTTCACTGACAATGGTCAGAGGAGGAAAGGCCAGGTGTGAAATCTTTTACACACATGTATTCAAATTAGGAAAAAAAAAATAGAAAAAATACTAAAACAATACACAGACCACCCTGTTAAAATTAAAAATGTAATCTTTAATGTGGCATTTATTTCAAATAAGGAGTTTTTTTCATTTGACCATAAATAACTGAGCTCTAAGTGTCTGTAAAAAATGCAGTGCGCTTTAGAGAAACACTCAATCTGATGTACTGTAACAGGGAATTATACTTATTAAGCATTAAAGTATTAGATCCCTTTATAATATATACTTTATTTAATCTTTTAAATCTCACATTCATTTTGCTCATTTAAAAAGAAAAACTATAACTAGATTTTTTTTTTTACTTATAAAATAAATCTAATAATTTACAAAAATTGCATTTAGTTTTGTGTTTCAGCACCGGCTTGAATTAAAACAAAGTGTGATGTTCTGTTTCTACCTTTTCAATCCAAAGTTTATCCTGACATTTCATCTCTGGGCCTCTCACACTTCAAACATGAGACAAATTATCCCCAGTAATAATTCAGCTCTAAATCTGCAGCAAGCTGCAAAAGTTGCCACGAGTTAATTATGTTGTCTCCTTATTAATCCTCTCACTGCAACAGGTTCAGCTGAGCCACACGAGACTGAACTAAGCTGCACCTTGTAAATATATGACATTTACTGTTGCACAATAAGTCAATCTCAATCACAAAGTCGCGGGGAGGGAAGGAAATGAAGCTCAGCCTGAACAGGAGAAAATGTTAGCCAAAACATTAATTTGTCATAAGGTCAAATGTGTGTTTTGTTTAAAGAAAGTACATCTAACACACTGTGTGCTTCTGTAGGCAATGACAAAGTGATATAATTATTTAAAAGCTACAAAGTTATTATGATCTGTGGTTGTGTTTGGATCTGTGCGCGTAAAAAGACCTGCTTATCCGAAAAGTTGCTGCTGTTCTTGAGTTTTTAATTAATTATATGATAATGAGTGATTTATTTTAGCAATATGAGTTGATTTGTATTCTTAATCATGTGATTTGGAAGTTTATTTTCAGACTTTCCGCAAAAGAAATATGAATTAAGTCTAGAAAACATTTTTTCCGCCACTTTTTACGCGGCACCTCTGTGCGCAAAAGTATGTAAAAGGGGGTGACTTTTTAAAAAATGTTTTAATAGAGTTCCGGACTGTCCGCCTGCATGTGGACACGAGGAAGCTGCACAAGGTCAACACAGCTGTAACACCACCAAAGACAATAAGAGACATCTTCTAATAGACCAGAACCTGCTATTTGATGTCACCTTGTAATTATAGTACACAGTTGTCACCGGCGTGAGTCGACAGAGGTCACAACAAATCGATACACGCGCAGTGAATTCACTTTATAGACAGCGCGCATCAAAAAAAGCCCTCAAGTTTCCCCTTTTATAAAAAAACAAACCTCAAATAAAGATGCAACGTTTCTTGTGCGGCTGAGGTTCGTGCGTTACTTACTTTGTTTGGTCTGAAATCTTCTCCTGGTGAAGAGAAAAGAATGAAGAAGAAGCGCTCCGCCGGGTTGTCTGGCCCGGCCGTTTGACAGGAAGGTCGGAGCCGCGCTGCCTGATGGGGACGGAGTTCGCTGAGACGCACTTAAAATCCAGGAGCGCAACTTAGCAGAAGAAGGCGCCGCGAGAGAGGGGGGTGAAAAAAAGTAACGTACAGTAGCGACGTGGTAGGAGTCTGTATAATATCAGAGAAAACTCCTCTCTCTCTTTCTCTCTCTCTCTCTCTCTCTCTCTCTCCCTCTCTCTCTCTCTCTCTCTCTCTCTCTCTCTCTCTCTCTGTCTCCCCCTCCCTCTCTGTGATCGGACAGTGTCTGCTCTGGAGGCGGTGAGGACGCAGCGCCTGTTCCTCTCTGCGAGGTGCCGGTGAGCGGCGAGGGACTCGGTGGAGCGGGAGTGGAGGTGGTGTCGGAGCTTCAGAGTGATGTTCAGACGCTGTTTCTCTTCCGACCGAATGTTTCCCTAAAGCCTCCCTACTCTCCCCTTGCGAGGAGCAATAATCTTTTCTCTTTTTTCCCCTCTCTCCTTTTTTTTTGACTCCTGAAAGGGGGCGGTCTCACACTTCCCAACTCTACTTTAATGAACGAGGCATGGCTCTTTATGCTTTATTATCGCATGGACACAATTAACTGCTCAGAAAGGACCACTAGAGGAAGATGATGGGCTGAAGTCTGCTTTAACTAATGAACCAATAAAGTGCGCGCACAAACGCAGTCTGCAGCCAACTTTAAAAAGCTGCCAAAGTTGAAGTTCTGACTGTGGCAGATTACATTTTCTCCTGTTGAGTTTTAATGCATGTCACACCAAATTATGCCAAAGTTTTATTTTATTTTTTTGCCATAAAAACTTTCATAAGAAACAGACACAAAAGTTTGACATTTCTTTAGAAAGAAAAAAAAAATCATCCTCTCTCAGGGAACGAAATGACAACATCCCACAATTATTTTAATAGAAATTCACCCTTGTTCAAAAGTAAAACCTCTAAAAAGATCATCTGGCTTATCTAGTTATGTAAAACACATCTAAACAGCATTTTGGGGTTTCTGTCTACTTTCTCAGACACTATGCATATCTCACACTGATAAGCCATGACAAAGACAGTAAGCATTGGAAGTCTTTATCCGTTCAGCCAAATGAGTTCAAAACATCCACTCTATTAGTGTGAAGATAACAATTAGAGCTGTGTGTTTGCCACTCCAGATAAGACAGGCAGTGCACTGGCTTTCTGTGAAGATGTGTATCCCAGATACTGTCCTGTAATACCAGAGTTCTATAATACTCAAATTAAACGGTTGCTGTATCAGTTTAAAGGTTTTACTCGATGCCTAATGTACTCATTTGAATTGAGAACTTTAGTTCTTGTTGATTTATCATTAAACATACACAATCATGGGTTCTGCCTGTGAGTGGAAACATAGATTATCCCTACTGAAGTTCACCTGTTAATCTAAAAACTACATTCTGCCACCCAGACTGTCAGTAAACCAGTCAGGAGATGGGGGCGGGGTGACTATGGTTAATAAATAAATCAGGCAGGATAATCTGTTTGACGGGCGGACATTACAGCATGTAACTGAAGCCGCTGGTGTCTGATGACTCTGGATACCACCTTCACATCACCTGACCCTTTAATCTTTAATAGCGTTTCCTCTGGACCCCAGACCTCCACAACAATCGATAGGGTGTAGTCTGTTAGACACCGTCGGTTCATAAATGCAACATGGCAGATATCAATGGCATTGCATATCAGCGTGCACGAAAAAAGTACGAGTCTTCACAAACTCCCTGTTTTTTTTTTCTTCCCCTTTTTCGACTTCTTACTGTGCACAACATGCATTTGCATTGACTCTGCCTTTGACACATTGACACATATGGGTGGGCTTGTGACTGTACCACATTCAGCGTTCCTTCGTCTTCTTCGCTTCTACGTGCCCTGGCTCTCTTACGCAGTCTGCCAGCAGCTCATCGGAGAGGTCCTTTAGTCTGCACAACGGTTGACTTTCATTGGCACCTATAGTACAAGAAAAAAAGTAGGAAAACATGAGGAGAGGAAGGATGAACCTACCAGCATAGCATCTAGCTGCATATATAAGGAAAGACTTCAAACTTTATTGTAATATCTGCATATATGTGTGCATTTAATGGCCATATGACTACAGAGGAATAAATTTGAGACTGAGAATACATTTGAATGAGGGAAAATCATTAAACAAGGCAAGTGTTGGGTCATGCATATTCATATATAACTGCCTGACTTGTCTGCTGGGATAAAACTATGGGAAAGAGCACTTACAGCTTCATTCACTCCCTGTGTATTTAATGCAAAGGAGAAGACCTTTTGTATATTTTGTTCAGTATTCCTCTGAATCTAAGTGGGGCATCATGGTGCATCTTTTAATCAGTGTTGTGATATGAAAAACTATTTTATTTTAAACAAAATGAAGTAAAATATTCCAACCCTGCTCATTAGTCCTTCATTCCTTCTCCTTAAACATGTTTAGTTGAGTTTGATGTTCTTAGAAGTGTGTGTATGCATGTGTTAAAGTGTGGGTTGACAGTCACATCAAATACTGTAGGGGTGGGGGGAAACGGGGTACAATTGCCAAGACCATTATGCAATTACAATATGTCACAGTGTTTAGATACACACTTTAGGCCGCTGGGTAAATGCAGTTTATTGTGAGGTTTGGCGTTTAAAGGGAACAGGGGGAGCTGCAACTGGATGTTAAGTCAAACACATAAGTGCGGTTTGCTGATATTGATCTTGCTTGGATTGTTTCTTAAGCCTCTCCTTGGCAGCCGCTTTACAGCATGTGTCACACACAGATGCTGTCTCAAACACACACACACACACACACCAAGGATGGCTCATCTGAAAAATTGTGAGTTTTTTTTGGTAACAGAGAGAAAGAGAGAAGGAACGCAATGCTTCTCTCAAGCAAAAAAAAAAAGATAAACACAAACACATTTCCAGGGCAAACAGGAACAGCCTGGGCTCGGTGCAATCTGTTGTCGATCATGCTCACGTGAAAACACAATCTGCCTGTCACAGTAGATGATGTTGTCAAGCACTCTGCCTCACCACTCTGGAGAATTAGCCAGCTATTACAGAAGCATGAGGAGACACGGAGAGTATTTGTTGTGTGTCGGATATGTCTGAGGATGCTTCCAGCTTTATTTGGTATTTACAGATTTCAGTCATTCTTCCCGTGCTCGTTCCCTAATGAATTTCAGAGACATTTGGTGTTGTGACAGTGGATTGATGCTACATGACGTGACGACCAAAGCCTTCACAGTGGGGATGGAAAGACCTGCAGGCCATTTTTACTCACTGGCTCAGCTGGGATGCCGTAGACGTGCACATTGTTGTGTACTTTCTGTGTTACAGTTAGAATTCTGACTGAGTCAAAAGAAAATGCCCAGTGCTAACATGTTATGGATTTATTTAATTTGAAAGAAATTGGGGGGAATGTATTTCATAACATTTTATGAATTAAATTATGACTTTTTTTACAGAAACTCATTAGAGCATGGTTTTATTTACTTACTGTCAGGCGTTAAATAAAGTTAAAGTTAGCATTATGTTTTACTTGATCTGAAGCTCCCTTTTAATAAGGTTTGTAATGAAACTTGGAGGGCAATATAACCAGTAATTATGTCACAGGGATTCTGTGCATTGTAATTAGGGAGGCAAAGGTGATAAATCTATCATAATTAATTCAGATCATACAAATACATTCCCCCTATCTCATTTATTATTAATTATTTGAAAAAAGACAGTGGATATCATGAAAATAGTCTTTATGTGCACAGAAAAATGGTGTTTTCTCATGAGAAGTTGTCAAAAATTCTACTTGTAATAAATCCGTAATGTGAGTAACTTTGAACCATTTACCCAACTTGCGTGAAATGATTCGCTTTTAAAAAATATATCTAAATTTCTCGTTGTTCCAAGGTAAATTACATGAAAGCTCCCTTTGTCCCTTTTTTTATATAAATACCACTTCATGAAACAAAAATAAGTAGTTAAACTGACTACATTTTGGCATTAAATGATCCAAAAAGTGACCTTTGCAATTTTACACGCTACATTTTACAAAGAAGAAAACCAAATAAAGAAATGAGGAAAAAGTTCAGTCTGCTTATCATTGGTTTCTGTGGTCCAGTGTTTCAGTAAAACCTTACACAGCATTCATTTCAATAACACAGTTTGTCTCTGTGGCGAGGCCAAAGCAAACATCTCGCTGACATCTCTCGCCAGCTGCCTTTACAGTAAATGTACAAACTGGAATGGAACAATAACAAAGTCGGGAGGAATCCTGAACTGCGGATGGCTACAAGATAAGCTCCTTCCAAGCGATGTCACACGGGACGCAGCGCGCGCGAGAGAGATTTGCATGTGTTGTATTTAACAAACAGTACTCTGTCACTACACCTTTTCTGCATTATGGATGAGGCACAAGCTCAACAACAAGCTCTTCTTTTGTTGTGCTCGAGGCTCCGGTTACATCACAAGAACAGTTCTATGTGGTCCTGGGACCGGGATCAGAAGATGTTACTTCTGTATTTTTTTCAGAAAACACCATTACTTACACAATTAATTCAAGTTAAATTGAATTTATTGCTATCAGAAGGATAAATAATCAAATAACATCTGGATTCCTGCAAAAAAACAAAACAAAAACAGAGCCATGTTGACATTGATTTATCAGGCCTGATTGACTACTGACTGATTTTGTTTACAGTCAAACTACTTTAATTTCACATGTATCATTAATGCACACACAGTATGACAGGTGCCATCGGTGAGCCATCTGCTACACACACACACTGCAGTTAGGCGTGCTGCCTGCAGGGGAGGTCTGCACTCTTCCCAACACAGAATAAAGAGGTTTAACACATTGGGTTAACTAGAGGTATCCCTCATACACAGCTTAATGAGTCTCTTTAAACCCTACACATGATTTTATTAGGTGAAAAGCATCATATAATTTTCATTTAGTTGGATCCTCTGAACATTTAAGCGAGGTCGTTTTGAACAGAAATTAAATGCTGGTAACAATTATCCCAACATTTTAATAATTTTTATTTCAATTTACTTCCCTTATTTCCTTTTAATCCCTGACACTGGTGTTTCTCTAACCCCTTCTTCTGTTCCTGTGTCTTCTCAGTGAATAGCCAGCCTGACTGTCATGCTTTCTGTCTGTATATCAAGGGCTAAACGTTCTTTTTGTCTCCTCCAGATTGCTCTGAGAGAGGAGGGGAGAGAAAAAAAAGAAACTGACTTTCTGCTAATGATTTTTCCTCCTTTTGAATGGTTGGAAAATAATCCCACATGAACTGCTCCAGTGCAGGCACAGTTATTTCATTGTTCTGGCTTCTCTTTCTCTAATTGTGCACATAAAGGAAAGATGCCAGTGTTACTTTTGTTTTGGGCTCAGTTCAAAGGGTGTTCAAAAGTGTTTCTTGAAGTGGTGTAAAAGCTGTGTCTGAAAATGCATTATGAACTGTAAGTGTGCAGAAATGGAATGAACCATACGTCTGTGTAGGGTCCATCAATGCATAAATGTGAAGTCAGGTAAATAGCATAAGGTCCCTGAAGACTGAAACTGCTCTGACCAATTGAGGATTGGTCACAAGAATCTGGGTTGTCCTGGCGTGTTTGATAATGGAAAACAGGCATAGTAAATATTATGGGTTGTCCAGAATATAAAAGTTGTCTTCTATGGATTAAATTTGATCTAGCTCATTTTGCATAAGCTTGATACGATTATAACAAGTAAAGAAACGGAGACACCCTTCGACGAAGACCTCACTACAACATTAAGAATCATCCAGAACGTGGTCTTTGGAGGGTCTTTGGTGGCAAGATTTTGAGGCACATGTCAAGAATATGTTAGAGTCCTCATTATATGTATATGGTTGATTAACAATGATTTTAGTGGATGTAGCAAGATCATAGTTGTTTATCATCAGGGGTGCACACACTTTTTCTATTGAGGTACTAAAAGGGAGACCCTGGCGCTGATTTCTGGTGCACACCACATCTCTGGGAATTCCGTGGGTGTCACAGGGGCACATGTATCACTGAGTGTGTGTGTTGGAGGTGTTGCACATGTGTGTGTTGCCGGTGCTGTGAGCATGTATGTTGGAGCTACTGGGTGTGAGTGTCCACAAGTTTCAGAGGCCATGTTAGCACTCATTTGCTGTGCTAACAGGATGTGAAGCTCGTCAGATTGCCAGCTGCCCATTGGGACGAGAAAGCCCAGTTTTGTGAAAGCACCATTTTGCAAAGGCACGTTCGGGCAGAGGGTTCTGGTATGCATGCATGATATTTGGTGTGCATGCACACTGACAGACCAGTTATGTGCACCCCTGTTTATAATCTTGGTTGCAGTCTGTTGGGGTCCCAGGTAGCGCATGGGGTACGATGATGGCAGTGCACCAATGATGGTACTTGAGCACCAGCTTGGCTTGGTTGTCAAAAGTTTGAAGCAGGAAGGGTGTGACTGACTAAAATACAACCCAGTACACCCTCAGCATTGTGCTAACATGGTGTGATTTTCTAGCACAATGCTGCATCCTGACATGGTCCAAGAGAGTTATGCCAGAACGGAGCTCTAGGCATGATGTGATCATGAGCACATGTGGTGGGATCATCATGGGATAGTACTGCTGTGTGTCTTAAGGAGCCAGAATGAAGCAGGAAAAATGTATTTGACGAGTACTGAGGATGTAGTAGCATTCAACTACTTTTAATGTAGTACATTGGCTTCACACTGCTGGAAGTTTTCTGAGTTTGCCACAACCCAACCATGCTCCAACACATTCTGTAGCCTGGAGAGTTCAATGGTTTTAACCCAGTGCACAGTGGTTTGTACTGCAGAATGATGGACTCTAAATTGTTTGAAGACATTTTAATCCACATTGATGGCCAGCAACATTTATCTTTCTAAGGTGATAGCTGACTAAGGTGCTTGCTGTGCAATGTTTGATGCCCCAAGGTTTGCCAGTATCCATGTTTTTCATCGTAAACACAACGGTAATATCATGCATGAATGATTAGTTGAACGCTGTTAAGTTTAAAACTAAATAAACCTTTGTTTCATTTCTCCTGACAATAACATCAAAAGTTAAATATTCATGTTGCCAAATAAGCAAAGATGGCGTTATTATGACATTATGTCCTATTTCAGTGTTTCTTTACACCATAATCATCACCATTTCCTTAAAATAATAATATATAGTAAGAACCTTGAAGAAAATTGCTCCTTTAAACAAGGGAATTCATAAGAAAACAATAATATGCTTTAACTAGGGAGACATTTCCAGTACATTGTTAAGAACTCATTTACGTCTGTCATTTTATTTGATTCATTTTTAATGCTGAAGCAAAAAGATGCTATTTTAAAAAGCATCTGCTTTGATCTACGTAGAAATGTTTAGAGACGAGTTCTAACAGAACCTGCTGGATTGCAAGTTCGATCATTCTCTCAGGTTAAGCTGATTTCACAGTGTGATTTTCAGCCGTCGTAAAGGACTCGCCCCTGTCACACTCTGACTGTGTTAACCGTGTCACACTGTACGACTCCTTGCTATGTTATTGTAAATGTACTGAAGGCAATGAAGTTTAGTTATTCCTGCTGTTACTTCACAAATATGCAACAGAAATAACAGAACAACAATGGATGCAAAACAGGCGGTCACTTTCACGATATTATTGTTGGAGTCTGACTCTAAAAAGAGGGAAAGGAGGAAGAAACAAAGATGTCTGCCTCCGTGTGCTCTCCATTTGTTCCACTCGTAGCTTTTCTGGCAATGTCTGGTGTCAATTGCAGCTCATCTTTGGTCATGACACTGCAATTTCCTATGTTGGGGACATGGTCACACTGTATAGACCACCAACTTTGACTCGTGATCAGAAGACTTTTTCTGCAAGGCCCGAAAATTGCACAGTAACTTCGGTTTAAAAAACTCACATTTGTATAGTGCTATTCTAAGTCATGGACCTCAAAGTGTTTTACGTTACAGTCATCTTCACAATGATGGCAGCAAGATACATTGTAGCCACAGAAGTGAGGTGACCAGGCACAGGTGCCCCAGATCCCCCTACCACCACCAACTGGTAATATGGGTAAAGTGACCTTCCAAAGGACACAATTATACAGTGACCGACTGAGCTTTCCTGCATGTTTTTGATCTATAATAACCCCATATGTTCTTGTTATAGTAAAAAAAACGTCTGACAAGAATATGTATTCCTTTCTTTGACACAGCAGTTTCTCCTGCAGCTGTTGACCTCTGCCAATTCTCTCGACAATCAAAGATCACTCAGCATAGCTATGCAATTTCTCCCACACGCTTAACAGGCAGTTGATAACATCTCTCTGTGAAGGGAAAGTAAGCACAGTGGAATATAAGTGTCTAAATGAGGATTCCCTAGTTCAGATGTGTGATTGTGAGGCCTAGCAGCTAAGGGCTCAGGCAAGTGCTACACGGTGGAGCTTGGCAGACGAGCGGCAGCGTCTAAAGCTCTTTGTGCCTCCAGGATCACCCTCGACTCATTCTTATTCATACATGATCAGAGGGGAAGCAGGCAATTGAGATTAGCCGCAGATCAAAAGAGCCGCCTAGCACCAGTGCTTGTGTTTTGTAGATTTAGGAGGCCCCAGCACACAAGTATTGTATCGTGGCGGCAAAGCATCACACTGTTTTCTGGCCTCAACAGTGCTCAAGGGGAAAGAAGGAAAAGAGAGTTATCAAACAGGAGGACATGCCCCTGTTGGAAATCTTTCAGAGTTAAATAATAAAAAGGAGAGCAAATAAAAAAATGATACTGGGAGCTAAATGACTATGCTGTTACTGTAAGCCATTACAGAACCAAAACACATCTGCTTTCCATACCAGTGCAATCAAAACTGCTCCCATATGTGTAATTTGCCATGGTTCAGTTATAATTTGTTTAAAAATTAAATACAACTTCTTCAGTGACACAAATTTTGTAACCCAATAGCATCTGAATCAGCTGTGCCAGGCAAGTAACCATAGGAACCGATGATTCTGTCAGCATCAGAACAACATCTTTGAATCACAAGGAACTCAAATGAACAAACAGAAACAAGGGTGAACCTTAAGCACGCTTTACCATGTAACCATAACATAAAATAAAAGGCCCTTATTCTAGATTTCTATACACAAATCAGTGTTCCACAGAATCAAAACTACAACAAAACTCATGCTGTCAGTTCACTCTCCAGGTCTGGTGAAAGATGAACTGACAGGATGAGGTGACTTTCAAAGGCAGAGAGGCAACTGTGTATAGGCTCTCACTGCCCTACGGAGAAGGAAAACAACTTGTTTCCTCAGCTCTGCTGACCATCAAAGACGTGGATTTTTAGGGGCAGAAAAACTAGCAGTGAGGACTAAGCTGTTCCTGTAAAGTGGATCAATGGTTTTTACAGTTCTGCTTCTTTGGTTGTGTTAAGAACAACTTTGTTAAGGCATGAAAAGAGAAAAAAGAATAAATCAAATAAAAAACAGTTGCTTTCTATGTTGTGCTTATAGAGTTTCAGGTCTTTGGTTTTGGTATTTGTTTTGTTTTTTTTTTTGCATATTTCAAAATTTAGACAAAATTAACCATGAGTTAAAAATAATATAAATCAAAATGAAAGATGAATACAAATTCTAATCAAAATCTTAATGTAAGGTTTATTATTTATTCATAAATCTTGTCATTCCTATTTATTTGATCATTTGTCAATTTGAAATAAAAAAAGGATTATTTTTGTTTTTTAAGTTTGCTAAGAGCCTAAACACCAGATTAGATGGCACATTTTGCAACAGCAGTCAATAATGAACATGCATGTTAGTGAGGCATTTCTAAAATAACCAAAACTCAAAGGTAACACTTTCTTTTTGGCAATCATTGAAAATTCTAAATAATTTCAGAATAACAATTCCAGCCAAATGCTCAGAAGCCTAGACGTTTTGCTCAGTTTGTTAAACATGCTATGAACCACTGCATCAAGTATAGTCTGAAATCCAGGAAGGCTTGGTGGGTGGGGTGTGGGGGGGTTTCCACTGACAAAATAAGATTCAGACAAGAAGGAGGGGAAAGGAAAGGAAAAGGTGTGCTGTTAAAACTCACCCGTGCCTGTTTTTACTGCTTCTCCAGGAAGTTTTCACCCTGCAGCACCAGCTGAGGCCCTGCTCAGTCAGATTATTTCAAAAAAGTTTAAAAAGTATAAAACAAAACAACAAAAGACAGAGCAAAACAATAAAATTATATTAAAAGACCAATGTCCTACATGTATTAAAGCCAGACCAGCTGGCTTTGAATAGAAACCCCAATTTGGGACGTGTGTTTGTCCCTGAGCTCTGCCTGAACTGAAACCAGGTCTGGTTCTTTCTGACCACCCCCACCAACCCTAAGCCACTGTCCCAGTCGAATCCACCTGCTCCTATCAGTCGAGTAAATTTAGCATTTGGGCAGATCAGTGTCACCCCCCCCAACCCCCACCCTATTTACCCCATCTCTGTGTCCACACTCCCCTCAGACCCATGCCAACACTGGCATTTGTGCCCCCTCAGGAATGCTGCCTCCTTCACACTTACAAAAAAAGACCACCGTTGTCCCTTCACACATCCAATACTCACATCCACAGATAACATTCAATTCACTAGTTAGCCTCTACATGTGGTGACAAATATTCAATAATGATCCTTTGTTTCAGTTTGGGAGAAAGATAACAGTGTGGTCACTGAGTCAAAGTCCACGTAAACTTTGATGATTTGAGACATTACAGCTATAAAGTGTGTTAAAAATAAACTTACAATCCTACCTTTTTCATCAGTGTACTCTATGTGAATCATAAATAAATTAGCCACTGGAAGAAATTAGCTAGCATTGATACCATCTTGTCAAATGTCAAAATACCAGGTGCAGCGGTGTACACCTATAATTTGGTAATTATAAGCTCATTTATCTGAGTATATCCATGACTAAAATCCACCCACAGTTTTGTTTTTTCAAAAAACCAAAAATGCTCAGGAAATGTTGTTTTGCTATCACATACCTGATAAAAATCATACATTTCCATCCAAAGAAGAAAAAGTCTTGTTTCCCTAAGCTGCTGGCATCATGACTTTAAGCCTTTTTTTCCCCTTTTCTTCTTAATGACACATTCGGTACATTGCAAGAATCAACAAGCTTAAATCGTAATATCTGTGAGCATTAACAGAATTTTGTGCGGGTGGCGCAGAGGTAATTTCATCAAATTTTTTCCAGTCACGCTCAAATATCTGATGCCAGAATCTAATGTTTATTATGACACAGAACACCCAAATTAGTGTTTTGTGCATCCCACTTATGAGCTGAATAACTTAAGTGGAGATTGATGATATTAAGGAAAGATGAGTGGGATATAGATTAGTATTTTCCCAGAATACACCCAAAAGAGTGAATTTACTGTGAGAGGAGTGGCTTCAGTGGCCCTGGATGTTAGATGCTCTCACTTTTGAGGGTGAAATATCTTTTGTATTGATCCAGTTGTATTGTTTACAGGTTTCTGGGCAAAGATACTAATCTGTTTTGTTTTTGGATAATTTCTATTACCATTACTACCTGTACTGCTACACACCAAACAATTAGAGTATGCCCTGTCTAGTATTTATATGACCTCATGGCGAACAGGAATTCAGTAATCTTTTTGGTTGGGAATAGAGGTGGAAAGTGGATCAATGGCTGTTGGTAAGAGTTTATTTGATTATCCAAAGCCCAGATGAGGGAGGGCTTTGGTGTCTTGATCAGGCTTGGTGATACTGGAGCCATGTACTGATATGATGTTCTGTCAAACTCTTCATGTCAGTTTCCAGGAGTCAAAAATTATGTAGGACAACTTTAGAGGTTGGTGACCTTTAAGATGAAGATATGAATCATTACAAACATAAAAAATAGAATGAGTTTATTTGCCTGTGAAAGAAATTGTGATGAAAATTAAGGTAACTTATGAACAAATTTATAGATAAGAAACTGTCATAAAATTGCAAAAAAATACATTTTTATACAGTTGCATGAATTTTTTAAAAATCATTCGGCATTGTATACTCATTAGGTTTATTTCCAACAGACATTTTGTGGGTTGTTTTTTCAATTATCTCCAACAAGCAGCAGCAGCAGCCCAGAATTAAGCTAGTTCTAGGGTCACTGGTTAGATGCATGTTTTTGGATAACAGAAAAAAAAACAACAACTAAGTATTCTGGGAAATCAGGACAAGTAAACTCCTCAAATAAAGGCAAATAAAGGTGAACCAGAGGCTTTCTTGCTGTGAGATTAAAGCATTAACCATGTCATAACAAATCTACAAAAAAATGCTATCAAAGTACAATTAGGCTCATTGAATGCTCTGACAAGTTTTGCCAAAATAATCGGTCAATAACTCACTCTTAGACTCAGGCAACAACTAACACATCTAATATTTTAACAAGCAGCTTACTGACCTAAAACATGCCAGTCTTTTTAATTTTCATGTAACTGTCTGTAACTTCTTATTTATGGGAAAAAAATAACATCAAACTCACGTGTGGGTAGTAAATGCTGCAATGCTTCATCTTGGGTCGTTCCTTTGATGCGGTTAGTTGATTTGCTAACATGTTACCTGACAGGTGCACCTGGAAACCAAAGAAAAGCAATTTAGAAGTTTTCTGTTGCAGTAATATATAGCAATTTACTATTTTACATGTTTATTAGGGGCCATTTCACAAAAACACCTTTTGACTGAAACATTAAGAATTTGTGGCACAAAAGTAGGATGCAACCAGGTCACAGGAAGATGGAGAAATGATGATGTGGTTTTTCAGTATACAATAAAAATCCTACCACAATCTCTTATATACCTAAAATAGTACATTTTTAAAAATTTTAGTGTACAAATTTATATTATACCTTAGAAATAAATTAGGACTCAATTCATACAGTGTGAATGGTCAGTATGGAGTTTTCTCATTGGTGCATATATTTTGTGCCTATACGTGTTTCTCAGTAAGGAAGGGATTTCATTTCCCTGCTATGGCTCACAGCACTCTGGGCTATGCCAGTGGTGGAAACACAAAGTGTTCTGTCAGCTGAATAGGTGACAAGCACTCAGCCGCCAATGTGGCATGGCGTGTCTTCTGAAAACAGCTCGCACTCTGTTCTCTTTTTCCTTCTTTCTGCTTCTTTATCATTAAATCGTCAACAAAAAATTAAAATAATTACCGTAATGAACCCACTGACAGGTTTATTTAACTCTGGGCGGATTTATGAGTGTTTGTATAACAACTCTACAGTAGCCCGGGAGAACCCCACAGTCTGGCTCAGAGGGGCTGATTATGACAATTATTTGTGAATGCGTGCATGTGTATGTTTCCAAATTTTGTATAAAATAAAGATGTAACAAAACCGATACTTTATGAGTAGAATCTGTCAGAGCTTATATTCTGATTATTGTCTTTGGTACCAATGTTTCAGGGATCAATAATCTTTTTGAGGACTAAAATTATTTCAAATGTCATTTCTGGGGTGATGATTGGAAAACCTTGTAATTTAAATCAAGGTTTAAGGTCAGGAGTGGAACATTTAAACTTTAAGATAAGAGACCTGTTCTGCTTAAGATTAACAAGTAAGAGCACCCGTTTGTTCTGGCTGATGTATTTTTGGCTATGAAGTCATGAGTTATTTTTTATTACTGAAGCATTAGGGCGTCTGCAATATGATGCTGTTGTTGCTGCTAGAGGTGGTTTGAACTACTTTACATCCAGTTTTGGGGACACGAGAACACCTGATAAATCTTATGGTTTCAGAGATGATTAATGGGGAAAACAAAGTTCTAATACTAAAATTGTTGTTAAAATGTATCTCAGGAATGTGGAGTAAAGATTCAAAGTAGAGAAAATAGAGGGGTAGAATAAAAATGATGATTCTGTCACCCACTGTCATTTTTGCCTATTGGCATTTTATAATTAGCTTGAACCTTTGAACTGTATCATAATTGAAATAAAATGGATTGTATTTGCATTTTACTGAGTTGACATGAGATAACATCAAAATGGGTTTGAACTGGACCTTCATTTAATGTGTCCTGAGATGACTTTTGCTTTAGATAGTATCTCCCAAGGTTTTACTCATGCATGTTCATTCAAGGAGGGGGAAAAACCTGCAGGACTCCAATGTACAAAGATACAAACCAAAGATTTATTCCCCATCTTGAAAATCCTCTTACAGGCCTAAGTTTTTCTCAACAAAAACCAAAACTACAATAGGAAAACCGTGTGAACACTCCTTTTCATGGTGCATAGTTTTAAGCTATAAGCCTTTTAAAGCAAACATATTCATAATAGTACTTTACCAAGTCAATAAAAATGCAATAAAATTATTATAATTCAATTAGAACCATAAATGTACTCATTAAATGCCCAATAAAACAAAATATGTTTGAACAGCAACAATTAATACTGTATGAGCTCCACTAAACTTGACTCTCACACAGACTTAGACTAATACTGAACTTATTTTTTATCTTTGGCTATAGGTTGAGGAAAGGCATCTACAGTATAACAAATTCATAAAAAAGAAAGCTACATTGAAAATGTTGCTTCTAAATTTGTGCATAGATGACTCAGGACTTCTTCTGGTATCAAACAGTACAATGCATGGCGTGAGCTGACTTTGGTGTATCTGCCCACCTCTTGGCTCCACACAAGGTCACTCTGTGTGTTCAGAGAATGATGGGAGGCCTTGGCACACAATCACCACTAAGCACATACCTTTCTGTCCCACAGCCTCACCAAACCTATGAGCTGTATGTTTATCAAACGTCTCAGGGTGAGATTGCTGGTTTAGGACCACCACTTGTGTGCATTTAACCATAGCTTTCATCACTAAGTCTCTCTGAATGCAAAAAAATTAAAGTGCTGACTTTGAATCAACACTCCAAATAGAAGATTTCTCCTCGTAAAAGATCCATACCTAATCATGAGCTCCCTGAATTAACAGGGTCTGACCCCAGTGGTCCTGTGGTGTTTTGTCTTGATGAGTTGTGTTGGTTTTGTAGGAGCCTCACTTCATGACAGTATCAAATAAAGCAAAAGGAGCTGACTGAAACTAAAACAGAGAGGCTGAGAGAGTGAACGTCTGAGAGAGCGAGTACACACCTCCATCCAAAAACAATATTTTGACTGAAACCTTACCCTTTCCATCTGGCTCTTTTGAAGGGTGGATTATGACTTGTGCCATGGCTGATTCTTCAGCCTACACTGTTCCTTCTGTAGGTCCAGAATGAAATTTTTTTCCAAAAGGGTCAATGTAAAGGTTGTTAATTTGAGTCCTGTCACTACTGTAGGGAATTCAGTCCATGTAAAACGTTTTAATTCTTTGAGTGAAATAAGACAAAAACATTCACATAAAATATGGTATTTTGTCCATTACATTGGTAGTCTTGAATGCATTCACCTAACATTTAAAAAAACAACATAATTTGTGCTTGCTTTTCTGTATGTTCAGCCTCTCTAGAGCTGAAGAAAAACAGAAAGCATTTTCAGGTGACCATGGTAACAAAACGAAGCAATTTCCCATGCTCTTACTGCTCTGTGTTTGCCCCAACTTCCACATAAATCTCCTTCACCCTTAGTTCACCTGGTTTCCAATAGACTGAGCACATTTTTATATGTTTTTGTCAGCCAATACTGTATGTAATAAATCAGGTATATAGAGATGCACCAAATCTAAAACAATTAAAACTTAATGGTTTGCTTTTTCGGTTTGCAAAATGATGGTGAATAGTGCCTAGTAGGAGCGCCTCTCTTCTTTTTCTTTTCTTTCATACTGAGAACCCAAGTAGCCAAAGGCACCGTGCTTAGTGTGAAGGGGGTCCAGTTGAATCATAGGTCCCATATCTGCAAATTAGAGGACATTTCAGAGACATTAAAATGCAAAACAGGCCAAAAGAAAGACGATAATAGAATAACTTCTGGATTCATTTCAAAGGCTTTTGAAAGTAGTTTGAACCAAATTTAAAGAATCACAAATGAACACTTGATTGGTATCATTTAATGCTTTAACTATTCATTATTGGCATAGCGCAACAACATCAGCTGATTAAATTTCAATATTAGTCTTTAAGTATTTTACTGCTTAAGTCTCTGTGACAGATGTTGAAGAACCAATTAAAAACAGATGGTGTGGAGAATGATTTAAAAGTGTACGTCAACAAAATAGTGGGAATAGATTTGTATTTTTCTGCCTCTAGAGAGGATTATATTTAAAAAAAAAAAGAAATCTGAAGACATTACTGTGTGTTTAGTTCAGATTTGCAACCCAAAGTAACATTCTCAAGTTCTTGGGAAGAAGTCAGTGATCTCCAGACGAAAGACAAAAAGAACCAACCTTTTTATTATCAGCAACATGTCAAAGAGCCAGGAATGTGATGGGACAGGGTTGGATCTGTGTCTTTGGCAAATGTAATTTACACTTTTTTATTAATTAAAAAAATATTCCATAGGAAAAAAATGACCTCTTGCAGAAAAAAAGGCTAGAAAATACATGAATTTCCCAGGGAACACCATTCATTATGTTAATGATCAAAAGAGCTGCCTGCGGTTCTGTCCATATTAGAGAATGTGTGAAAAATGTACAAACAAATAATGCAATAAATGACTACCTTGTGCATTTGAACATGGTGACTGTAGGACGAATTTGACACAAAAAAACAATCAGAAATATTTTGTTGTTTTGTATCAGAGCCAGGATGTCATGATTGTTCTAAGGTGAACTTCTTTAATAAGCAACATTTTTACAACTTCAATGTTTTTGCAATGTGTTTCAAGCCTAAAATGCTGGGAAAAAAAAAACTAAGTCAAACAAAGTGGACCAGACAAAATATAACATTTTTTATTCCAAGTTTGAAGTATAAATCCATACATTACTCAATTAGCATTGCATTTTTAAGTTAGCCTACTAAGAGTTGGTGGAAATTAAAATGTAGCCACTGAGTGGATGTTTGTCACATCATCGTTTTGCATGATTTCTCTTTCGCTATGGGAAAGTTATTTCTTCAGTTCATTTTCTCCTTATTACCTGGCAAGAAAATCACACTCTTTTGGCGTTCTTTGCACAAACCTGTCATTTCCGGCAGCATATCACCTTGGTAGCTCATTTTCAATTTAGCTTACCTATAACTGCAGTCAGTGAGCCAACAGCAGCAGAATTTCAGACATGCTTGATGCATTTATTTGAATATATTTCTATTTTAAATTTCACATCAGATCCTGGTTTGAAAATAAAGTTGAAGATAACAATTTTTTTTTTATTGCAAACATACTTGGTAGCTACTATGGCGCATTGAGGTCATTCAAAGTAAAGAAATAGAAGAAACGTTTGTAGAAGAAAGTTGAAAGTTTTGAGAAAGAGTCAAAAACTAAACCAGCACAAGAGATATATTACCCAGGTAATTAAAAAACTAAAACATTATAAAAAAGGTTCATGCAACTTTTAGTGCTTGGATTTGAACAAAATTTCTCTGCAGTTTTCTTTGAAACCATTATGTTTACATTTCGCAAAGCCATTGTGACTTTTCACACTTCGAGAACTAATCTAACCAAGGTACTGCTCACAATCTCCCTTCAAGTTACGTCAAACGTATAGAGTCCACCAAAGCAGCCACAGTCTGCAGCTTGCAGACCAAAGCCTGAGGGAGTGCAGGGCCTCGGTGCCCAGGGAAAACACAGTCTCAGGCCAGAGGTTTAGGGTGTTGCCTGGCTCCCCTGTCAACTGTACTTAACATGACAGAACACAACTCTGACTCAGTCTGCACAGATAGAAAACATCTCAGTGTGTCTGGGGAAAAAAGGTCTGTGTCAGATGTTTTACTGTAGCAAATAACAAATGACTGCCACAAATGCAGTGGATAGTACAGACTTTCTAAAAGTTTTTGTAGTTTTAATTTACAAGAGTCCAAGTTATAAAATACATAAATAAAGCAATGAAGAAAAATACTTGAATTGGTGATTTGTTAGAAAAAAGAACTTGACAATCATTAAATATGTTCTCATATCAAGCAAAATATATTACTGTCCTTCATCCATGCATTAGTTATATGAGTTATACTGGTAATTCTTATTCAGACTTCATAAAATACTGCATAATTTCTTAAATTAGCAACTTCGTTAAAGTGTTTTATTTCTTCTGTGAGATTCTGTCATTTTTTCAACTCCATAAAAAGTGTGATACCTGCTTTCTGAAGGGTCTGAGTAAGAAATTCAGCTTCTTATATCAGTCAGCACAACATGCAAGTTCACACATCTGATACAAGCCAAGGCACACGCAGACGTTTGAGTGAAACACAACCTCGAGCACACGCACAATCAGCACACATAAACGTGTGCTCGTCATCCAAGTTCACAGAGAGACGCGGTCAGAGCGAGACTTGTCATCCACCTGTCAGGGGCAGCGATAATTTCAAAGTGTTCTCTCCGCGGCCTCTTCCACACGCCCTCCACGTTCAACACTGTAGAATAATCATTTAAATGTCTCCCAATCAGCCCCTTTGCCATTTTCAATTACACCTTTCCAACCTTGCATTTGTGTAATTTTCTAATCTAGATGAGGCGTGGGGCTGTCAAGTGTGGCAGAGAAAGCAGCAAAGTAGCAGCGACGGCTGATAAATGAATCCACGCAGACAGAGGTATGTCTGCTCCAGCACAGATGGAACAGACATGTATGGTTGCATCTTTTATGGAAGTAAAAGTGGCTGAGATTTATGTTTTTAGGAGGAGAAAGCTGGAATCATAAAAAAAAAGTTTATCCTCAATTTGCGCAGATTAATCATTACCAGGTTTAACTGAGGTTTAGGTTACACCGCTCAACTAGCCGCTCTAATCTATCATGTTATTTGTGCTGCAGTCGTTCTAATTCTACTCAGTATTGATTTTTCACAAGTCCAGAACTCTCTGCCTTTGTGCTGAACCTCTGAGGGGGTAAAAGCATTTTCTAAGGGCAGCTTTTGGTCGAGCTACGTTTCTGCTAGTGCTGCTCTGCGCAGATGGATGTGGAGTGCAAGTATAACCTGAGTCGTCACCCATTACAGTGTTTTAGGTTAAAGTGCCCAACTGCCCACCACTCTCCTAACAGAAAAAAAGCACCTAAAAGGACAGTGAATGATGCAAGCTACCCCCTGCTTTCTTTCATTTGACTTTTTTTATTTATTTATGGAACAGAAATTATTGGAGTTATAGAAGTGGTTAAAAAAAGAAGCTTCATGTGCTGATATTTTATGTTTATACTGTACTTTATTCTTTATTTCTGTTTGTTAATTCACATATTTGTATTAGTTACATCGCCACAAAAAATTCATTAATAAAATTGATCAAACACAAAACACATAGATCTTTAAAAGATGTCTTTCATCCAAAAGCAATACTTTCAGAAAAATCAAAAATGACAATTTTGAAGCTAAAACTAAACAAGCGCCCCCTAAAGGCTGGTTCTTTCACATGTTTTAAAGTGCCCATGACATCGGTTTCCGTGTTTTATGACTTATCTATCATGTTGCAACGTTGAGTTCTCACCTTACACCTGCCAGAAAGCGCAAAAAACGGCGTCCATCTGTCTCCTAGTACAGCCAGTGAGAAGCTCTTCCAGATTTCAGACCCAGGTTTCAAACAGTTTTTTTCACTCCAGCCCGCTATGAGGTCATAGTGATCCGGACTTGCTTATATGGTCAATTCTCCTCCCACATGCACGTTCACGACACCTGGAGCAAGGCAGTGCCGCCGCCATTGCCCATAGTGTAGTGTTTAGTTTCAGTTTCGTTTCTCTTTCACGTGACAACACTGCCCCCTGCTGCAGCAGAAGTGCCAGGCTGCCAAATAAGGAGAAACCCAGCAGAACCGGAAGGCGGCGCTTTCTTCTGATCTCTGAGTTGCTCGTTAGGAAATAATTACAGCGTATTTTGAGTTATAATGGTGTAACACTAATCTAGAGGCATCAAAGATTACACCTGTTTAATATAAAGTGATTTAAATATGGAGTCACAGGCACTTTAAGTCATATTTGATCAAAATGGATCCTTGATAAAACAACAACAACAAACAATACATCTGATATTTTTTTCAGGTTTTGACTTCAGTTGATTCACATAGTTCTTATTTTGCTTTTTGTACAAATATTCCTTTTCATCATATCACTAGTCAGGTGAAAACCTTGTATCTCTGAAAATGCAACTTTACGGAGAATGAAAAAAGTCATACTTTATTTACTTGAAATGTGTTTTTTTAAGTAACATTTTTTGTAATTCGTCACTATGTCATAATAAAAATGAAAAAACTTTTCCCTAAGGATTTTTTGGGATGTTTCAATAAAAAGGAGCTTTAAACAAACATTTTACATTTAAACATTTACAGCTAAGAATTCATTATGTCTGCTGTATATAACAGAAATATGTTCCCCAAAAATTAATTATAGGAGTTTAACTATTAGGTTTGTAATGAAATTTATAATAATTATCCATCTTTTTTTTTTTTGCAAGATTTGCCAAGATTAAGAAACTTTCCATCTTTTGTGTCTTATTCATTACACCAGCAGGGAACAAAATTAAGATAATTGCCTCTTGTAAACCTGACTTTTCTTTTTTGTTTTGTGAGCTTGTTGCATCTTTTTTTTGTACATGGAGGACATCTACTTAGATTCTTACATCATTTTTTCCCCCATCTGAATTTAATTTTCTTCCGAGTTTAATTAAATTCCAAGAAGCTCGGCTGGCTTCAGCTCTACAACACATATGTGACAATTTAATAAGGCAAAAAACAGAAACCAGCCATTCTTTTGTAACCATCTGTTTAGAGCTCCTTAAACAAGTGCTTCATGTGATATTTAGTCTTCTTGTTTTTCACCATTTCTCAGAAGTGCTGCAATTTTGCGGAGTGACAAGTGGATTTTCCCTCAAATCTGGGTTTTACTTTTCTAGGCTTTAATGAATGGGTCAGTAATAGGAATAATTCATTAGATGTTTTTTTCTATCAACAAAACAGGTTTTGCAAAGTGTAAAATGTATTAACAAAGACAAACACTGCTTTTATGATAATAATGTAACAATTTCAAAACATTCCTTAAACAAAACTTTTATTTAGATCATGCAAAACCAGGTAATCTAATAAGTAATACTTCCTATCATAACCTCACTGAATTCAACAGTTTTCTGTTTGAAGACAAATGTTGCTTTTCCTATTGAGCTTCTGACAGTTGCTTGAACAAACAGAAATGCAACACCTCGGCATCAGATTCCTCACCACGGCTGAAGGGAAGAGTGTGAGCGACAGTTTTAGAGTCACTGAGTGCATTGTTTATTGCATAACAAGTCATGGTGAGAGGAAAACATCTTTTATGAATGGGAACAATAAAAATTAATCTGGTCTAAATTTACAACATGAATAAGCAATGAATTATAGCAGCACTTTACTATTTGTTTAACAAAAACAGAATGGAAATCATCTCCTTGAATCGCCACCTTATCGTGGCTCATCCACCTGTGGACCCACCACCTGCAGGAGGAACATAAAGGGTCCAGTGCATTGTGGATCGGGTGGCAGAACAAGGCGTGAGCTTTGGCGGTCCGATCCCTGGACATGAAAACTTGATATTGGAACATGGAACGTCACCTCTCTAGTGGGGAAGGAGCTGGAGCTTGTGGAAGAGGTTGAGTGGTTCTGGCTAGATATAGTCGGGTTCACCTCGACAGATAATGTTGGCTCTGGAACCCAAGTCCTTGAGAGGGGTTGGACTCTCTTTTATGCTGGAGTTGCTCCAGGTGAGAAGCAGAGAGATGGGGTGGGCTTTCTGTTAGCTGCAAGACTGTCTGTAATTTGAGGTTTTCTCCAGGGGATGAAAGGGTAGCTTCCCTACGCCTTCAGGTTGGGTAATGGGTCCTGACTGTTGTTTGTGCTTATGCACCAAATAGCAGCTCAGAGTACCGGTACTAACCTTTTTGGAGTCCCTGGGACGAGTGCTGGATGGCTCTCCAACTGGGGACTCCATTGTCCTGCTCGGGGACTTCAACGCTCATGTGGGCAATGACAGCGTGACTTGGAAGGTCGTGATTGGTAAGAACGGCCCGCCCAATCTGAACTCGAGTGGTGTTCTGTTATTGGACTTCTGTGCAAGTCGCAGTTTGGCCATAACGAACACCATGTTCGAACATAGGGAGGCCCATCAGTATACCTGGTACCAGGGCAGTCTAGGTTACAGGTCGATGATAGACTTTGTAGTTGTGTCATCTGATCTGATAATGTATGTTTTGGACACTTGAGTAAAGAGAGGAGTGGCACTGTCAACTGATCACCACTTAGTGGATCAGATGGCAGAGGAAGATGCTGCACAGATTTGTTAGACCCAAACGTATAGTGAGGGTCTGCTGGGAACGCCTGGCAGAAGAACCTGTCAAGAGGGTCTTCAACTCTCACCTCCAGCAGAGCTTTGACCGCATCCTGAGAGCAGTGTGGGACATTTAGTCTGAATGGGCCTTCTTCCACTCTGCAATTGTTGAAGCGGCTGTTGCTAGCTGTGGTTGCAAGGTGGCTGGTGCCAGTCATGGCAGTAACCTCCATATCCACTGGTGGACACCAGAGGTTAGGGGAGCTTTCAAGCTGACAAAGGAGGCCTACAGGGTGTGGCTGGTCTGTGGGTCTCCAGAGGCAGCAGGCAGATACCAAAGGGCCAAGCAGGGTGCAGCAGTGTCAGTTTAGGAGGCAAAATCTCAGGCGTGGGAAGAGGCCATGGAAAAAGTCTATCGATCGGCTCCAAAGAGGTTCTGGAAAACTATCCGGTGCCTCAGGGGAGGAAGGCAACAACTTGCTCATACTGTTTACAGGAGTGACGAAAAGCTGCTGACGTCAACTGGGACTATAGTCGGGCGGTGGAAGGAATACTTTGAAGAACTCCTCAATCCCACTGACATGCATTCCTATGAGGAACCAGAGCTGGGAGACCTGGGGATGGACTGTTCAATCTCTGGGACAGAAGTCGCTGAGGTAGTCAAACAACTACGCAGCGGCGGAGCCCCGGGGGTGGATGAGATCCAACCTGGGTTTCTCAAGGCTATGGATGTTGTAGGACTGTCTTGGTTGACATGTCTCTGCAACATTGAATGGTCATCGGGGGCAGTTCCTGTTGAGTGGCAGACCGGGCTGGTGGTCCCCATTTTTAAGAAGGGGGACCAGAGGGTGTGTTCCAACTATAGGGGGATCACACTCCTCAGCCTCACAGGAAAGGTCTACTCCAGGGTACTGGAGAGGAGGGTCCGGTCGATGGTTGAATCTCGGATTGAAGAGGAGCAATGTGGTTTTCGTCCTGGTCGTGGAACTGTGGACCAGCTCTTTACCCTCGCTAGGGTGATGGAGGGGTCATGGGAGTTTGCCCAACAAGTCCATGTGTGTTTTTTGGATTTGGAGAAGGCTTATGATCATGTCCCCAGGGACACCCTGTGGGGGACACTCCAGGAGTACAGGGTGGATGGTCTTTTATTAAGGGCCATTCAGTCCCTGTACCAGAGGAGTGTGAGTTTGGTCCGCATAGCCGGTAAGTCGGACCTGCTCCCAGTGAGGGTTGGACTCCGCCAGGGCTGCCCTTTGTCACCAGTTCTGTTCATAACCTTTATGGACAGGATTTCTAGGCACAGCCATGGTGTGGAGGGTGTCGAGCTTGGTGGTAGGAGACTCTCATCTCTGTGTTTTGTGGATGATGTGGTTCTCCTAGCTTCATCAGGCTCTCCCTTTATTTACTGGTTGATCTACCTCCCAATCCTCACCTATGATCATGAGCTTTGGGTAATGACCAAAAGAATGAGATCGCAGATACAAGCGGCTGAAATAAGTTTTCTCCACAGGGTGGCTGGGCTCAGCCTTAGGGATACGGGGAGGAGCTTGGACATTTGGGAGAGATTTGGTATAGAACCGCTGCTCCTCCACATCGAGAGGGGCCAGTTGAGGTGTTTCAGACATGTCCTGCAGGCAGGAGGCCCCTGAGTTGACCCAGGAGTCATTGGAGAAAATACATCTTCATTCAACCTAATTTGTGTTGTGCAGCACTTTGGTCAGCTGACACGCTGTGTGTAAAAGCGCTTTTATAAATAAAGTGGTGTGGTATGGTATGGTAACCTGGCCCGGGAACGCCTTGGGGTCCTACCATAGGAGCTGGTGGAGGTGGCCGGGGAGAGGACAGTCTGGGACTCCCTAGTTGGGATGCTGCCCCGGGACCCGGACCTGGATAGGCAGAAAAAGACGAGACGAGAAGAGAGAATGGAAATCTTGAAGTCTTTAGACAAATTTAGTGAGAAATGATGATAGTACTTTATTGATGCCCAGCAGGGGAAAGTCACATTTATTTATTTGATATATTGTTCTGAATCGTATCATTATCTTGTCCTTCCATCCATCCAATCAAAGGTCTTATTACTGATTGGTTGCTTATCTGTGAAGTGAAAAGTTTGATCCTATCCTCTGTACTTTACAGGAAATAGTTTGTGCACTTGTCTTTTAAAATCCCATCACAGCACTAGACTATAATTATGATCAAATATCTTAATCAGTATAAATGACATATAGTAAGTTTGAAATTTATTATTATGTTTGAATCTATAATGGTGGCCACGTTTCCATGACATCTTTGTTGAGAATTTGAAGCAGGACTGACAGTGCGAGGGCTACAACCCCATCACACCATCTGTGTGTGTGCATGATCTTCTACTGCATAGCTGGTGTGATCTGAGAGAACTGCCAGGTTATGGTGTGATGGTTGACATACAGTATATGATAAGAATATAGAATGTTTATTTAAGCATGGCCATATTTTAATAGTGGTTTTAGGGTTAAGAAAAGTGGCAGGTTATACAATTTAATCAACCCTGCTCCTTTGTTACTCACTGATTTTATGCAATTTATGTAGCTGTCAGCTTTGTAAAACTAAATTATTGAATTTAATTATTTGACACTTCATGATTGTGTGCTGGTGAGTTGGTTGAACTTTAATCTTGGTTCCAACTTTACATGGAAGCATCAGTAAATGTGGTATTTTAGCTTTACCTTTGAAAAATACAGCTGCTTTGTCCATATTTCCCAGCAGTCTTTGGTGAGAACATTGCATAAACACAAAGGAGATTTATTTATTTTTTCTCTGTAATCCAGACAGTATTTAATAGATCCTGTAGGTTATGGAGAGCATAGTGAGTCTTAATCTGGTGTGAAGGGGCTCTGCAGTAGAAAGGGTTGGGTTCAAACTGTTGCTTCTCCAAGATTAAAGGTGATGTCGTTGCTCGTGGCACTGTGTTAAAAAACCTGAATGCTCCAGACCTGCAAACTGCCAAAATGTCTGCCTTTACGAAGGTTCTCACACTTAAGTATTTTTGATTAGCATTTGGCTGCTACTTACACTGATTCCTGTGGAAGACGGAAGTCAGGTGCCACTTCTGCAATCTGCCTTAGTTTTATTTAATAAATACCACTACTAATATGTCATGTGTCGTTACTCTAATTATATAAACTCATCTGACAGACCCTCCTTTAAGTATCAAAACTAAACTGAGCTCTCTTCTTAAAAACCAGGAGAGAAAGCCGACACAAATCACACAATATAATCTTTATGTTTGAAGACAGCTGTACTAAATCCTTAATTGAAAGAGGGATTCAAATGTACCATGAATTATCTGCTTTACAAGTTTAAGGGCACATAGAAATGTAAAGTAATCCACTGGAGATGTGTTTCAACCATAGCGAGGCCCTTTTATGCTTCTCCAATAATTTAAAATGACACTAAAACAGCAAAACTAATGTTTAACACTGACATGTGGAGGCTGAATATTGTTCCTTACGTAAATTTTCCATTGCGGAATAGTCATAGTGACTCATCAAGCAACTCAGTCTCCTGCTGGTAAGCACAAAACCTGTCAAACGGGGACTTTTTCTAATCCATAGATTCATAAGCTTTACTTGCATTTCCATTCACTGGCAATGTAATGTTCTGTTTCTCATTCAGTCAAAACAGAACTCAAGATTTATTTTGTGCAAAATCTTGGTTAATTGTTGATGGGTTTGAATTATGGATTTTCTTCTTTTTTTTTTAATATGAACCATGCCATACATTCTTTGTATACCAACACATCCAGGAAGCCAAGAGATCCCAGAGCTGTCAGTGAAGCAGCGGGTATCTACAGTAAAACAAGACAATGTTTTTTTTTTAATCTTTTTTTGGTGCTAGATCATAGATGGGATTTCACAAATAATTTACTGAATCTGATTGTTTCATTTGTTAGATAATTGATTTTAAATTGGTTTGAATCATAGGATGGTGCAGGAATCAAGGATGGATGGATGGATGGATGGATGGATGGATGGATGGATGGATGGATGGATGGATGGATGGATGGATGGATGGATGGAATTGATAAATTTCCATGCACTGTAGTTGTTGGTAATTGTTCTTGATACTTAAATCACCCAAATTCTTATTGATACGTTTCATTAGATATTCCTCCTTAAGAAACACAGAGACATTTGAAGGGTGACTAATAAAAAGATTTAAAGTTCACAGAAATTTGTGTTTAAATTTAGATGGATTCCTTCAGAATTTCAGTTTTGTTGTTGATTTTTAAACCAGCGTCTAACGGAGCAGGGTGCAAATGAACACATTCTTCAAAACTTGTTTTCTTTGCATCAAAGTAATGATTTGAACCTCCACTGCTGCAGACACTCATTGTATAGAATTAGTTAATCTTTTTACAAGATGGGCAGAACCCAACTATAGGGGACTTTATTGATTCACATTAATTAATCCACTTACGGAGGAAGGGGATTCTGTAGCTCTGCCACGATTTAAATAGTCCACACAAATTAAAACAGTAAATTTGTTGCCTTTAATGATATTCCAAAGTAATTGAATTGCTGGAATTTTTCAAAACATGTCACATTAGCATGTAAAAACCTTGTGTTTTAGCAATGGATAACCCAAATAAATTTGATATTAATTAATTTTTGATACGGTACAAGCCTATTTAGCTTGACTGCAATTACCACCACTGCAGCAAAGTAAAAGCAGGAGGGTTTTAGGAAGGAGAGAAGATAAAGCTAATGCATATTTATATTTTAGATGTCAACAAACAATAGAAAAGGGGGGAAAGTGAGAAAGAGTCACTTTGTAGCAGATAAAGTATTTAGTTCATCAACACATTGCAGGATGAAAATATTTCCCCAGTATTTTTTACTGTAAAATTCTGTGTTTCTATTTGGTTCATTTATTTGCCTCTATGATCCTCGCCCTGACGAGAATGTTTTGGGAGTTCAAACCTGCTCAGATTTCCCTCTCTAACACTTTGTGATAGCCATGCCACAACATCCCTGTTTAATCCCAACAGGAAAAGTATAGATTACACATTTTTTACCTGTACAGATTACATTAAGACTGCCACCATGCCAAAACCAAAAAAAGTGACAAAAACAGACATGGCGGAAAAGCAGGAGTGACGTCATTATCCCTTTTCAATTTACAGAGTGTGGTTGGGGGTCTAATTGAAGTGCCACTGTTAGTCACACATCTGTTTCCTGCGACAAATGCCAAGTGTGTATCTTCAGCTATGTGCATTTGCATGCAGGTTTGGCATGCTTTGAACTTGAGACAGGTGAGAGTGCCTTCACACTTTGACTGTTTTAGAAACACTGACACAAAGGTGCTTGCACGGCTTTTCTTTTGCAGCAAAATTTGATCTTAAATTACTAAAAAAGAACTCAACAGCAACATGACAACCGGACTGCAACATGAATATATCAGTTTGGACAATTTGCAGCAATTTGTGAATAAAATAAAATATAATTCCCCAAATTAGCTTAAATTTCTAGGAACAGGAAATCAGATCAAGCATGAGAGGCATAATTTCCTAAAATGTTCTTTTTGTTTCCTGATCTACATATTTCAGTAAAATTTGCTCATAGTTTTGTTCAAGTAGAAATCTCTTTAAAATTATTGTTTAATTCATTTTCATTCCTCCTGTGCCAATTTATTATTTTCTTTAATTTAAAAACAGCACAAATATCCTCCACAGTTTATGTGTGAAAGGATATGTTTTTATTTTACAAATGTTTAGTGTTTAGATGAGATTTCAACTAAATGCTGTATTTAATTTGTGTAATGACAATGATATCGTTGTAGAACAGGATGACCTCCTCAGTCGAGGCAGATGCACCCACCCCTCCGTTGATAAGGGCTAATGAAATATAACTTCTTTCAAGCTCCCCAGTGAGTGGAGGAAGATTTTTCAGATTGAAAACTTCCTGGTGATGTCTTGCTTGGCTTGTGAAACGTTATAATTACTGCTGGGGGGTCTCCTCCTTCTCTGTTTGCAGGGGGGCTGAGCAACGTTTGTTTGCGCTCCAGGGTTCTCCCCCAGTTCAGCACACTTAGGCCCATCTAATTAGAGTCTCTGCCACATCTCCTTACTGCTGTCTCCTCGCACAGCTGGGGACAACCCCCAAATCAAGCTGTGGTGCACAAACACTCACCGACCCATGTTTTTGTGAGCAACAACAGGCAGCACTGTCAGTGCAATTTGAACATTAGCTGCTTTCCCTCTCGTTCTCATGCATCCCCAACCATCTTCTCTTCTCCAGCACTCACAACCTCCGTTCTCTCTTCTCTTCATCCTCCTTTTTTGCCTCACTTTGTTCTCCGTGTTCTCCTCACCGAGCTCAGGCACAGCAGCTACAAAGAGCCCCACATAGGAAGATGAGAGGGAGCAGAGTGAGGAGGGTTCAGATGTTGCGCAGGGCCTGTGTGTTCGCATGTGCGTTTGTGTTTCCGTGTTTGTGAAAACTCTGAGAGTGTGAGGCGGCAGGAGATCGCCAGGGTAGTGAGAGTCGGCAGCACGCCCAGAGGCGCCGAGAAAGAACAGAGAGAACGCTTGCCCCCCCATCAAGAGCAGTTGTTCAAACCCCCGAGGCAAGGTGATGCAGGGATGGGGGAGGCAACAAAGGGCAGAGAGGTGGCAGGGAAAGCTGCACTGCCTTGCTTTTCTGTTTCACCTGTTCACCTTCACAGTCTCTTCAAACCCTCCCTCCCCCCCATCATTTCTTTATACCCAGTGGGGTCATGGAGACTGGTGGAGTTGAGATTTTTTCAGTCTTGTCTCAGATAAAGTTTAGAAAACAACAGCTTTTGCAACTGTTTCTGAAATACTTGCCAATCTATACCATGAAATCCTTAGTGTGCTGACGTCTCATACAGATGACATTTACATCTAAATAATATCTTAGCCGCCCCAGCTCACAACAAAAGTAATCTCAGGACGCTACACACACAAAAACACGTTTCTCCAACATATGGTCCTGCACCTGGAAAGCTGAAAGTTGAGGAAAGCGACCAAATGCACTCTCAGTTCTGCTCTGGTTTTCCCTCCATTCCACTCCCATTCTGTGCTGAGAACACACACCTGCAGTCAGCCTCTAACCACATGCCACGCTTCGGTGATCCGCTGACTCCCTCTGATTTACAGCTTTATGTCTGGTGATTAGCCAAAAGAACTCTCCGATAGCCTCGTAACTTTACACAGAACAGCATTCATCAGACCCGCTCGCCTACACTGGAGAGCAGCTCTACGAGGAGGAGAGCTAACAGCTTGTGTTAGGACCAGGTTTTTCTAACTGAAAATGCTGTTTATGTGAATGTGTGATTTAGGGACAGGAACGCTGCAAATGCCACCCTTTCATACATATGGCGTAAAATCATTTTATATATATTATATACATATGTCTTCCTGCGTTTATTTTCCATTCCTGCTCTATCCTACTCTGGGTCATGGCAGGCTGGAGACAATCCCAGCTGTCCTGAACAGTTTGTCAGTCCAACACTGGATTTATTTTCTTTTCTGGGTTATTACAGAGCTGATCTTAACTGCTGCTAAGGTTCCTTGACGTGTGCTCAGTAGTAAACTGGGTTTGTTTTGGCAAGTCATGCTTAAAGGATTCTTTTGGTTCAGAATAAAATAAAAATAAAAATAGATTTCTTGGCTCATCTCACTTGAAATGATTTGCTGATACATCAAATAATGTATGTGTGCCATTTACCATATAAACACATGTACATCAGTTAGTTCTGGTACTGGGAGGCCAAACCTGCATTGTTTTGAGTTGGTTTGGTTTTGTTCAAAAATGATTTTTAGACTGTCTGAGACCATGGACTCACTGTTGTGGTTACTCAGGTTGACCCAGCAGCCAATTCAACAAAAAGTCATTGTGGTTTAAAACCATTTCCATTACCAATGTGCTTCTCTGACTTTATAGGTTTAAACTCTTTTCCTGGTTTATGGAATCTCACAATTTTATCACTATGAGATCAGAGAAGTTCCTCTGATTTGGAAAATAATACCTAATAGGACCTGTTTTCAAGGGTGTTTACTGTTTTATGTGTCAAATCTGTTAGATGGAGTTCACTCAGGGTCTCTGTACATCTTTACAATTATTAAGAAAAACATCTTTTATTGGACTTAACTTATTCAGCAAGTGAGACATTTTTACTTTCTGAAATGAATTAAAATAAAAAGACATGTTTCTTTTTTTTACTTTAACTGTTTTGTTTTTTGCAAATGTCAATCATGCCTGTTCCAGAAACTACAACGTTTTTTTAATCCTCTTATTTTGATTTCTATTCCTAACCAAGCTTTGCACTGCCAAAAATACAACAGGAAGTGAAAATGAAAAAAGTGTGTGTGTCAATTCTCTGTTGATTATGATGGCAGTAGCATTGCATTGTAAAATGCAACAACCAAAAAACAACCAAAAAAATGTTCATTTTTAAAATTCATTCTACTTGCGTTTGTTCCATTTTTTTTTTTTTTTTTTTGTAACCAAAATCCACGAGTGTGTTTCTACTGAGTGAAGTATCAAGAACTAGACATTTAATTGATACAAGGCTCAACCTTTTGGGTACTTCTGTAGCAGCATTCATGGCAGAATTTTTAAAAATGTTAATTTTTCCTTCACAATAAGAGTCTCAAGCATACACAAATATCTAAAATATATTTAATATAAAATAGTTTACAATACCACCCTCCAAAAACACAAATCAGGATTTCTAATTTTCACTGCCTCATTTTATTTTTTCTTCTGAACTTGGTACTAAAGCTCTTTGTTAGAAAACACAAGGATTTACCTTGACTCATAGTTTTGACTATTATTAGAAATGTGATGTAGATGTGTTTTTTTTCTAATTATTATCCTTTAACTGACCAGACAACTGCACTTAAAACTAACCACATCTTACTTTTTCTCTCTAATGTGCAGCCCTGACTTCAGTTAAACCATCTTATGATATGGATAGGGACAGGGTTAAATCAATAAGATACGTTTTATTCAGTTTAATGCAACTAGAAGTAAAAGTGTAGCAGCCAAAGACAGAAGATGCATGGCCTCCCATCTCAAGGAGAGGTGAGAAATGCAGCTGAGAGATCATCAGGATGTGGGAGGCAATCGGGTGGGTGAGGGGTTAAAAGGGGCCCATCTAAACTAATTTCAAAAATCGGAGCTTCTTTTCTTAAGTCAGCATTTCAAATCAGAGCGTGTCCCCTCTCATTTAATGCACCATTTTGCAAAGTGATAAATTTATGAATTAGACATACATCCTTTTTTCTTTTTTTTTTTCTTCTTTTGCTTTTAAGATACTGGGCCTCATAAGTGAGCGAGCAGCTAGTGTGGAGGATTTAAGAGCGTTTTGCCGTGTCAAACATTGAAACCCACAGGGAGAGGAGCATCAGCACAATTAGACTGGGGTAAAGCAGAGAAAGAGAGAGGAGGAAAATTCACAGACAAAATCAGGATCTTAAGAGCAGCAGCGCTCTCCGTCTGTACAGTAACGTGGTTATCTGTCGCGGGTGATCCTTTTAAACGCTTCGTTTGCTGGGATAAAAGCAGAGCTGAGGAAATAAACTTAGTTCTGCCTCCAATCTGCAAATCCTTGGTGGTCATGGAAGATGATCCCAATTTGCTTCTCAGCAGCACCGTCAGATCTCACAATAATAAATAATTTAAGACTTTAAGCAGCAATTATGCTTGATAAATGTGGAAAGCCTGTAGACTGCTGCTCACTAAAGCTAAACAATGCCAAGGTTCCTGCAAAAATACACCAGTCGCTACCTATGTCATAACTAATATATCACACTGGAAGGTTAATGAGGAAATTTTGATTTATTATCAAGTGTAATTCCTCAATCTGGTGCAGGTCTTTAACCTTAGACACAGAGTTTAGAGGCTCACTTCTTGATTTTTCACTAATATTGTGTGACTCAGTAGAATAATTAACCTGCTTCATTTGTTGCAAGACTTTTAGAGATTTAAAAATATTAAAAAGTCAGCTACAGAAAACAAATACACCCACAATAGAATGGAAATATTTTAAAGTCAGGCATGTGATATACTGATAACATCCTTAATTCAAAGTCAAGGAGTTTGCAGTTTTTACATTTTATTTGGTAACTTGGTAGCGCAAAATGTGACAAAGAGAACTTTTATTATCTTAAACAAGGTCTTATAAATAAAACAGGCATTCTTGCTGTTTTGTGGATCGTTTTCACATGAGCTGTGTGCCTTTAGGGTCCTCGTGTGCTCTTTGTTTCTACCAAGAGTCCCCCCACTTTCCTTCATCTAAACTTAGACAAGACAATAAATATTGAACAATAATTGCACAATTCAATAATGAAGGATGTGAAATGACTCCCTGTTGCTTAACATGTTTGTTCTTTTTGCAACTTTATGTCATTAGATTAATGTTTTTGTGTGTGTGTGTGAATGTAGATTTGTAAACCTCCCCCCAAATCATCATTAGGGTCTTTTTTTCCTCCAAAGAAAATAGCAGCAGAACAGCATTAACATTTATTACTGACTGGGAAGCATTTAGTTCCAGGACGAGAGCTAGGAAGTCTGTTAAACAGCATGCTCGTTTTCATTTTTAGACTGCTGAAATCTGCCGAGGGAGACAATGCCAGAGACGAACATAGACTGAGACAGATATATATATATATACTGTATATATATATATATATATATATATATATATATATATATATATATATATATATATATATATATATATATATATACATACGTATGGAGCTGAATGGTTTAAATGTTGGCTCAAATGTTGTGTTTACCTAGAAGAGTCACCATGTACCTTTGGATTAGGTGCTTTGGTGGCCACTGGAATCCAGTTTGTGAATACCTGCATTGAAGCGCTGGAGGAGAGGGAAGGCTGTGAGGCCACGGACAGGCAGGAGCCACCAGTCACCACAGTTTGAACACGATGGCCTCATGCTGTTTGCTCTGCCGCCGCCTCCTCTCCTGTATACGACCACCACTGTGTTTCCTGGAGTGTGGGTACCAGACAGAGACAAATAGGATGTGATGTGTGGACTGAGGGCCATCTCGCAGAAACTGAAACGCCTGTTGACTTGATCTTATGAAGTTTTTCTAATGTGTTTGTCTGACTTCTGACAAACCCAATTTATAGGATGTTTCTGTGAATTATATATTTTTAGAATAGATTTGTTTTGAAAAATGTATAAGTAGGATAAAATAACTGACCTTATTTTCAGTATTTTTTTTCTTTTCAATGTTTTTTCTTATATTCTAACACATCTTTACTTTGTTAAAATATATTAAATAAAATATGAAAAAATAAATAAATATCGATAAACAATGAATGTTTATTTGACATGTTTTAAATGTTTACCACTAATATTTATTGGATTTAAAATCCTCAATCCCAGCCTTTCTCCTTATAATTATTTTTTATTCCTATTAAGATTATTAATCCCTTTGAAAAAAAAGCAAATACTGCTATTTTTGGTGAAATTTTACCTCTAACTATTACCATGTTGCATTGCCACTTTTCAAATAATAGACAATGTGAGGAGTCACTAACAATTCCTGGAGTTCTATAGATGTATCCTGCAATTCCAAATTGAAGAATTGGGGGGAAAGAACCAAAATACCATTGTCTAAATGGCACAAAGACACCCATGCACAGCTGACAGAATCGCTTTAGGTTAACATGCCATCCAATTTTTTTATTCTAAGATATTATCCCCATTCCTATATTCTGGAGTAACTTCATGCTGAGCTGGAAGGGGAAAGGTTGTTGTGGTGTTTTCTTGGAGAAGCTGGAAAATGCTCATTATCCGTTTTGACTCAAAAACTGCTCATTTCTCAAATGCATAAAATTTCTTGTCTCCTCCGTTACAGGACGCCTGGTAATGCTGAATGACAGGTACTCCGGAACAGCGCCAGGGCCCACTCTGTATAGCCAAGGGGATGACGTTATGGCAAGCAGCTGTCAGACCGCTGGATAGCCACCATCATGGACGAAAACGCTCACCAGAACCAGAGGCTGCTTGCATTTCCACCAATTAAGACTCGGGAGCCGGGCGCCTGTCGTAGGAGGACAGCAGCGAGCGCTGGAACAGAACCCATCAGTGTCAGACATGGGGCTATGACCACTGAGGAACAGCAGAGCTCCAGAAGAAGAAAAAAACAGAGAAAACTGAGAGAAGAACAATAGTGAAAGAGAAAATAAAAACTGATGATGAAACTTCACGGTGAACAATTGTTAACATCTTCCTCCAAGAAAGAAGTGACCACTGATGAAATTTGTCATCGAACACCCAAGATTTAGAACTCTTTCACCAACTGGATTTTTATCTTTATCTGGAACTGACAAAAGAAATTGAATGTAACAGAAAATGTAATTTACTTTACTCAAGCACTGACCACTTCACTGCTACTGATTTTTATTCTCTTCTTGACAATCTAGAATCTATTCCAGTGTAAAGTTCTGGTATGGCCAGAATTTATATGTAGGTTCAAGAACAAGCACTTTTGTCTCCTTTTTAATAATAAAAATAAAACTAAAAGTATATTTAATAGAATAAAGATGGACGAACGGATGGACAGATTTTCTTTGAAGACGAAGAACATTGTTGTCTAGTGAAATATGTCTGAATCAAAGTAATTTCATGTCCTGGAGTAAAAGTATACCCTATTGTTTGACAATTAAGCACAGTGTACGGGTCTGTAATTATACCTCCACAATAGTGGGTTTTCAGAAGAGGGCTTGAAATAGCTTTAGAGGGTTCCGGTCTGAACTTCAAACTACAGAGCCACTAACAGTCTGTAAAATGGCACGGAGCGGAGAATAGAAGCAGACTGCTATCGTTTTACTGCCTGTGGATTGGATGGGGCCACTGCCATTGTCCAGTAACTTCCTGATGTGCGTTGCGGTGGATGGTTTATAAATCTGGGTGCAGTCTATTGTAAAGAGTGATTAGAAGCAAGGAGACAAAGGAGGACTGGAGTTGATAATGAAAAGGAAAGAAACAAAACAAAGAGTCAACGTATGGCTCTCTATAACTACAGTAGCATAGAGTTTAACAGCCTGAAACATTATCATAATGACACCCTCATTTTCTAGGTGAGCCACTTGGCTTGGTGACTAACTATGCAGCAAATAAAGGGAATAATATCATTATATCACATACAATAAGGGGAAATCCCAGAGGTGACCAGACTGCATGAGCAACTGTCTGATGAGGACAGTATGCATTCACACACATGCACTTGTGTGTGAGTTTTTGTGTGTATGTGTGCTCAAAAAGCATGAGAAAGGTATACAGTAGTTGCACGTGTTCTTGTGAGAAACGTCATTGACTTTGGCTCTATAGCAGGCTCCAGGGCAGTGCTTTACCTGGGACCTAATCAGTCAGCGAGCGTCACAATCTCCTGGGACCTCCCAGCTGGAGGGTGTGTGTGTGTGTGTGTGTGCTTGCATGAGATAAAATCAGAGAGAGGAAAAGCAAAGGGAAGAAAGCAAGACAGAAGGAGAGAGAGTAGAGGGACTCTGCGGACGGCTGTGCTGAACAGAACACCCCTCTGGGAGCCAGATGAACCCGCCTTCTCAATTTCAGCGCCCACGGCTCTCTTTGACTGGCCACTGTCAAGGTGATCTCCTGTCCGACAATACACACCTAAACAGGTACGCACCGGAAATGTAGATGTGAGGAATGTTAAAGCATTGCACAGAAAGATTCAGTTATATCAATGTCTAGGATGCAAACGTCGAGCACTGGTACCCCACACCCACGCAGGCAGCACACACCCCAGACAGGGACTGTGTGAAACTGCTGAACAGCAGAATAAAGACGTTGTCTCGTTTCCTTCCATGGCTAAGTCTGGTTTGCACCCATATTTTTTAAAGGAAATGACTACAAAGAAAAAAGTAAATAAATCACCCATCAGTGTGATTCTTGTTTTTGTCCAAATTTATAAGACATGGCACCGTTTGTCTGGCGCTGAGTGGACTGAGCATAGCTAGGCGGCGGTCCTTCTCTATGAGGGGATACTGGACTTCAGCCACTCTGAGCTTCAACAGCACCCTGGGCTTCTGTTTCTGGGGTGAGCATGGGTTCAAGGAGAAACCACACATGAGATATCTGCCAGTCCACAAACCTCCGAATGGCCAAAGTCCACCTGGAGAATCGCTTTAAGCAGTGAAAAGTAGGTGATGAGGTGAAGAAAAGAGAGACCAAGAAGAAAAAAAGAATGGTGAGTGGTGGAGGAAACCGAGCAAGTTGCCATGGCAAAGGAAAGCAGGGGAATAAAACACAAACAAAGTCGGGTGGCACCAGGGTGGTGAGCTGTGAGATCAGTGACAGTTTCCCCTGGCAAACCTGCTGCTGTCTATTGTGCAGTTCTAGTGGTTACAGAAATTCAGTCATTTATTTTGCTTTTATTGTAACACTAGTCTCTCATTCTTCCATATTGGACCGTCACAAAGTCTCAACATTCTACGCATTATAACAAGAAAGACCATCAGTGGCCAGAGGAACTCCAGCCTAAACAAAGAGACAGGTTTTTGTTGCTGAGTGTTTGAATTATTTTTGTTTTGAAGACAAAATTGTGTTTCTACACTCAAAAACAAAACATCTATGTTTGACTGACCTAAGTAATAATAAATACAATACAGTTTCTGTTTGTGAAATAATAATTTAATTTTTCTGGCTGTGTGAAAATCCAACACTTCAAAAGAAAGTTTGTTAAATTAAATGGAAAATAATAAATGCATCTTTTTTATTTTTCTAAATAAAGCAATGATCTGTTTGCATCATCTGATCTGAGTCAGTAAGCTTTTGTCCTGTTGGTTTTAACTTTGTTGGGTTCGTTAAATATATTTTAAAGTACTTGTTGAATGAAAAAGTACTTTCCTAAAATCAAATAAAAAAAATATTGCTTATAAAATAAACAAACTATGTGTGTCAGATACTTTCTGGTGACCAGTTGACCTGGCATGTGTTAAAAGAACTAAAAAAAAAAAAAAGATTAAAAAAAATAAATTAAGAAAAAATTGAGATAAAAGATTTTAGCCAGGCAGCAAAGTGAGTGACTTCCAAAATTATATACATGTATATATATATAAAAAATAAAATAAAATAATTTACCAACCCAACTTAAACAAATCAGAATCATGCTATTAAAATTAAATAAATGAATGAAATAATCTGCCATAAAGTCACTATGTCAGCCCATTCCAGAGAAATGAAGTTACAACATGACGTTTGATTGTAAAAGAAAGACATTTGTTTCACCCCTTTTATCTTTAACATTTCTTTCAAATGTTATGTCAACAAACTTTTTTTTTTGTGTAGCATGCCTTTTTTTGGTAGAAAACGTCAGCAGAACGTCAATCCACAAATTTCATTCTAGATTTCTGGTTTATTATGAATCTAAGTGTTGCTCTAGTTCAGCAGCATGGTGGTAGAGCTTACAGTCAGCAACAACACTGAACCTAAAAGCAGGTTTTGAAGACAAAGAGGCCAAATGATCAGATTAGGACTTATAGTTTTCCTGCCTTTACTCTCCATTTGGAATTTTACCAGCATGCAACACTTGCTCAAATGTGACTGACCATCTCAGACAGAAAACAGAAAGTGTATGCTGTTTAAAAATACAGATTTTTATAGAGATTTGAATGAGATCAATTTTAATGGAAATTTACGTTAATCAACATATATATTTTTTACTTACTGAGTGTCATGTGTATGCAAGTCAGTGCTTATAGTGCTTTAAAGCAGTGTTGTGCTGTTTTATATGTGTAGCATACCCTATCAATTTTATTGTCTCTGCAGATCACATGCTTCCATCAAATCTCTTCCCACAGCTAGCAGATGGGCCTGCTGGATGATGCTGGAAAGACAGTAGCTCCTCAGAAGGAGAAGACATACTGTAGAGGGCCTGGCTGAGGAAAGCTGGCTATTTGTAATAGGGGGGGAAACAAAGATGATATAAGATTTATTGAACCAACACAGCACAGCAAATGAACAACAAATGAACAGAGCTCAGCGAAGGATAAAATAACACAGAGGAGAGGAGGCGTCCACAAACAGCAGTAAAAGCAATCCTGTATCGATCTGGAGCAGTAAGCCTGCCAGCTACTGCTACCTTCCTCTTTCCAGGAAGACTTTGCACATACAGGATTGACCTTAAGGCATCGCATTGTGCCCTGTTTGTGTGTGTGAGTGTGTGTGTGTGTGTGTGTAGAGAAGCATGTGTGAATACATATCATATCACATATATATCAGTGTGTGTAAATCACCTTTCAGTGTTTAGTCTCAAAACATGGTAAAAGTAAGTGTTACGTCCCCCTAAAAGGGTCTAGGAGTAGTACACAAAAGGAGGACTAACACAAAAGGCCAGAAACTCAAAGTACGAATTATCAGAATATTTTATTATTATTAATCAGGCAGAGGAGGTGCTGCAAAAAGATAAACGAACTAAAAATCGCTCCTAACGAAAAATCACCCGAAAAGGGGAAAAACTCTAACTAAACTAATAAAACAAAATGGCCTAAACTAAGAACACTCTCTAAAAGAGGTTCGGTAAAAAAAAAAAAGGAAAGAGNTGAATCGAAAACAAACAAACCTCACAAAGAATCCCCGCTAAACTAATAAAGGAAAACTAAATTAACTCAACCTAGTCTTCATGCGGACGTTATTGGGAGCGGGCAAATTAAACACAAAATCCCAGGGGAACGGAGAGGTGGCCCATTGCCTAAGCCTGTCTCCCCGTTCCCTGGCGTGTCCCCGAGATGGTAGCCTTCGCTACCAACACTAACTCCCGCACCACAACGGTAAGTTAAAATAATAAACAGGCCCATCTCCATGTGGGAGAGAGCCTCTTCAGCCTACAAGGGGATCTCCAGAGGATGATTAAAATGCTTGTTTCAAGTTCCAGGGGATCCCTGGATCAGAAGGTCCGGTGGTTCTGGACCGGCAAGGATGTTGTGTGGAATCAGGCTGCACGGGAATGACGTAACGGGACAGCATCGAACACCTGGAATCAGCAGCAGGAACACCTGGACAAAGAAATACAGGAGACAGCGACAGACTGGGCAGACTATCATCATCATACTGCACTGGCAAATGAACGAACTTGTCCCCCAAGTCGGCCAATACTTGGGGGTGGTCAGGAGGTCGGATTCCTCCTGACATGCCGGGGACCACATCCTTCTCAGGCTGAGGGTCGACCGCACTGGCTGCGCATTCCAGGGCGTCGGTTTTTCCTTCCACTACAGGGATCTGAGGGGAAAGGTGCAACTTCGACATATCACAAGTTCGAGTTTCACTTTGACAACGCGGTCGATAAACGACGTGGTTGGTATCATCCAGTTTTTCACCAACCTCAACTGGTTCTTTGTATCGGGTAAGCAAAGAGGTTCCGGTCTGTGGACTAAAAACCGGTGCTTTGTCTGTAGGGAGGAAGGCGCGTTTTCTGTAAACCACCGCATCTCTGCATCTACTAGGTACATCCTGTCGATGTACATTCCCCGAGGGGGTGCCTCCCACCTGTGGGTTTCTCCAGCAGCGCTTCATAGCTCCGTTTTCACGGTGATAACCAACTCTCTCCTTTGGTTCGCCCGTTACCTTATTGAAATTTCTTGCCCGTGGTCGGCCTGCCTTCTCCTCCTGTGTTGTGCAGGAGTGAGGTAGACCAGGTAACCGGGTGGTAGCAGCTGTTTTGGAAAAACAAACAGAATTATTCACGGGGTCAGACACAGTCATGGGACCCGCGTTAACAGGTTTTACCGAAAACTCCTCATACAAACTTGAGAGCCCCAAATCGCTCTCAGCAATTTTCTTCGCTTGAGCCCGTGTAATGGCACAGGCGGGGTAAATGGACTGATCGATATCTTCACTAAATGTGGAGTCTTGTGTGGGTTTCTCCACAACTTGTAAAGGAGGGATTACGGCTCCTCCTGCCACATCGTTCCCTAACAGAACGGACACACCAGATATCGGCAGTGATGGGCAAACAGCCATCTCAAATGTTCCTTTTGCTAACCCGCAGTCAAGGGTCACTTTATGGAGAGGATGTGTTACACTCTCCGAGTTAATTCCTCTTAACAACACCGAAACTCCGGTGTAACTTGACTCACCGAAAGGCAGTACATCCTTCAAAATAAGGGTTTGCGATGCCCCAGTGTCACGCAAAATGCTTACTGACGTCTGCATGTCATCACCATCCGTCAGGGCCACTGTGCCCTGAAACACAAAAGGCTGAAAACATGTTTCAACAGGGTTTTCCGATTTTTCCACTTTTTGTTCAAAAGATAATAAACCCATCTCACGCGGGGGAGACTCCTTTCTCTGGTTCTTTCGTTTTAAGGTTAAACAATCCTTAACCGTATGTCCACTTACGTGGCAGTAGAAACACCTTGGAGGGTTCACAGGTGTCGAACGAGGCAGTTCCGGCCTCACTGGATTCGGACGCCTCACGTCATTTTGTTTTATTTCTCCGCTAATGCGGTGAGTGAGGGCGAACTCATCTGCCAACAGGGCGGCAGAAGACAGTGTGGTTACCTTTTGTTCATTTAAATACAACACCACTCGTTCAGGCAGACATCTTTTGAACTCCTCAAGTAAAATGAGTTCTTTAAATTCATCGAATTTAGTCACCTTGGAAGCTGAAACCCATTTGTCGAATAACAAACACTTTTCACGAGAAAATTCAACATATGTTTGACTAGGGGCTTTATTTTTAAGAGCCCTGAACTTTTGTCTGTACGCTTCAGGAACAAGCTCATATGCATGTAAGATAGTATTTTTCACACGGTCATAATCAAGGCTCTCTTGTACAGAAAGAGAAGCCATTACTTCCTGAGCTTTTCCAGTTAATTTACATTGGAGTAACAAAGACCATACCTCTCGGGGCCAGTCGAGGGCCGCTGCAATGCGCTCGAAAGCAGAAAAGTAGCTATCCACCTCGGAGTCCCGAAATTGGGGCATCAGAGAGATACACTTGCTGATATCCATCCTGCCAGTGGGATCCGCTGCAGCAGGGCTTTGAACCCCAGGCTTGGGTGCTTCTGCAACAGCGGGCTTCTCTCTTGCCTGCTTGGTCTGACTGTCCAGTTCTAGTTGTCGAATCTTTACTCTCGTCTCGGCTTCCAATCGTAATTCCATCTTCTTGATTTCCATTTGTCTTATCTGCATGCGTTCCTCAGCCTCCATCTTTCGGATCTGAGCTTTTTCTTCGGCTTCTAGCTTTAGGCGAGCCAACCTTAGTTTCAGTCTCGCTCCATCTGTTGAGCTTTTCATTGGTTCTGGAGAAAGAGGGTCAAAACGGGGGAGAGTTACTGGAGGAGGAGGGGTTCCACTACCTTCACGCCTGGGTGGAGTCTTTGCGACGTCGGCGGAATCCTGTGGTTTCTCCTCCTCTGAGTCCTCCGTGACAGGGGCCGCTTTCACAGCTCCGGCGCCATCTTCTTCATCACCATCATCAGTCTGTTCTGGAACAGGAATGTCACTCACGGTTGACGGAGGGAACAGTCCTTCCTGCTCCAAAGCCGAGAGCACCTTATCCTTCAGGTCCGCCTTCAGTATCTGCTGAGCCCCGGGGATGCCTAAGTGGATCGCTATTTCCACCAACTCACGCTTACGGCAGTCCTCGAGCAGCTCACGAGAGGGGGCCTCTAAAAAGGTTTTAAGGTTAAACATAGGCATGTTTAAAGCAATCACAGAACTCACCGCGAACAGCAACGCCTCCACAAGATAATCCTGAAAAGATAATAATAAAGGATAATAATAATAATCGCACTTTACCTTTACTGCGAGGGGTAAAGGATCCAAAAGGATCCCGGACGAGCCCCCACTATGTTACGTCCCCCTAAAAGGGTCTAGGAGTAGTACACAAAAGGAGGACTAACACAAAAGGCCAGAAACTCAAAGTACGAATTATCAGAATATTTTATTATTATTAATCAGGCAGAGGAGGTGCTGCAAAAAGATAAACGAACTAAAAATCGCTCCTAACGAAAAATCACCCGAAAAGGGGAAAAACTCTAACTAAACTAATAAAACAAAATGGCCTAAACTAAGAACACTCTCTAAAAGAGGTTCGGTAAAAAAAAAAAAGGTAAGAGTAATATAACAACTAAGGGAGACTACAATGAACTAAAGTAGGCGATTAACGCTATAAATATCACAAAAGGGTAAGTATCAACAAAACAAACGCACTATGATAAACTACAAATAACAAAGGAAGGCGATAAACGCTACTAATATCAAAGGATAACTAAGGGAGTTTTAAATATAACTAAAGGAGTCTGTGGCAATTAAAGCAACACAGAAAATAAACGGCAGGCGACTACGAATACTAAATTTACAAAACAAAACTGCCGGACTACGAAGCTAGAAAAGAGTAAACTACGAAACGCGCAAGAATCAAATGGTTCAGCTACCAAGGGGGGGAGAACTATTCACCAGAACTTAGTCTGCTTAGTTTCCCCCCGAATGGCTGACCGCTCCCTGCTTATGAACACGCGGAGATGATTGCGTAATGCTCTGCAGCTGGGCGATCTCAGCGTGTTGCTCCGGCGACAGGGGGCGGAGCCAGGAGCTGTCACTGTCAGCTGGAGCTGACAGGAGGAAGAATCGGGTCTGAAGATGGGAGATCGTAACA
>SSNR01000009.1:4803827-4814695 GCA_006937965.1 Callopanchax toddi | reverse complement strand
TGGTAAAAGTAAGTGTTACGTCCCCCTAAAAGGGTCTAGGAGTAGTACACAAAAGGAGGACTAACACAAAAGGCCAGAAACTCAAAGTACGAATTATCAGAATATTTTATTATTATTAATCAGGCAGAGGAGGTGCTGCAAAAAGATAAACGAACTAAAAATCGCTCCTAACGAAAAATCACCCGAAAAGGGGAAAAACTCTAACTAAACTAATAAAACAAAATGGCCTAAACTAAGAACACTCTCTAAAAGAGGTTCGGTAAAAAAAAAAAAGGTAAGAGTAATATAACAACTAAGGGAGACTACAATGAACTAAAGTAGGCGATTAACGCTATAAATATCACAAAAGGGTAAGTATCAACAAAACAAACGCACTATGATAAACTACAAATAACAAAGGAAGGCGATAAACGCTACTAATATCAAAGGATAACTAAGGGAGTTTTAAATATAACTAAAGGAGTCTGTGGCAATTAAAGCAACACAGAAAATAAACGGCAGGCGACTACGAATACTAAATTTACAAAACAAAACTGCCGGACTACGAAGCTAGAAAAGAGTAAACTACGAAACGCGCAAGAATCAAATGGTTCAGCTACCAAGGGGGGGAGAACTATTCACCAGAACTTAGTCTGCTTAGTTTCCCCCCGAATGGCTGACCGCTCCCTGCTTATGAACACGCGGAGATGATTGCGTAATGCTCTGCAGCTGGGCGATCTCAGCGTGTTGCTCCGGCGACAGGGGGCGGAGCCAGGAGCTGTCACTGTCAGCTGGAGCTGACAGGAGGAAGAATCGGGTCTGAAGATGGGAGATCGTAACAGTAAGCATGTCTCTTAGTTTTCAGATATGTGCAGCATAACTCAAATGACTAATCTATAGAATGTATCAGATGAGTGGAAAAGAAGTGACTCACAAGCGATTTTTGTCTAGAATGAACATCCATCATTGGACGGGCCTGTATTGGTTTACACACAATATTATCTTGATTGCATATGAATTAAGTGGAAGAGGTTTGAGATGTCACAGTGCTCACAGTGACTCAGTAAACCACCTGGAATCTATGACACCATGTCTCCTCCAGTGAAGACAGGACATCCCTAGCTCTGGGAAACTGAGTTAATATTCATGCAGTAGACTCCATCACACTCACCCACCTAGCTCAGTTGCATATTATCACACTGGGGGAAAATAATATATAAATAAAACTAACTGTAAGGTATGTTGCATGGGTTGGGTTTTGCAGCAGCTAAGATTTACTGTGTGTCCAGGCTTTTCAAGACATAGGGTAACACCCTCTAACCTAAATAATTTTAAAGCTATCTTTGATAGCTTCCTTTTTGGGATAAATTGTGTTTAGGTCTAACAGGACTAATGAAAAAGGGATTGCTGCCATCTTTAAACAGCACCAATCTCAGTTTGCAACCTTTACACTGCCTTTACACGTGATTATTTACATGGAATTTTGCTGTTTTTTACAAGCTTAAATTTTGACAGCAACAGTAGCATGTCCAGTGAACCCAAGGGACAAGTTGGACGAGTTTTCAGCTCATCAATACAATCCAATTAAATCTACCCTCAAAATGAAATATTCCAAACTATTTTTTACAACATTTCTGGAAAAGCTATGTCTTAGTTTAGAGCACAGAACTCTTAAGGGTGATGTCTTTACCTTGCAACATGCAAACAGGATAAGGGCTGAAGGTTTGTAGGAATGACATCAAACCACAGAAAAAGAAAAGTATTTTGTCAAACAGTTTAATGAAAAAGTTTATTGATTCAGCAAAAATAAAATAGAACCACATGTGAAAAGTTTATTGTTCAAACTATTGCTTTTGATGTTATAACTTTTGTTTCATTTTTGCAGTAAATATTTCACATTGTAGGGTGTTTATGCATCAGCCTTCATTCACATTATTACATGATGAAAGTTAGTGAAAAATAGTGAATTATTTGGTTATAAATAAGTATATATATATTGTATTAATGTGATTATTATGTAGGGTAGATATAGATTTGCTCCATTCAAAGGACATCTTTCTGTTTCTAGAGACTCTACTTGCTTTGAGTGATGTCACCAGTGGGTGTGGTCTTTACTGTAGATAAAAAAAAAATTATGAGAAGTCATTTCAAAATTAAGAAATAAGTTTCAGATGAAAAGTTTAAAAAACTTTACTTTTTGGTATTTGCAGAGTTTATCATGAAAAGTAAATTCTAATATCTGTCAAACTTTTCTGCCAATATTGCTACTACTCTTCAGTTTTTATTTTTAATCATAATTAGACTTCGCCTCATTATTCAACGCAAAAATAAAATACAAAAAAGTCGGGCCGTACTTTGCCTATAATAAGAAAGTGGGTTTGCAGCAAAGTTTGAATCAACACCATCTACTGTACCATCACATCCTTACATTATGCAGTGAGGTTTTTAAACATCTTGTTGTTTCACCTCGCACGCCACTCAGTATGTTCAACACTGTAAACAGATGTTATTGTTGTACAGGAATAAAGTTTCTGTTTCCCAAACGCCACAGTGGAACAGAAAGAATCAGACTCAGCACTGTTCCTACCTCTGCTTTACACCCGCCATGTACCACACACACACACGCACACGATGAACTGAGAACACAATCCCGGCATAGCGGCACAAACAAACACACTAAAAATACAAACTACGCATATCCAAACACTCTCACTCCTTAATGAGCTAGCACTTTTAAGAAAAGACTCCAGCGCAACTCTATACCACACACTGATACCTTGAGGAGAACTTGCGATCGGAAGAGACGAGCAGAAGAAAAGAGGCACTCTGGGATATGAAAGAGGGAGAGAAAAAGAGGAGGTGAGAGGAGAAATCAAAAAACGCCTGGAGAGAGGGAGGAGAGCAGGAAGAGGAAAGTGTTGCACCTCGCTCCTCATATCTCTAAGGAAGATGATAGAGGGGATAGGAAGAAGGTGGGGGGGGAGAGGAGATGGAGCAGAGGGTGTCTGGGTTGGCACCGTCGATGGAGGAGGGAGGTAAGGAGTGGAGGGGGGGGTACGCTGTCGCTCTCGGCAAACAAACGGGTGAGTAAATAGACTCATGGGCGTAAAGAGTGGTGAAGGTAGGGGGGAGACAACGGGTGGGGTAAGGGGGTGGAGGGGTGCGCAGATGCTGTGGTGCTGAGGGGAAACTCAGCTGTTAGGGTTCCATCTAGAGACTCAGGCCCTATATAATGATGAGAACGTATCTGTCTTGTTTACACACACATATCTCAAACCCTGCCCCCCACCTTCGCTCCTTGAATCGCTCTCCCATCAGCACATCCCCCCGCTGTCTTCAAACATCCATAACAACCATCTTCTCCATCCTCCTACCCTCTCTCACCCACTCCCAGCTTCCCCAGCCCTACAGGCCCCTAACCTAGCATCGCATCTCCCTTTTTCCTTAAACCCACCCTCTCTCCTTTAGCCTCCTTCACCACCACCTCCCCCCAAAACCAAACCCCAACCCCCCTCCTTCTATGTCTCTCTGCCTCTCTCTCCCTTACTCCTTCTTTTCACTCCCATCCTCCGATCATATCCCTTGGGTATATACGCTGCTGCTCGGCTGATGAGGGGGAGGATATCGCTGCCAGTTCTTTGATCCTATGAAAGCTGATATCCAGAACAGAGCTACAGATCCCGCCACTGGGCACCCTGGCATTTGAACGACACGGCTCTGTGTAAAGCCTCGGTAAGGAGGCCGTTTCCCTACAGCCTGCCAGCTGGGAACTTAAAGTCTAGACAGGTGGATCTCGCTGGTACGGAGACGATCGTATTTAGAAGGGTATGCGAAGAAAATCATGCACACGTTGACTGACATCAATTGAGAACATTTAACTGTGATACCTCGCAATGTTTTGCTTTAGTTAAATCAAATCGCTCTAAAGTCATTTGGTTCAAATGACGTGCTGTCAAAAATAGTAAAATACATGTCTTATTGTTCAAATTTCCAGTTATAAATTAAAGTTTATGAGAGAAAATTTCAATTCTCAACAGTATAAAAGAAGTTTAAAAAACAGAAACTCAACCCAGTAAATGGCATTCAGACATAATTCTACTTTTTTCATTCTTCCCTCATTTAATTACAGAGTACTGCAGTCTTTGTTGCAAACTTTGATTTTATAATTGATTTCCTCTGCAGATTGGTCATCCGCTCACACCCAAAATAATGCTGATCAGACGGTGTGAGTGCGTTACCCAAAATCTTCCCTAATTACAGAAACTCAAGCCAATAACATCACAGTTTATGTTATTTCACTCAGTGGCAGATTTTCTGTTTTACAAATTAGCAGTTGAAACATATGTGCAAAAATGCAAAAGAGTGGAAGAAAACCTTGAAAGACTTTAGAGAGGTAAAATTTATAAGATCTAAGATATGTGGCACATTTTTTTTGTGCAGGACACAGGAAATATCCTTTTATTTACTAAAACTCACAAGTGGGAAACACTGATCTAAAATAAACTTTGGGTGGAATGACACGCAATAATTATATATTAAAAGAGTCTAATGGAAAATATTCAGCTTTCGACAGACTTCTATAAGTATCTAGCTGGTTACATCAAAGCAATTGTGAAGAAAATAAACAATTAGCTATGGCCTGGGAATATGTTCATAAATAATGTATTTCTCTTTTCTCTTAGAAAATAAGTTCTGCAATGAGTAACCTTATATAGATCTAAAAGTTTCATGCTGCGAATTGACACAGAAGATATTAGCCTTTCCCCCACAGGCCATCACAAAGGAAGAATAAAAGAATGTCAATGACATTTGAGCACAAAACAGCCACTGAAAATGAATGGTTCAAGTTCGGTAGCCACATTAGAAAGTGGTAGCCTATAAGACAGATAAATTATATTACAAACACAAAATTTTTTTTTTTCATTTTTAAAATGCTTTGTCAATTTTCTTTTTCTCTTTTTGCAACTTTAACTTTCAGAAAAACTTTCTGTTAGAGTCAAAATAAAGAAAAAATACAAATGCAGGTTTTCAAAGTGTTAAGAGGGGGTTGAGAAAAGGAGAGCAAAAGAAAAAAAAAGTTTCCCGGCTGTCCATCAGTGAGTTATCGGAGTGCTATCTGTGCCAGACGCCCACTATCCTCGGTGGCGATACTGAGACAGCATCCAGGACCTCAGGATGCCGCGGGAAACTCAGCAGGACACCAGGAGAGGTGTGACAAACGTCACTGGATGCAGCAGGCGCGGAGCACTAAACACACACACATGTGCATGTACATACACAAATACTTAAACGCATACACAATGGACACACGCATACATATCCGTGCACGCAAAAAAAAAGGGACACAAAGACAAGCACAGACACCATCTGAAATTGTTAAACTATCACGCCTACACAAAACAGATACATGAAATACTGTAAGACAGATATCTGTGAACCCATATTACATATGGCCATTAATTAAAGTTTCTTGAAGAAGAATATTTCTGAGCAAGTGCATATCAAAACTTAAATTTATACATACTGAAAGCCAATTTTTCCTGTTTCGACAGCAAGTTAATCCTATTGGCATAGCTGTCAGTAGAGTATATTATTTCAGTGATATTGACGTGAAAAAGTAAATCATTTGAAGTTCATCACATAAGAAATGACTTTATATGATTATTTTTTTAGATTCAACTATACGAACGAAAGGGGAGTTTAAAAAACAAAAAAATGATGAGACTTGATCAAGCTACCCACGGGCAGTATTACACCATAAGAAGATGAAGGAGAAGAAAACAGAGAAAGTCAGTCCAAAAACCATTTGGAAAAAAACAGATACTGCATGTTGTTCAATATTTGGAAGACTTGCTGACTGTCTGCTCAAATATTGCCCCGTGGCTGTTGGGCTTGAGAGAGGAACAGTGTGGCAGTGAGACTGACAGTGAGATCTCTGTCCGAAGCCAACACTCTGTTTATCCGTCTGTCTGTCTGTCTGTTTATCTGACTGTCAAATTATCCCTCTCAGCAAACACCTCACCATGAGCCGAATGTAAATACCATCATCAATGTTGGTCACATGAGCCAGCTGGTTGGGCAGCTCTCTGAATAGCCGAGCCAACTTAAAGGAAACACGCTTGGTTGAAGCTAAAGTGCTAAACAGTGTTAGCAGAGCTAGTGCTTCGCGGTGATTTTAGTGATAGATTGTTGCTGAAATCATCTAAGGGTTAATGCGAGTAGTTGGAATTTTAGCAAGTTTTAAAAGTAGAAGCGTCAAAACAAAAAACGAAAACGAAAAAAGTCCGGTTGAGTGGACGCTGGCATGGTTGTTGCCGCTGCTCTCCGGTAGCCGCTGTAATTCTAGCATTTTTAAGCGTTTTAATGGCTTCTTATGCTTATGCTTTTAAGACTACGTGCACTGGTAGTTCTTTGTATTGTTTGGGTGGATTTGCCCAACCTGTTTAAGAGTTGGTGTGGTCTCTACCTGCCCTCAGGCATCTGGAACTCTCCTTCTGGCCTCGTCACTATTCTCTACCGCCATGGGTCCTAGCAGATTCGTCATCTGGTCTGCTCTCCTCTGGTCACTTCTGTTCCTCTGCTGTCGCCCCGCTGCTGGACTATTTCACTATACAGCCGCTGAACTTCTTGGCCTGCGCTGGAGTCTGCCTGCGTTTGACCCTCCGTTCTCTGCTCTGCATGAACACCCGGACATCGCTCTTCTTCCACGTCGCCGTTATATTCACCGAGGCTCCCGCAGGTCCTTCTGCTACGACACCTCTAAGGCCATAAGTTCTTTCTGGTCCACGTCTCGTAAAAATTCCAGAAACTCCGGCCGGACTGTTGATCATCGTGTACTAGCCTGCCCCGCCAGGTCGGCTAGCATCGCCGTCAAATTGGATAACTCCACCGTCGACTTTGGCCTACTAAACATCCGCTCGCTTACGCACAAGGGGGATCTCGTCAAAGATCTCATCACTGACCGTAAGCTGGATTTTTTATTTTTGAATGAAACTTGGCAGCAGCCTAATGACTTTTCCCAGCTAAACGACTCGGCTCCTCCAGGTTTTGTTTACGTTTGCCATCCCCGTAGCAATGGCCGGGGGGGAGGTCTCGCGATAATCTATCGCGAGAAGTGGAGAGTCCTGCCTGTTTCTGTGCCTGATTTCAGCTCATTTGAATGTCTGGTGGTTAAATTGCCTGGTCCTATTCCCACGATCATTGCTTCAGTTTACCGCCCCCCTAAGCCTACCAGTGACTTTATAAATGATCTCTCCACATTACTCACTCAGCTCTCCACCCTCTCCCAGAATGTCATACTGCTGGGGGATTTTAATATACATCTTGATAATAAGAATCTGCCTATTACCCGAGATTTTTTGTCCTGTTTGGAGAGTTTTGGACTCAGTCAGTTCATTGACTTTCCAACACACATCAAGGGCCACACTCTGGACTTAATATCCTGTTCTGGTCTCGTTCCTGCCAACTGTTCAGCTGATGAAGTTCACTTTACTGACCATTTCCTCCTCTCATTCAACGTCACCCTTCGTCTTTCTGCAGTTAATCCGCCGCGCCTCATCTCATTCCGGAACCTCAAATCTATTGACATGGATGCTCTTTGTGCCAATATTGACCATATGCTTATCCCGGATCACCTCTCCAACCCTGATGAACTTATTTCTGTCTATAATAATATCCTAAATGGCATCCTGGACTCTCTTGCTCCTGTGAAAACCCGGCTTGTTTCCTTTTCCTCAAGTGCCCCGTGGTACACTCCTGGCCTGCGTACATTAAAATCCAAAGGTCGCCGACTCGAGCGTCTCTATAAAAGAACTGGCCTCTTTTTGCACAAAGAACAATATCTTACTCATCTACTGCATTACAAAACTTCTGTAGACTCTGCCAAATCCCAGTACTTTTCTAGACTCATTACTTCGAACGCTGGTAACTCTAGAACATTATTTTCATTACTAAAGAAAACGGTTCAACCACCTGATTCCTTACCATCTCACATGTATTCTGCTGACACCTGCCAATCTTTATTATTGTTTTTCAATGAGAAAATTCGCAACATTTACCAGCATCTGTCCTCTGATCCTCCTATTCTTCTCCAGTCTCTTTCCTCTCCACATTGTCAACCTTTCTCCAGCTTCCATCTACCATCTGCCTCTGAAATCTCTGACCTGATCAGTAAATCTAAGCCTACCACCTGCTCTCTGGATCCCCTTCCCACCATTCTAGTGAAGACTTGTCTACCTTCTCTCATTCCTTTCATAATCACCATCATCCACTCCTCTCTCACTACTGGTATAGTCCCATCTCAACTTAAAACTGCTGCAGTCACTCCCATACTCAAAAAACCAGGTTCGGATCCCAATAATTTTAATAATCTTCGCCCCATCTCTAACTTACCTTTTATCTCGAAAATTCTGGAGAAAGTAGTAGACTCTCAGCTTCGTTCTCACTTGTCATGTAACTCTCTTTATGAACCCTTTCAGTCTGGCTTCCGCCCCGGTCATAGTACAGAAACAGCAATGGTAAAAATCACAAATGATCTTCTAACTGCAGCTGATTCAGGCTTACTCTCCATCCTCATCCTCCTTGATCTGAGCGCAGCNCTTACAATGACAATTTTCCTCAATGAATAAGTGACTGGTATTTTCTTAGGAAAAGGGGATCCTAACAGTGAGGCAATTTAGTTGACAGTATTGTTTTCTATTGGTACCAATCTTGACTTGGGCCATCTTTTCTTGGGTGAATCACAACACATTGGCTCTTTAGAGATCAATTTAACAGGATGAATTGCTCAGCTGCCTTCTTGCTCATGGACTCAACAAGTAACGGATTATCCAATGTGCCTTGTGTCCATTTGACATAACTGGGGTGATTGTGTTCCTATTTTTAAAAGACTCAGTTGAGGAACACAATTTCACATTTAGTATTATAGCAGAGGATGGTTTCGATCCATCGACCTCTGGGTTATGGGCCCAGCACGCTTCCGCTGCGCCACTCTGCTTTGCAATGATGTAAATACCATTGATCAATATGGGAAAGTTGCTGTATATAAAAACAAACGTTTATGAAATCGACTGCCCAAAAACTTTTCTCTCTATTTTCTGTTAAAGGGCAGCAGACAAGGCAGACTGTCAGTCTCTTTGGCAAAGCTGTTCACAGAATTGCTTGCAAATTGTTGTGGTGTTCATTGGCTTTAGTGGTACCAGTGTCAGAATTGACAATGGTTTAATAATAGTCAGTTTGGAGCCTCGAAGGTTTTAGACATTGCTTCGCCACCAGCATAAAGTACTATTGTTTTATGGCAGAGGTGGGATTTGAACCCACGCCTCCATAGAGACTGGAGCCTTAGTCCAGCGCCTTAGACCACTCGGCCACTCTTCTTTTGAAAACTGTGTGGAACGTGCATGTGTGTCACCCAATCAAGACAATGATTAAAATGTCTTCTTTTCAGACCTTCTAAGGTCGTGGAACAAAGCAAGTCAGCGTCATTTGCTTACATCCTATATGTATCTCTAACAGTGTTTCTAATGTGCAGGTTTGTTTGTACATACAGTTCATGTCTTGAAATTCAAGGCCATTAAAAGCATCAGATTTAGTTAATTCTCACAAACACTTGAACGCATCCTGATGTTGATCTATGTGGTGGAAGAGGTGTGTTTATGGAAACAAGTGTCTCTAAAAAGGACTGTGCAGACATCTTACAATGACAATTTTCCTCAATGAATAAGTGACTGGTATTTTCTTAGGAAAAGGGGATCCTAACAGTGAGGCAATTTAGTTGACAGTATCGCTTGCTTTTGGTACCAATCTTGAATTGGGCCATCTTTTCTTGGGTGAATCACTACACATTGGCTCTTTAGAGGTCAATGTAACAGGATGAATTGCTCAGCTGCCTTCTTGCTCATGGACTCAACAAGTAACGGATTATCCAATGTGCCTTCTGTCCATTTGACATAACTGGGGTGATTGTGTTCCTATTTTTAAAAGACTCAGTTGAGGAACACAATTTCACATTTAGTATTATAGCAGAGGATGGTTTCGATCCATCGACCTCTGGGTTATGGGCCCAGCACGCTTCCGCTGCGCCACTCTGCTTTGCAATGATGTAAATACCATTGATCAATATGGGAAAGTTGCTGTATATAAAAACAAATGTTTATGAAATCGACTGCCCAAAAACTTTTCTCTCTATTTTCTGTTAAAGGGCAGCAGACAAGACAGACTATCAGTCTCTTTGGCAAAGCTGTTCACAGAATTGCTTGCAAATTGTTGTGGTGTTCTTTGGCTTTAGTGGTACCAGTGTCAGAATTGACAATGGTTTAATTATAGTCAGGTTGGACCCTTAAATGGTTTTAGACATTGCATCTCCACTGGTATTAAGTACTATTGTTTTATGGCAGAGGTGGGATTTGAACCCACGCCTCCATAGAGACTGGAGCCTTAGTCCAGCGCCTTAGACCACTCGGCCACTCTACCATTGAAAACTGTGTGGAACGTGCATGTGTGTCACCCAATCAAGACAATGATTAAAATGTCTTCTTTTCAGACCTTCTAAGGTCGTGGAACAAAGCAAGTCAGCGTCATTTGCTTACATCCTATATGTATCTCTAACAGTGTTTCTAATGTGCAAGTTTGTTTGTACATACAGTTCATGTCTTGAAATTCAAGGCCATTAAAAGCATCAGATTTAGTTAATTCTCACAAACACTTGAACGCATCCTGATGTTGATCTATGTGGTGGAAGAGGTGTGTTTATGGAAACAAGTGTCTCTAAAAAGGACTGTCCAGACACCTTACAATGACAATTTTCCTCAATGAATAAGTGACTGGTATTTTCTTAGGAAAAGGGGATCCTAACAGTGAGGCAATTTAGTTGACAGTATTGTTTTCTATTG
>SSNR01000009.1:4662107-4796019 GCA_006937965.1 Callopanchax toddi | reverse complement strand
TAAAAAAAAAAAAAAAAAAACAAACAAAAAAAAAAAAACAATCAAATTGAAACAGTTACTCTGTACCAACACTGGCACACATTTTTACTGCACAAACACTAAGTTTGTAACAGTGTATTTTGAAATTCATGACTGTTAAAAGTTCATAATATAGCACTTGCCTGAACCACTATGAGAACGTTGGGAATATAATTGTTTTAAAAAGGCAGTATGGTTCTGGCTCCTCCTTGACTAGCCATTAGCTCATCAATCCTACCAGAACTAATCTCTATTTTTCCAGCATGAGGTTGTTCAAAAAGCTTTTCACAACAAGCATTGTTCATAATTGTACCATATAAACAAATTTCAGAATATCTAATATACTTTTTTCATCAGTTTTACTGTGAGTTTTTGTCCAAATTCGTTTTACCTGATGACTTGTTTTACCAGTGAGTTCTTAGATAATAGGTGTTTAGTCAAGATATGTGTTAGACTGTTGTTCTACTTGTTTTTTTTTCCCTTTCTGGTCTAATCTAGCCTATCTAAGCAAAGTATTTCACATGGTTCAACAAGCCATTAATCAGCAGGAGGAAAGAGGGTAGTGCTAAGGTAGCTCATGCTGGTGTAACGCCTGTAAACTGTAGCCTTTAAATTAATTTCAGTGAAACCTGATTCTGTCACAACCTTAAATTATTTACAGTAAATTCAGGTGTAACAAATATCCGTGGGTTATCTAAAGCCTGATACATTTATTACACACATCTGAAGTTTGCATCCATTAGTTGTGTGCATTTATCTTATACTCTGCCTCATGTGTTTATTCTAAATGTGCTCGTGTTTCAGACTGTTCTTTTTACACGAGTAAGGAAACACCATAACTGCAGCATCTATGCATTTTCTTTCCCAGTTGCTGTCAATCTCAAGTTTACAGTTGTTGCACTGAAATAAACAAATGATTGTAACCTCTAACTCTACAGCAAAAAAAAAGAGATAATTGCAATGCCCTATTTTGACAAAAAATAAATAAATAAAATGCAGCAATATGAAAACAGCCAATTAACATGAAGAAAAGACCAAAAATAACACAAATAAATACAATACGTTCATTAGTCAATGTTGAATAATGGCTTTTAAGAAAAAGAAAGTGTTAATCCCCAGATAATAAGATCCTTCTGATACCTTCATTAAAGACTTCTTCCCTGCACTGCATGCTAATGAGACGTCTTAGTCATATTATTATTTGGAAAGAGAATATTTTAAATTCCATATCTTAATTTTCATGAAGAAGAGCTGAAATGCATCAGACAGACATGTAAATACACACAATGTGTTGCTGTAATATATGTTTGACCACTCTAATGTCAAGTATGTTAAAGAAATGAGTTTTATTTCAATGTGAGATGCAGCATTTGTTTTATGGTCATTTATTATTAGTGTACGTTACGTAAAACTGGAGACACTTCTGTGACTACTTTCCAGTTCGATTTAAGTCATCAGGACAGACTGTGAAATAAGCAGGCCCCCCCCCCACCCCCACCCCCACCGACCCTTCCCTCTGGGCTGATGGTATCTTCTGCACTATATCAATTTCACTGTTACTGCCCAAATTTCCAGGCTCTGTGAAATGGTCCAAATAGCGTTACAAATGGTGAGAGATAAAAGGGTTAAACTAATTGCAGTTAGATAGTAATAAAAGTGATTCTTTTTATTCTTTGTCTACTGTGCAAGACTGTCTGCTCTCTATCCCCAGTAATACCCAGGCTGATTAAACTTTTCCTCTCGTCTGTTTCATTATTAAATAAAATAGGGCCCTGAAAAACGTGGTGCTGTTGCCTATCTCAAAAGGCAGGGAATTTGACATGCTAATTTTGAATTATCACACTTACAGTAGTGCCATATACTCAAAAGATATATGCCTTTAACTATCATTTTTCATTCTCTGGTTAACAAATACAACATGGTTCTTGGGTTTTGTAATCGGTTTCACTAAAGAGACATGCCAATAGAACTAGTAGATACATGTCTAAACTGCAAAAATATGCTATAAGGTTTAGATGTTTGTAGGTTGAAGAAAAAAAACTATATTTTATCTAAGATTAAAGTTTTAAAAAGTGAATTAAATGTCCAAATCTATACCAGAACAGGAAACATTTTGGTTTTGATGTTAGCAATTAGCAGAATTTACAGAGCTGCTCGTCTTAATGATTGTTCCTGAATTTGAAACTGCCAAAATCTAATTAGGCAGAAATAAATATGTTGAAATAAATTTAAAATAAAATATTACATCCCTTTATAAATGAAAAAGAGAACTGGTACACTTTTAGGTAAACGAAGCCAACAAAGCTTTAGTAACCTCTGACTCGTACTGTGTCTGTGCTGTCAGTGTTTATGTAATGCTGGAGCAAAAAAATCCATTATGTCAAAACTCATTTCCTGCTCACGAAAACTAAACAGGACCTGTACAAAGAGGGGAAAGAAAATGGTAAATGTTGTACTTTGAAAAATTGGTTTGGCTTCTGAGACCACTGCCGAGTAATAATCCTGAGACACGATCAGGTGCTGTTTAGATAACATCCAGGAGGAACACTGTGCCATTAGCGTTGGGGCAAAATGTGGACAAATCTGCAGATAATGGGTAAGCGATGGACAATATTTAAATAAATTTCCACTTAATGTGTATTTTACCTTTGAGATCTTGTCTCTTTTTTTTTTTTTACTGCTGAGCTCGTCACACTAATTGCAATATTCCATTTGAGCTCTGCTCTAACACTTAATGACCCAGAAGTTTGCTGTTAATCCTCAGCAAAAAAAAAAAAAAAAAAAGGAGCTGTCACATTACAGGCATTTCAAGAACTTACCCACCTCAAATAAACTTTTCGATAGTTCTCCAAACAGAACTAATGACCTTGAAAGGAGAGCAAATTAGCAAACATACAGAGCCATCTGTGTGCCCCGCAGGCAGGCGAATTATTCCATCTTTGCCAAGGTAGTGTAATGAAGCTCGTACATTTTACATGCAAATCTCTGCCTAATCTTACTCCTCTCGCTGCCAATGTCTCCACCAAATAAATATATAAAACCCAATTATGATTTAATTAATAGAAATCTACCGTTCCATGGAATTGCTGCTTTGGCTGGGGTCGACTCTGGGAATTGGCCATATTAGTTGCACCGTTAAACCTCTGTGTGGCTTAACAGTGAAGCCTCATCAGCTCTTGCTCTTCAAACAGGCCCCCTGGGTGGCAGAGAAGGCATCCTGAGGTCTAAGCACCACAAACTCACCGACCCTTACAGTCAGAGCACGAAAAAGCACACCGAGATGCCGCTGTCATTTGTGCTCCATTCACCTCTCATTCTAGCTTTTTATCGTCAATGTGAAAACACACTTTAAGTTACAATCACCACAGTGACATCCAGACAGCTCTTAATCTGCTCCGCTCTGTGTGTTTGTGTGAGTATGTGTCCGCCCGCTCATTCTCTGTCAAGATGAAGAAAGCAGACATGCTTCATTAGCCTCCCTATGGCAAGGTGTTATTAGAGCAGCCCGAGTCCTAGACACCGCTATACGATCACACAAGAGGCTGCCTCGCACAAACCTATGTGCACACACAGCAATTTAAAACTTTGTTTTTTATGTCCAGAGTCACTCAGCACGAGAAAAGTCAGACTGCCTATTTCAATCTGCATGACTCACTCACCCAATCAAACACCAGATACAGAGCTCCCCCTGAGCTCGTTGGTTTCTACCTTATGAGTCAATCAGTCATTTGTTCCTGGTCCAATTTCCTAACAACACAAATGTTACTCAGATTAAACCTGGTCTCCTTGTGTTTTAACTCCATTTACATGTCAAAATGGCACACATGCACTGTATTTGTGCAGCTCTGTAGACTGAATATGTTTCAAACCAAGTTTTTTCTGGAAGTCATCCATTAGATGCCTCAGATCTGGCTGCTCCTGGGTCCCCGCTGATAGGAGCCCTTACATAAGCTTAGCACCGCTGAGGCGACCTCTATCATGTCACTCAAGTGTCTGCCCATTAAAGGACGTGTCTTTGTAATCCTGGTCCCTTGTCCTGTCCACTCTCAGACCCTCTGACCTGCAGCCTGCCTGGCTGCTTTTCCCCTTAGACAACGAGGAGGAGATAAAGGCCGGTGCAGCAGAACCCTAAAAGATTACTGCGCCGTGAAGGAAAGCACACGGTTGTCTCCGTTTGAAATATGAACTGTCACTTTGAGATGCATAACATCCTAGGAGTTTGTGTTGTAAGATAGGATTCATCTCTGTCAGACAGTAAAAGCTCTCACATTAGAACAGCTCATAGTGCCACGCTGCATATCTCCCACCGTCTTCTCCGGTAAACAGTGTGTCGGCAGAAAGACAAAGATATGTGCATTGTTTTTTCTTCCTTTTTGTCTCTCTGTGAATTTGTCTCCCTCTTTGACAGTCCTTGTCACTTCCTCTCAGCTCTCTCCTCTCTGAATTATCCCTCTTTAACTCTGACTAGATGCGTAACCTGCCTTTCATTTTCCCATTCTTTCCGCTGCCTCCTTCCCTCTGTTTCAAGTAAGGGATCCAATGACTGATATGGAAAGATTTTCCTGGGACTGTGAGGACTGCAGAGCAGCTATCTAGGCCTTTCAATCTCTCCACTGTGGAGGGCGATAGCAGGATCCTAATGGGCCTGTTCTATCAGCAAGCTGCTGGTCCCTGCTCTGGAGAGCGACAAGGAGAAAAGGAGGCAGAAAGAAAGTGTGTGTGTCTATGTGTGTGTGAGACTGATCATTCTGACGCCTCCATCTGATAGCACTGGAGAGGTCCCTTGTCAAATGATACAGCACAGGCTCCTGTCGTTCTTTCTCACCGTTTCTCTTTCTGTGCTTGTCTTTTTATTCTGCTTTTTTCTCTTTTTTATCTCATTCATTTGCGCTTCATTCTTGCAAACTTTCTTTTCTGCTCATATTATGATTAAAGAATGTGCCAAATTCACACAAAAAACTTTAATTGGGTGTAATTCAACATTTCAGGAGAAGACAATCATTAAATATTTAAAAAGTAAACTTGCAACCATTCTAACCATCAAATTCACGTCACACCTCTAACATTTTAGATTTTATTGCTGTAAAACTTAAATATGCTAACTGCGTCCCTACTACAGCACAGAGACAGCCACTTATCCCCCCATAAACACCTTCCACCCACTCTTTCTGTTCTCACTTTGCAGCAATTATTAGGAGCTAATAGATTTGCAGTGTTGCCATTCGGTGATCCAATTACTAGGATCTCCATTAGCAATTAACTTCTAGCTAAAAATAACAATAATGCCAATTACATGCACACTTAATCACATAATCAGCATATTCTGTCACTACACAGTTATTGTGATTACCTCTGTGTTACATGAATTGCCTCGCCAGAGGGACGAGAGCACACATCAATGACAATTTTGATTACATGAGAATTACAAATGCAACATCGTATGCGGGGATAATGAGTGGGCCAGAGAGGCCATTCTCTGGTTCCTAAATTGATTTCTGTGGATGACAAAAGAAGACGGGGGTTTGGTTTTTGTAAGTGGATGGACTGTAAATTAATTGTGAGCACTAAGCTGACAAACGTTCACAGATAATAAAGCAGTGTTTTCATATTTCTCAGATTTCTCTAAGCTCCAAACATATCCAGTCTGTTTGCAAAATGTTCTTTTTCTTCATGCCAGAATTTGAGATGCAAGACGATTTGAGGAGCATTATCCAAAATACTGAAGAGAAGTTAAAAGACTTTAGTTGTTTCAGAACAACACTTTTTTTTAAATCCCGCTGTTCATACCATCAAACGATTATGGTTGCATTGAAACAGCTTTAATATGCTGCTTTCAGATGCAGGTTTTATAACTTTTTAGTTTTGCACTAGTTCAAATAACAATCTATTACAAAACATTAAGATAAAGTCAATAATTCAGTGTTCCCTTTGCCCAGTTGTCCATAGGTTTTATTCCTAACAGTTACCAAGAGCTGCTGGGTTGTTTTCTCATCGTCACATGTTTAAAGGGTATCCCTCAGGGAGTAGTTTGAAAATAATCTTGTCCAGCATGGGACTTCCCCTGTCAGCTTTCAGTCTGACCATAAGTGGTGCTGGCAGGGACTTAATACTGGAGGACTAAAACAATGTGAGATACACCATACAGACTGAATTATCAGTCATGGTGGAAGTCTTGTGCAGGAAAATCTTTACCTTAAGGACCTTGACAAGTCCCCATTGATTTTCCTGTTGACTTGGTAACCTTTTGTTTCAGATATTTAGTTAAGGCTTGTGTCTCATGGGGCTGGAACTGTTAATGATTAGTTAGAAACTCACAATTGTGAGTAAATGTGGATATTTGTGTAACAAGTTCAAGATATCTCCAAGTCTGATGCAGCATTTAATGCATTTGCAAACAATGTGCAATTTTTGTTGTGACAATTTATTCACAAAGTGTCTTATTTCTTAATTTATTTACAATTGTTCATCAATCCCTCTCAGTTTTCTCACATATCTTGCACTTTTGGATTTAAACTGAGAAGAGTTCCAGATACCTGTGATGACTCTGATTATTCTAATAGGAAATATGTCCCATAAATGTTCTAAACAAGCAAAGAGCTCTGAAGTGCACACAACACATTTGGAGAATCTCTTGCAAATGCCTTTCAGAATTTGTCACCAAGAGTTGGAGCCCAATAACATGATGGCTTAGGTGACGTAAAATAATCTGCTAAATTCACGTGAAAGTCATGCAAAGTTTTGTTATGAAAGCCCAGAAGTTTCTAGAATTGTTTTTTAATTTTTGTTTCTTGTTATTTGCAACCCATCCTCATTTGATTTGAATTGTTGCTGCACCATTAATCTCATGTTATCTTGTTTTGTCTCCAACCAGCCAAAAGTTAGTTTCATAGTTCATCATCTCCTCCCAAATTTGTCTCACACTTCTTGCACTTCATGTCTCACAGAAAAAAAAGTTGAGCTTGAGACAGGTTCCAGATATCAGGATCCAAGGAGCCAACTCCCTTGTAAATAGGGACGGGGCGGCATTAGCTCAGTTGGGAGAGTGGCCAGTCTGGTAACCAGAGGGTCACCGGTTCAATCCCCAGCTCCGGCTGGGTTAGATTGTCGTTGTGTCCTTGGGCAAGACACTTCACCCAACTTGCCTGTGTGAATGTGAGTGTGACTGTGTGTGAATGTTGGTGGTGGTCAGAAGGGCAGATGGCGCAGAATGGCAGCCTCGCTTCTGTCAGACTGCCCCAGGGCAGCTGTGGCTACAGACGTCTGTCGTAGTTTACCTCCACCGGTGAGAATGACTGTGTGAATGAATAATGCAACTCTGTAAAGCGTCTTTGAGTGACCTAAAAAGCGCTATATAAAACTGATGCATTATTATTATTATCTTTGAGTGACCTAGAAAAGCGCTATATAAAACTGATGCATTATTATTATTATTAAATACTAGGCTTGGGTGGTATCCAAATTTTGTTACCGTCAAACACCCTCCACATTTTCCCACGGTGTACGGTATTACTGGCTGGACTGGGACCATAGTTTGGCTCAGGCATTTTCGGTCAAAGCTCCCACCATGAGCACCAACAGCCCGTTTGGTTCGGACGGCTACGTTGTGGGTTGTCCAGAGGGGTACTTTTTCGCTAGGATTTGGAACAATTCAGTGCCTAGTCGATGCTGTTCATCATTTGTCACCATCAGTGAGACACTGGCTTATAGTTACCAATTAAACATGTATAGTCTTCATTTGTTTTAACAGTTTTTAGAACTGGACAGACAGAGTCATAGTGAAATTAACACGAAGCATCTAAAAAATAAGAAAAAAGGTAACACTGTTGGTTCATACACTCAAGTAGTAGATAATGTCTTTTTATGGAACAGGACAGATGGAAACAGAAAGTGTTTTGCTTTTTTGTTCCATCGTGTAGAGCTGGGTGTGACTATATAAGCGTCTGTGCTTTAGATGTGTCTACATGTGTCACCCCACAACATATTGTATGTCGTCAGCCACCATGTGAAGACTGAGAAACTGAGTTTGATGTGTCTACATGGTGTCTGGTGTCTGTAGTAATGACCAACAGGTGTGATCTATTGTTAGTGACTGCTGGTGGAAGAAGGGTTCACAACCATACACGGCCACAAGCTTATGTACAAACAGGCGCATGGGCGCGTTAGTCAGCATCACGTCTTAGATCACTTCTCTCACCTTCTTACGCATTTGTCATTGAATACATGTGATAAAAGCTAATATTCTTCTTGATGCTGTTTTGGTCCATCCATCATTACACTGGGATCAAAAGATACTTCACCAAAGAAAGAAGATTTTTCCAAAAGTGTGCCTTTTTGCTCTGCTTTGAAGATCGCGATTGAGAAGATTAGAAGCCAGAAAGAATGCTTCAAAGAGCCACCAGGGAACGTGTGACATCTACAATGGAATGTGTAAATACCAAGACAAGCATTCCTGATGGCGAGGTTTGAATTCCTGCACCCAGACAGTGTGTAGTCTGGTCTGAAGGTTGCATCTGTAGTGGTCAAACTGTACGAAGCATTTACCATCAGCTCATCTACATCATTTAGGGTCCTGACTCAGATCAAGTGGTTTGCCTCTGAATGGGAGTTCCTCTTTTTCTAGTCTTTTTTAATGCAGAGTGTTTCTAAACCTATGAGATGCACACTGGGTTTATTGTGGCTACAGCACGTAAAGAGAAGTGGGCTGTATGACCAATGAGGAAGCAGACGTTGCTGGAGTAAATGAGGTGGCAGAGGGCTTGAGGCTGGAGTGAGGGGAACAACAGAGGCGGTACTGGAGAAGCAAGGTGGTGATTTGGAACAATTCAGCCAGACTGAGAGGGCTAACCTGTCTGTAAAAAAGAAAGAAAAGGCTGCATCTCAGGGCCAGTCAGCTTTTCTCTCTGTGTGTGTCTGTGTGTGTCCCTCTCATCACTGACATGTGTTGTCTGCTCAATACACACTCTGTCATTCAAACGGGAGTTTATTATTAGGCCCTGAGCAAATACTCACATGTCTAAAAGTTTCCAAAAAGACGCCACATGCTAATGCTATAATGGGATAATAATGTGAGGATTAAACTTTAAATATATTTTTGTCTGTACATTATCCTGTGTAACAAGATGTCACTCATTGTAAGTGACACTTCCTTTACTGTTTTGGTTTGTCAGTTTAAAAAGGTGTTCGCGTTGTTTTAACAGGGGAATAATGCAACAAAAATGTAGACGGTGGTGATTTAGTCTTGATCTATCGCCAAACGGAGAAGAATGGAGGTACTCAGTAATGACTCTAATGAGGTATTTATTGAAGTGATTAGATTGCAACCACCTTATCCATCTACTCTGAAATCTCCACTTGAACTAAGTTGAGACAGTATTTAAAAAGGGAAAGAGGAAACCTTTAAAAGTATCCACAAAAATCAAAAGAATTTCCCATTTGTGAGAAAGCAGCAGGTTTGTTTCACCTCGTATAATTTGGGGTTTTGGCTTCAAGCTCATTTTCATGCTTCTGATCTCAAATAAAAAGTCCTTTTTTTTGCGTGCTCGAGTCATGCCATGTGCACGGCAGTATAAAAGTAATAGCAGTTATTTGGTTTGCATACCTTGAAAGTCCAGTTTTTGCAAGGTGGGAACAAATAATGGCTTAATAAAACATCCCTAACGTAAATGTCTGCAACACCTGATCACAGACAAAAGTTTTGTTTGAGGTTGACTAAGATCTCTTGTGTGCTCCATTGCCTTGTTAACTAAAACCACAGTATATGAGGTGACATTTTCTAAGACATGGAAAGAAAAGGACAGTATTGCTGAGACCTTTGTCCTTCTTGTCAATTTGGAAAACACACCATCAATATCAAAGACTCAATGGCTGACATTTAAGGAAAATACAAAGGTTAAAGCTTTAATTTGTTTCAGATCATGGTTGTTCTCAGAGAATTAAGGCAGTAGCTCAATGTGTCCCTTACCGCACAGCACTGACCACTACTCAAATCTTGACATGCTAGGATTTTTCCATAAAAGCTGTTTAGGTGACTGAGTAAAAGTAAGAAGGACACAAGTCCCAGGGGAAGCTAAAATATCCCTGGGCAAGATTCTGGATTGTCACCCTGAGGCTTTATATGATCTTTCCACAGTGGAAGTGCTCTTTCTGAAGTCTATTCAAAGATACTAATACTTGATATTTCTACTGTATCTGATGTGATCACTGTCCTGAAGCTGGACTGTTTTTTTTTTTTTTTTACAGAAAAAGATGACTTTTTTAGTATCATTATATTGAAGCCTTCTACAGACAGGATTAATATAAAAGCTATGAAAGTAGAAACACTGCCCACATTATCTGCTATATATTTCCTGAAGACATCCACATGACAACCTTCAATTATTACCATCACTTGATCTTGAGAGGCATCAGAGCAGTGATACAAAAAACCTTAAAGGTTAGTTTTGGCATGGCTGTGTTGTAGCCTGTGGTTAACAGTCAGGTTGCAGACATAGAATGTTATTAATATAAATATACACATGATCCCAACCATACTGGTGTTTTTTTAAGCAGAAAAATTATTTTTTTCCCTTCCTATTCATATACTGTATGTCCATTTCAAAGATCTGTCTTCTTAGTAGATCAGTCATATGCAAGGAAATATGAAACTATATTAACGTACATGTGTTCAAACAGAGAACCTGAAGCTTTCTAATTTTGCTTTGAGTTGTGTGCATTGTCAGAAGCATGCCCGCAAACATAAGTTGTGTTTTTTTTCCCCTGAAACGGGGGCATGGAGCTCTGTCGTTGTCTGGCCACAGGAATCTGGCCATCCAGTGCCGGTCTCTCTCATGTGGTCCACCACAACAGCCTCATGCATTCCAAAGCGCACAAACATGTTGACCAAACGGGACTCATCAATCCAGATTGTTCCAGCAAGCTCTTAAACATCTACACTGTTTTTTCACTTGTTTCAGCAAACCACCTGCCCATCAGGCCAATGTGCTTCTCATTAAGAGGACTTGCTTTTTAGCTTTCTGGTTCCTGAGGTCAATTTTCTTAGGTTTTCTTTTTCTTTATTGTTTGGTGAACAATCACCTATTGATAAGTTGATAAAATAGTTTTAATTTAAATGCTTTAAGTGACTAGTGATTTGTTTTTTTACCATACAAGGCGTTGGAACTTTCTTCTTTGCTGCACCACCCATCTCAAACATTGTCAGAACAATTATATTCCGAGTGCAGATGATGGTTTACACTACAAATAATACTAATATGTCTGCAATGATGCTGATTAAGGTTGCTGGATAGGGTCAGCCTTCTCCTATCTGTGAGCATCAGGACCCTGTGATGAGTCTCACATCAGGGCGTCTGAGTTCCTCCATTCCCATTCTTCTTTCAGTTTGATAGCTAATCAATGAGGAGCCTGAAGGAGGACCAGCTGAGTTCAGACGAAAGGATCCTAATTGAATCTGACAATAATTTTCACATATTTTTCTTGCCCTGTCTCAGATGCCATTAGCGACATCACTGTGATAATAGTTGCCATGACAGCATGAGCAATGCTCATTAATGACCCGGCTGGTGGTAATGTTCTGGGCCATATTTCCCTTTCCTTTCTTCGTTCTTTCTTTTTCTTTTTTTCTCATCACTGCACAAACCAAACACCTGGAAAACTACATTTGTCAGGGAGAATCATATGGAATTGTTTTTAGATTGTCATATTCTGTCAACATATATTTTTAGCAGAATTTGCATGAAAACTTTCATCTTTTTCTCTGAGAACATAAACAGATCTTTACTGCGTAAATGGATACTATGCAATCAATGACATTTGTTTAAACAAGCAAACTTTGGATCATTCTTGCTGCCAATGAAATCCACCAACCACAGTCTCCACAGCAAAGTGGCACATGTGGACAACAGCCTTTATAAGGATTCTATTCTTATGCTCCTGGAGCAACAGAGCAAAAGTCTATGCAAAAAACAAACATCTGTTGTGGACAGTCTTGCGTTTTCATTGTGGTGTGGATCCGCTTAACAAGAGCTGTGGACAATTTCCCCAGAGGCTCAGGAGGACAAACACCTCCCCTTTTGACTAAGGACACACATTTCTGGAGGGGCTGTGTCCGTCTGCGCTTGTTGTAAACACAAGTGTCAGGAACGAATGTCACATGCGGCTGGTGTGGGACTTCCGGCACTGATAGCCAAGCAGGCAACCACAGAGGCAGTCTGTGGAAAGAGGCAGGCAGCTGCATTCAACAGCCACAAACATGCATACTTGCACGTTTAGTACGAGGCTGCAAGAACACACAATTACAGACATGTAAACAATTTGCAATGAGTGAAATACACAAAAAAAGTTATATGTACAGAAACAAATAAAACCTTATCTTTTGCTTGGATTTGATCAAACATTTAGGAACTTAGTTACAGTACTGGTGTAAGCAAAATGTGCTGCCGGTAAAAGAAATTGCAATGTGTTAAATTAGGGAACTGAGAATTCCCATTTGCATGGGAAACCAGCAATGGAAGGAAAAACCTTTAATAACACACAGAAAACGGATACTTCACCACAAAATGCACAAAGATGAGCATAAAAGAAACTTACATGCATAATATTGTAAATCAATTACATCTAGAGTATTAATCTATTATTACTTATTACTATCTACAATCTATTAAAATAAGAAGTCAAAAAATACAAATAATAATTTTGATTAAAAAATTTAGAATTGATGTAATCACACATTTACCCTCCTCCTTGAGAAGAATGTAGATGATCAACAGATAAATAAACATGAAAAAAATCATTGAATGCTTTTCAAATTCTAAATTGACTCCTCAAGATAAACGTCACTGAGCAGACATGAAACAAGAGAGGATGGGAGATCTTTTGCTGCTTCAGTGGATGCACATTTGAACCCCTTTGTTACAACAAAAAAAAAGTTAGCTGACATATTCCATTGGTCCTGAGGCTGTTTGACATGCGGCATCTTGGCAAATTAAGGTTAAAGCAAGGTAGATGAAATCTATCAGAGCTTGACTCTGCCTCATCAGATGGAACAAGTAGCTTGGGGGCAACCCTTGTCTCGGTTTTGTCATTTACGCACGAGCGTACACGTACGTGTGCAGCCACACAGCAGTCTACTCACTGTAAATTTACACGTGCACACATGTAAATAAAATACAGATTTTTTTTTTTTTGCTTGCACTTGCATTGGTGCTCAGCCCAAAGACAAGTTGTGATATTTTGCACAGTCAATGTCATTTAGTCAACACTAATTAGGTTTTGCTACACATGCAACATGTAATTGACAATGTAAATTTAACATTTATTAAGTTTATATAAGGATCCCTTGACATTGGATGACAACACTGCTATGACAGCAAAAATCTGCCAGAACGTGGATGGCTATTGCAGGGTCTTAGGTAAGACGTGATTCCCTAAGTAGATTCAAACTTGCATGATTCAATGTGGGGCCTGGGGTATGGTGTGACTGTAGACATAAAAGGTAAGATCATCTTGTAACAAGCTGCTGATATATAGAGTAGGGAATGTGCAAGAGGCCATGATTAGCTTCAATCCAGTCATGTTCTAATAGGTTGTGAGGAGAATGCCGGGGTCTTTATCCATTGTGAAGAGGTGTAAGTGCAAAAGCACTCAAACTACTGCAAACAGCTTCACTCTACTGTAGTGTTTAATTGCCATAAAATGTAGCAGGAAACAAAAATAGGAAAACACAATCGTATAAAAAATAACAAGATACATTTATTGTTGCTGACTTATCAAAATCTGCTTCCCTTAATTCTAAGTCAGTTCTGAGCTCATATAAGACACATAAGATCCAGGCTGAAAAACTCTATGCATCTCAGGAAGTGTTTCAACACTTCTGTCTTTTGCAGAAACAGCTGGACCAGCAGCCAGGCCTACGAGGGGGTTTCCTGCACAGCCAAACCCCCATCGAACACTCATCGGTTCAGATTGAAAACCAGACAGACAGACAGACACAAAGACATTCACACACTTTCCACTCACCCCACCACAACCTCCCGTATTGCTGAGAACACACTTCCTCTTACTGTACAGGCTCTGCAACCACAATGCACCACACCATCCGTCACTGATAAGCCACCAATCCCACGCCCTGGATGAAAGTAACACTCTTTGATGTAATTGCACACTTTAACTGAAATTAGTCAGCTTTTTAAAACAAACAATTTTTTTTCTTAGGCTTTAGTTTGCTACATGCAAGTCTGATGTAAACTAATTGTTAAAGCTTAGCTCAAGGGTTTTTTGTCTGGACTGGTTACACAGAACAAACTGCTCCTACAACTGTGCATGATGACAGAATGAGGACAAGAGTAGAATAAAAGGCTTGCTCCACTGCAATTACATAATTTTGTGTTTGTGAATGAGGACCTGTCCATTTGTACCCACTGAGTGAAGCTTGCAGAAGCTGAAATTTGTTGGTTTTAAGGATAAACAAACACTGTTTCTGGCTGTTGCAAAGGGAGACATAAAAAAGTAAAATATTAACAAATTGTAGACGTGCACTAGGATGGGATGGACTACAGGACAACAGGCAACAGCGCTTTTGAGAAGGCAACAATTGTTGGCATAATTATTAGAAAACAGAAGAACAATGAAAAAGGACAATCCCAAGAACAGCATCCGAACTGTGCAGCATGGGGTGGAAACATCAAGCTTTGGGGTGTTTTTCTGCAAAGAGGACAGGACGACTGCACCGTACTGAGAAGAGGATGGAGTCATGTATCCCCAGAATTTGAGCAACAACCTCTTTCCCTCAATAAGAGCATTGATGGTGGTTTGTGACTGGTCTTCCAGCATGATGAGATTAAACACATAGCCTGTGTAACAGTAGTGGCTGCGTACAAAGCATTTCAAGGTCCTGGAGATGCAGACAGTCTCCAGACCTGAATCAGATTAAAAATCTTTGAAGGAGCTGAAACTCAAACCTGAAAGTTCTGGAGAAGAGCTGTATGGAGGAGTGGGTCAAAATCTCTGCTGCAGTGATGGCAACCTGGTCAAGAACTACAGGAAATGTCTGACCTCTGGAATGTAAACAAAGGTTTCTATACCAAATATTAAGTTCTATTTTTCTATCGTATCAAATACTTATTTCATGCAGTAAAATGCAAATACATTGGTTCTCACGATAGCAATGGACCATGAAAATTACAGACCTCTATTCTTTAAGAGGGAAAACTTGCAAAATCAGCAGTGTGTCAGGTACCCCCCCCCCCCCCCCCCCCCCCCCCCCCCCCCCCCCCCCGCCCGCTGTACATATAATTAGCACAAAATCGTGTCAGGAAAAATTGACAGTAGTTATTAGGTTTTTATTCTCTTTATCTACATTTTTAAAGATTAGAGCTGTTGCAAAACCCCACTGTGATTAACCATTAGCTGGTCAGTCTGGTGAGACCTGATGTCTGTTTGTCCAAACTGAGAAAGTTCAAAGAGTTATCAACAACAGGCGACATACTGTTTCTTCATTTGATTTACACAGAACTCAACTTTAAATGAATTCATAACTATTGCTTTAAAGTTAAAGTGTAAGTCAGTAACTTACTATAAACACAACATCATTGTGAGAATATAAAAAGTGTAAACAAATTAAACATTCTATATCAAAAGTATCTTATTTGTCATTTTGTAATTATTTGTAGTAATAAATATTATTTATATAGTGCTATATTTAATTTGAGGTTATTTAAAAAAATAAATGTTGTGACTTGTGATATCTGTACTGTGCACAATTCTCAGAACGTTCAGTGTTCTTTGATCAGTAGCATGTCTGCGTTTATCCCAATTTAGCAACTATGCTAAATTCAAATGTAATTCTTCAGTCAGGAAGACAGTGGTAAGCTTGACAAAAGGCATTGGCAGAGAATACATGCACCTCATTTGCCTGTCTTTTGTTAAAGTGAGCAAATTAAATATCAGGGCTAAGACAGGAGCAGCACAGTCAGTTAATTATGTCTAATAAATCTTGGTCCAAATTGCCCTCCAGGGGTGGAAACGGCTGCCGGGGGACGAAGGAACCAAAGTGGCACTTTGGTATTTGTTATTCTACCTTTAACAGATTACGCACGCTGACTTGTCATCCCTCATCCGGTGGAGCAGGAGAAGTGAAGGGAGAACGTCAACACGCCGGCGGTCACTGTTTCTGTTTACCTCGTTGTAGCCCTGGGGGTAACTCTCACTAATCAGCATCCGGCAAAATGCTCTGTAATTGGCCGTGTTTACTCTGTTTTAGCATGATTGCATGCCTGATTGGATTGTCGTATCCCATTTGAGGAAAAAAAGGGTCTCCCACTTATTGTGTTCAAGGTTCTGTGTGTGCATAAATGCATCTGTGTGCATGTCTAGAGGTGTGTATGTGTTTGTGGGAAAGGAGACAAACAGGATTTAACCTCCTGGGATCCTGCATCTATGAAGATGTTGGAATTCTGAAAGGTATTATGTATAAATTTGGCCTGTTATTATTCACAGAGACTTGGTTTAATTTTTTAAAATTTCTTAATTAAAAAAAACCCATCCAAAACTATTTAAAATTACTAGGTGTTCAAAAACATTTTATTTTTTTTTGTTTGTTTATAGGGTCCAAATACCTGCAAAGACTCACCAAACAAAAAGCTCGGGTCTCACGGTTAAGATCTCAGTTTACTAATTTACTTAGCTAATTTTGACCTCTGAACATCAAAAAATAGTCCAGAATTGAGGAATCTTGAAGTGTCATTTTCTACAAACAGACATATTTTTAGACTAGAAGTGAAAAAAGAATAACAAATAAAACAAAAACTTCCTCTTTTCTCTGTCCTCACAACCACCACTTCAGCTGAACTGAATGCAAATTATATCACTGTGACCACAGAAATGTATTTCAAATGTCAAAAAGAAATTTCCCCAACATAAGTATGGTGAAGTTCAATACATACATATTCAGATCACTGGGATGTGAGGCCTGTCCCTTGCAGTGGACTTCCAGAACACTCAGCTCTTTGTGCAGCAGTATGTAAAATGAAACTTGATAAATGTTCACCACATACAGTGGCTCGTTGGTGTTTGGGGTTGGGGTTGAAATTCTGTGGAGAGATAGGTATGCTAGTTTTCTTTTTCTTTTTGGTCAAAATAAAGACATAAAACTACATTATTTCAAAAGTTACAAAAACTTTTGCTGTTAAATGTTTGTAATAGAGTGCAGAACTCAAAGCAAAGGTTTAATTTTCCGTGAGACCCTTTAAGCATTTCCCTGATTCTAAAATTAATTTGTATTTGTGAATTTTAACAAACAAATAAAATACTTCTATAATGCATCTCTGGAGAGAACATATTGGTTCACGAGGGGTTCGGAGTGATTTACTCCTAACACCTTTGTTTTTAGCCAAAACTGATATGTGTCTTCGGGGTATTTTGTTGGACTGTCTGTTAAAGCTGCATCTGAGAGATGTCTGAAAACAAAAAAACAAGGAAAAGGAATTGCACATTTCCAGAGGCTGTTAACGTTTGAATTGGGAACTATGAAAGGGGATAGGTTGGGGTGTAACTCGAAGGGGGATTTTGCTGTGAGGTAAACTGGCAACAACCCAATGATGGGGAGATGTCATAGATTTGATTTAGAGGTTGGCTTTAGAGGAGCAGTGAGTAACCAAGACAAATTCTTACAGATCTTAAGAGGGACATAACTGCAGCGGTTTTGAACCAAGAGAGCTCCAAATCAGATCAATGAGTGACTTGAGGCCTACAATATCAACAAAAATAGACTGCTGGTATCATTTCTGAACATTTCCTGGCTCCTTTTGTGTTCGATGTGTATGTTTTCTATTTGACTCAAATCTATGTTACTGTAGTTTGTGACAAGTGATTCTTACAGTCAAGAGCTAATTAAGCCTGAACATCTTGGAGCAATAAAATGTTCAAACCATAAGCTGAGAAACTTAAGCAATTACTTAAATCAAAACATGCTGAGGGCAACAAAGAGCTTTGTTACAGAGTGGGCCATGGAGAGTACTTGTACTTGTTATTCAAATTAGCCTCACCCAAATATCTCTCAGAGTCTGCTGAATGGCTGCAGATTATATTGGTTGTTCCTTATAGATGAATCTAGTCTGTTGTTTTAATTGTCTTCTGGTCTAAGAAAAGTGGCAAAAGTACTTGTTGAAATTATTCACAAATTACCTAAATTTCCCAGCTGCACCTGAGCTGTTGGATTATTTGCTTTTACTTTGTATCATTTCTTTTAAAAGTAGCATCTGAGGAGCATCCAGGGGCTGAGACTGCCCCCAACCCTGTTCCAGTTACGTTGGCATGGAATGGGAAAAACCAGCAAGCCACAATCGCCAGACTTTTCCAAAGACATAATTCTGAATCCCCTTGGTGAGCAGCGCTGAACCGTACACAGGGCCCTGTTAACACTCCAAACATTCAGAGTCACAGACCCATGTACCCAGCCATGCTCTTTAAACACTTGTTAAAACTTACCGTTTTGCAATGTCAACAGCCTGAGAACAACCCTTCTGGGACCGCTACTGCGCTGTATTCACAGTGGAACCTCAATGCTAACGAGAAAAGGCGAGGAGAGGAAAAGATGGGGTGTGTGAGAGGAAAGCAATGGAGGGAGGAATAACCTACAGCCCCCTCTACTCTCCTCCTCCAGTCTGCTTCATGAAGGGTCTGATTGAGAGACACACCAACCCAACTCAGAGCCATTCAAGTCAACCGCTCCTACACCCCTGACCTGCTGTCTAAACCCCCCTAAATTAGACAACCAAGATCCCAGGAGCAAGGCTTAAATTACCGGTACCTGTGAAACCTTGGCAGGCCTCATCATCACAGTGAATGGAAATGCTGCGCAAATAAAAGCAGGCTGGCCTGTCTACACTCTCTCTCTGCCCACAGATGGATGGTGAAAGGCAATATGAGCTGCTACGGCAGAGACTGGAGGAATAGTTAGCGGATTTCCCTTCTGGACCCAAGAGGTCCAAGGGTCTAGTTTCTTGAACACTCCATGGAAAGTCTGGGCTGTCTGAAGAGTTTCCATTGTTTGCTTAAGTCCGAAAGAACAAAGAGAGCGAGAGAGGAAGCGACTAAGAAGAGTGAGAATGAGGATGTGAGAAAAATCCAAAAAATGAAAGGCTCAGGCCACCAACTTAGGGTTTCGTTTTGATGAGTGCCAAGGCCTTTTTGTGATCTGTGGGCAAAGATCTGCTCAGATCCTACCCAGATGCCATCTAGAGGTGTGGGATCCTGTGCATTACTGTTTTCCTTGGTGGCAACATAGCTAAGTAATTTTACACTTAGCATCCATGTGAAAGTATTTCGTTTCATTATAGCAACTAATATAAATAGACTTGCAACCTACACATATTAGATTATTATCTTCCATGCGTTATAAGGTTAGAAGAACTTGGATGCTGAGCAGGTGAGATCACTAGCCAGGGTGTGTGCCTGGGTATGTTTTTAGCCATGGCCACATATATAGAAACGGCTAGGAAGAGCGAAAGCAGGGGGTAGATTAGAACATTCCCCACAGTGAGATCAACAAGAAAAAAATAAAACATTTATTGCAGACATAATAGAGCAGACTCAAAATTGCTCCCACTGGGCACCGAGAAATGGCCACCACTTACAAAATCTGGTACTTTCTGCAACTCTTTTATTTATTATGATTTTTTTTATTATTTCCATCCTAGATGTGATGAAGGAGAAATGTAATTTATCTGTGAATGTGTGAGGACACGCTTCCTCCTTTCCCAACATAAGGTGTCGGAAATAAGAGAAATGATTATGAAAGAAGAGGGAGAGGAAACTTAATGGGAGGAAATCATTTAGACTTTTCAGTCATTTTAATGTCCCTGTGCCTGTTTGAAATCATCTGGGAGGGGGGGTTGACACTCTGCTCTGTCATTAGAACGGTTTTATTTCATTGCAAACTTCTTCAAGACTCAGCAAGTGGTGTTGAGTTGAAAACAGCAAATTTCTGCCTGGAAACACGAAGAAAAGAAAGCAGAGAGCACAAAGTGGGGTTTGATACAAATATTCTGATATTTGAAGCAATTGGAAAAGCAATTGATGTCATAGTTTCACTCGTGTAAAAAGACCAAATCTGTATTATTCTATAAAGCCATGTAAAAGAAGATATACAATGGGGGAGAATTTCCTTACAGTTTATTTCACACATCCCCTCAAACCTTTCTTTTGCACATTAAGCAAGACACCCTGGAGTCAAAGCCTGAACTGCTGCCTCTGCCTGTTCACCCAGCCTGAGGCCCTGCAGTCTTCTAAAGACCTGTTTGTTCACAAGTGGAGCACAGCAGGTGTCTGAGCAAAGTGTAAGGTGGGATTGTAGCTCCCATTGCTGCTGTGAGACTCATTTATCGAAATCCTTTCAGTTTCTCAACAAAAATGCACCGAGCTTTCAGGATCCAGTTTCCCAGCACGAGTGAAAAATGCTAACGGTGGAAAGACATTAAAAAAAAGTCAAGTGCTTTCTTTTAGGATTTAATTTCATCTGACAATGATGTGCTTGAAACCGTGTGGCATAGGTTTACAGTACATCTGCGTTTGAGTCCCCCGTGCCTCCCGAATGTGTGCAGCGTTTCAACGCAACCTTTGCCAATAATAAAGTGGAAGCCAATCAAATCAAATAGACCGGATCTTAACTGAGTAATTTGGGATCTGTGTAATCGTTAACCTTGGCACAGTGTAGGAAGTTAATGAATCAAATCAATACCTCTCTCTACTGATCCATAATTATTTGAAAAGAGATGAAAAATTAAACAGGCCGAGCCTATGAGGTTATCATGCCATGCAATTAGTCCGCCGGAGGGAGATTATGTTACCTAGATACCATTGGGGAAGTGTAATTTCTCTTGCAGATGGAGTTTTTTTTAATGAAGAGTGCAATTACCTAAATAGGTCAGCCAAAGACACACTGCTGCTGTTACTGTTGCTGCTGCTGCTGCATGCAGCTTCTCAGGGTACCTGCGAGAAAGCTCCTGGAGGAAAAAAGAGAGAAAACACTTTCTGCAACTGTTGCTACCCCCTCCCTTCTCCTCCCTCTCTCTTATTTCTATTTCATTCACACTCTTCCTCTGATGCTCAGTGCATGGCTCAGCCTTTGTTTTTCCTAATTAAAGGCTGCATACATTTAAGTCTTTGTTATGCAGATATTCAGCAGGAATATCACTTTCCTCAGAGTGGTTTCTGCAAATCAGTGTAAGGTGATTTGTTATGATTGCATTGAGCGTGCATTGGCTCAAAATGTGTCATCTTCTCAAAATCAGAAAGACACCCCCTCCCCACCATATTTCTTTACTTTCCTGCTCTATGTCACATTACGGGGAAGATGATTGAATAAGTAATTATGTTTTGATATTTTCTCACAATTCATGTTACATTCATTTGTGCAAAATATTCATGACATGTTAGATGAGAGAAAATCCTGCAATTATAGTTCTGCTTGGTTTGAAAATCCATATAAAAATACCCCTTTTATATACCGGTATTAACATTTTTTAAACTTTTAACCAATTTTCCTGTTATTTTTTTACTAAATCTAAAAGTATAAAAACTTAAGTTTAATAAGAAGCAATGGATTAACATGTATCAGTTATATTAATACAGACTGGAGAAACATGATTGACATGAGAAGAAGTACCATAATAACCCTAATATATATATCCCTGGAAGCCACTTCACTCTATGCTTTCTTATAAATCAGGCAGAAGCTGGTTAGGAGTAAATAAAGACATAATAGTGGAATAATTGACTACTTATAGTTTATTGTTGTGATCGTGTGAAATTGCCATAACCGCTTTCGTTTTATGTTTATATTTTGCCATGCCGTTGCAATTAGGGAAAACATATAATATACACTGAACTCAGCGGGGCACTAATGCTGAAAAGTAGGTAATGGAGAGCAGGTACTTAATGAAATGCAGCTCTGTGCACAAGGTGGAGAGATCATAATGAATACTGTTCTGTGAATAAAGATAACAATGGCCCTGAATGGGTTCCACTGATAAATGTGGGTTGTTTTTTTTTTTTTTGGGAGGGGGTTATTTTCCCATATCCGATCCAAAACTAATTCTGTCAAAGTAGGTGGCATTCTCTGCGTGTGCTCTGTGATTGAAAGGAAATTTTGGCATGTGTTTTCTCTTCTCAATACAAAATGAGTGACCTTGTGAACCACCAAATGGTGCCTGTCTCAGGTTCTCAATGTGGCAGGTGCCTTGATCACGATTCAACCAATTTGTCAACATGCGCTGTTCTCCTGGAACTTGGCAGGGAGTCCTCGATGGATTCCAAGTTAAAACTTGGATGATCGCATTCCAAACCTGGAGGAGGGTTTTTTGTGTTATTTTTTTTTGTCAATCTGCAACTTCATTGTTGCACTGACCTACACTTAAAAAACAAAACGCTAAACTCGCACAAATGCACAAGGGACGAGCATCATGTGATGCTTCAGGTGTCCCGGCAGACAGTAATTTGATCCGGAGCTCTAAGATCTGCAAATGATGGCGAGTGTGTACTCATCCTGTCTTTTTTGATGGACAGGCTCTGCCCAACCCTCCTACACAGTGACACATAGGAAATATGTTTCAGGGAATGACACTTGCATACCCTCTTACACTTAATCATTGTCAATCACTCGGCTCACTTGGCTCGTTGGGTAATAGGAACAGATCCAACATCACATCCCCTCCAATCTGTTTGGCTCTCACACGGGAGGTGCATGCTGTTTTCATGCCTGTGTGGGATGGCTTCAAGCTGTTTTCTTATCAAAAGGCCCATTCAAACATTCTCTTTGAGAGGAATTGCAAACCTCAGATCTCACAGCCTTCGTTTCAACCACATGTCTTGATTTAAGAGGCCAGAATCAGATTTGCTGCCACGAAGAGCTGTCACTGTTAAAGAATGGGGATGTAATTTATCATCTTGAACCACACTTAGACCTGATAACCAGACTGAGTGTTTGTAGGCATATATGTAAAGTGAGGATGCACGCATACACGTAAAAAAAGTCACCTTTTTACCCTTCTGCCTTACATAAATATATATAAAAACAGATCGGCAGATGTTATAAAACCCAATGTTCAATTGGGCCAATGCTTTTACACAAAAACTCAATTTCAAACAGTAGCTGTCTTGCCCCCCGTTCTCCTTTACAGTGTCAAGTCGGACCACATGCTTTTTACAAACTGCAACTGCATCACCTTCCACCTTGGGATCCTCTCTAAACGTTCTTTTTTGAACCTCTACTAACAGTCTCATCATTGATTTTATGTTGGGTTTTTTTCCTTCCTTGGGTTGTACACAAGCAAACACAGCTGAACTCTAACTCTCGGTGTCCCACTGTGTCTCCCTCAGGGTGCTCTCATCACAAACCTGCTGCAGAACATCTTAGAGTGAAACACCTTCAGCTGTGCAGGCCACTGAGAGTCAAAGGTGACAGAGGCAAGGTTTTTTTTCTTCTTCAGCATTTCAAAAGCACACCACCATCAAATAAACCTCTACCTCAGCATTTGAGGGTCAGAACATGGCTACTTCTCCAAACAAGTAGTGTCTCTTAATTCCCTCTATCCCTTTCTCCCTTTTTATTTTCTTTCGTGGACACTTGCAGCTCTGCTTTCTTTCTGGAAGTGTATGTGATTGCCAAGATTGCTCGGTGCTGTCTCCTCTGAAGTCTCTTAGGCAGAAAAACTCTGCTGCGCTCCACTTCAGATCTCACTCCCCCTTTCTTCTCTCTGCCCTTTTGTGCACTCCTTGGCTCACTTTTTGTCAACGGGCACAAAGTGCAGTTGTTTCAGTGGTGTAAATAATTATCGTAAGGTGGGCTGAGGGGATGATGAGGAGCCTAAACATGCCGAGGGCTGTGAGTGTAAACCTCGCCTGCTCTCCTGTCCCTGTTAGCTCAGCCATTTTTGGGCGGTCAGGCTGTCTTGCCACAATCACACGCTGGCGCCACAATTGCCTAGCCCCAACTGCAACCCTTTCACTGTGTAATGAATACATCCAGAAATAAACTTTAACCGCCCGTGCCCCGCTGCTTGCCCCCTTGTGTGTGTATATGTACAGAAACAAGACTGGGATGGTGTTTGTGTTGTGCCCAGGATGGTGGCAAGCTCACCTGGCCCCAGGATGTTGCGTGGTAAAGCAGTGGTCGTGGATCAACACAGAACCAGTCAGTCCCCCGGTCCAGAGAATGTCGGGGTTGGGATAGAGAAGACCAGGAAGGCAGAGCGTTTGTGTGTTTCAGAATTGTGTTTAACCCCCGTGTTTACTCGTTGTAATGTTTATAAAGGCATGCACAAGCTGAACACTTTTCCGTACACACAGTACACGAGTATGAAAATGTGTTGAGGTTTTCACTTCTGTCTGGGTGTCTGTTTAAGTTTAGGGTTTGTTGCCACAGGAGATAAATATACCTGCGCCGAATCCGCAGGCTTGAGTCTTGATTGTGAAAGGGGTGGTCGGATCAGAGCAGTAATTTTCCACATCTCCACTCAGCCCTCTTGAGTCCACCTTGCAGGTTGTTAGCAGGAGCATAAGCACTGGATGTTTCTCTTTGCTTCTTTACAGTTTGTGTTGTGTTTCTGCCTTCATCACAATCTGCGTAGTAATAGTTGTTTACCTTCATCTGAACTGCTCCTGCAATATCTGATTGATTCTTCATTTCATCATTTCACTCCAAGCAAAATAAACACCTATGAATTTAGGTGCTGCTGCATTTACTTTAGCATTTGCATCTGTATTAAATGAAACCAATTAAGACATACCTCTAAATTAGGGGGGAGGCAATTCTAATTTTCTCTTTAAGTGCGGTTTCCACGGCAATCACAGGCCGCTGCAGGGGGTCGGGAATGGAGGCGTTGGGTGGGAGCGCACACAGCAGGGACAAACTGACTGCGCGCAGGAGCCTACCGCACTCATGGCTGAGTCTCTGCTGGCGTGCACTTTCTCTTTCTTTCACACACACACTCACAAAAAATCCATGCAATAGCAGTGAAAACTCTCCCAAACATTTCTGCTCAGTCTTCAGCTTCATCCACATTCTCTTTGTGCAGCTGAAGATCACAAAAACATTCATGCTAATATGAGTCTCATTGTTGTCAATTTGCTGTAGTGATGATTGTTTAGTGATTCACAGAGCGACTCTCGCAGTCTGTAATGTGCGGTACTGTATGTCTGACACTGAGAGACATCACCTTATGTGCGTAGGGTTTTCTTCGTCTTATTTTCCTCTGAATGAATTTGTCCCCGGGCAAATGCGGATGTGACAGCTTCCTCAATCTGTTAACAGGGGGAAGTATTTATGGTTCCAGTCAGAATATTAGGGAACTTGGCCCTGCGTCATCATTTCTTGTCATGTCTGGCTGGATTCTCCCTTTTTTCCCTGATGAATATTGAGTTGTATTTTAAAAAGACATATATGGTTAAACAGCTTGACAGAATGAATAAACACATATTTGTATGAGTCTCAATTTCTATGAGAAAGTCTGTTTCACTCATAATAACAAAATAATATATTTTGATAGAGTAAAAAAATAAAAGCATGCACGATTAAATTCCAGACACTGTCATTTGTCACAATAAGCAGCAAAAGAATTAAAAATAAATGCATAAATAAATGAATGAATCTGTAGAAGCGCTGCTGAAGTGCTGACTAAATATATAGGCCTACAAGCAGAAGGGCCTTTTTATGTGTATTTTTAGAAGCAGTTTAATGGCTTTTACAGGAAGCTCACAGCCTTGAGTTGAAAAGTTTCTATAATTTGTAACAGCAATGCTCTAATGTGTGTCTTTGTATTTTTATTCATGCAACGTCATTTAAGTATAATATGAAAAGAAGAATGCAGTTTTACAAATAGCTTTTTACATTTTTCGACTTACATTTTGATACTTTAAGTTTTGTTTACCCTTCAAATTAAAATGCATTACAAAGACATATCCAAATAAAGTTTTTAAAAAGCACGTAAATGGATCAACCTTTTATCTGAAAACTTACAAGAAATTTTGCAGCTGAGGGTCACATTTCAGAACGTGTTACTATATACAATTTTATTTGGTTTTATTTTTTGTAGTTTGCTTTAAAAACATTTAGAATCAATATGAAATGTGATATGAAAAAAAAAACAACAACAAAAACAGGATTTGATTTAAAGTTCTGAAGGCTGAAAATGAATTTGTGTCCAGAATTTTTTTTATTTGCCACCAGCTGCTGATTTTTTATGTACATATTTTGCTAAATAGTTTTAAAAAATAACTTTATATTTTTTTATTTTTTGATAAAGGCAATAAAAGTATTCCTAAGTACCGACTAAATTGTACAAGTAAATTTGAACTTATTTAGTCAGGAAGTATCTTATCAAAAAAATATCAACACACACAAATTTTACACTAAAAAAAACTCCTTGTGCTTTATCATTACAATCTCACTGATCAACATGGACGAGTATCTTGAACATAAATCTACTTTTGCAACTTTTATTGTGCATTAGAACAATTAAAACTTTCCTCTCCTGTGTGGCTTTCATACTCCCAGATCCTCCAGCCTAGCAGGCTTGCTCGGTTGAAAGCAGAGAAAGAAAGAAAGGAAAACATGTCATTCAAGTCATCACAGTGGGTCTGACAGAGTCATCTTTTAGTTGGGGGGTAAAGAGGGAAAAAAAGCAGTGATGCTCAAAAACAAAAGTTGCTCAAACACGGAAGCGTTCCACAGGCACAAGGATGGAGAAGTGGAGGAAAGGAAAAAGAGGCCCTCCTCAGAACGGTATTCATAGAGTCTGACTGTTTGAGGTTCATCTCTCATTACTCCTGGGTGCTCTCTCAAGCTAAGCAGAAATGGATTTTGCTACACAAAGAAAGAAAGGAATAATCACCCTTTTCTCCTCCTCCTTCTCTGGTAAACACACACACACACACACACAAGTGCAAGCGCACACATCCACACAACTTGCACATTAGCACGCATAAACATACGCACGCCCTCTTCCAGTCTGTTGTTTTGCTGTAGACACTACATGCTCCGAGTGAGCGCAGCTTTGTGTGTGACTGCTGAGTGTGGCGCTCATTCCCTCGCTGCATGCCAAGGGACTCGTCAATTATCTCCCCAAACGCACCTAGTCCTCGGGGGGAAAAGGCGGTGAGGGAGACGTCCCTGTTTTTGAGGGAACCTGGAGTTTGCAACGTTCACTTGACTGACAATACATTCACGCTCTAATTCTAGGCTAGCAGATGTAATGTTTTTGTTGTTTTTTTTCTTTTTGTCTGTCTTTTTCATTTTCCTTTGTCTCAATCTCTCCAGCTCACCTTCTCATCGCTCCATCTACGAGAAGTTGGAGCTCCTAAAGGCTTTAGTCGATGTGTGTGTTTGGGGTGTAGTTACAAGTGGATTCTGAGTGTGTGTTTATGCTTTCGTGTGTGTGTGTGTGCGCGCGTGCTTTTGTATTAAAGGGTGTATGCTTATAGTTTGATCTTTTTTATCTAACGCAAGCAAGGTGGTACTCCCTGAAGATTTTTTTTCCCCTAAGCGAATGTCTGCACACCACAAAACAAACAACAAAAAACATTTTTATCATGTAATTAACTGCAATGATTAGCATTTTTCTCTTTTCAAGCATGAAACACAGACGCATCTCTAATTAAAATAAAGAAATCACATTGAACCTTTCATGAATTTAAAGTTATAACTGACATCATCTGAAATAATCAATACATTGACACCTCTTCCCGACAATATATTCAACAGATGGTGCCTAGTCGTATTGGATATTGCATTAAACATATAATTGCATGTATACTTAAAGCCAACAAACAGATTGTTTACCCAGGAATGGTTCTAAAAAAGTCCTTAATGTTCATGTTTGTTTTGTAGGGTTGGCTCACTATATGTGTGTGAGTGCTGTGAGGCTACTTCTTACTTCTACCTGGTTAAATTAAAGAGTATATGAATAATAGATGGAGGGAGTGACACTTCCGTCGCTAGGGGTAATGAAAGACCGACTCCCAGCTCACTCTTGTCATTCCTCTGACTCACTCAGAGCGCTAATAAAGATGGCACTTGACAGCTAACGAGACCCATCACGGATGGCGACACTCACACATACATGGAAAACGAAGGAGACCCGGAAAAGTTGGACAGAAAACAGAAAGTATGTCTGACCTCCGAGTACAAACAGAAATTAGATTCAGCTTTAAGTTTAATTTGAAAAGTCAACATCCAATGGTCATTCAGGATGAAAAAGAAGGCAATCTTCAAGCACAGAAAGCAGAAGACTGCTGGTGAAAATGGAGTTTTTCGACAGCAAGGGAACAACTTAGCAAATGTGATACGCAATGGCTGGATAGTCTGTTTGAGAGGTTGGGAGTTTCACCTCCAGCCTCCACCACAGAGTGCCCAAAGAGTGGGCGTGCCATTGTTTACTGTCCACCGTGTGGGTAAACAATAAACAATCAGAAGATTGAGGGGTTGCCAGCTCCTCACCCTTATGTTGCCAATTTGGCAACTCAAACACGCCCCCACCACCCACTCCCTCTACACCCCCACCCTACCCCAGCTACCTTCCTTGTTCAGATCCATCCACATCCCCCAGAAACCCCAAAGGGCGGTCTGCCTACGCTGCCCTCCAAGAAACCACGAGAGGGTGTGGTTCCGCCTGCAACAGGGAAGCCATTTATTTGTGGCGCATCTCTGCTGACTGACTGGAAAGTTGGCTGAACACTCGGTGGAGCGAGGCTTTGCCGGCGCTGTGGCCTATCAGACCCTGACCTCCCCCCCCTCTGCACCTCAGCCCACCAGAAGATCAAATGCACCATTGGGCACCCACTCCCGTCCTCCCACCCTCTCTGTGTTTGTCCTGCCGCCTCATTACAAAAATATCTTAAACTGACATTGTTGTGTGTTGACTCTGGGTGGGTGTTTTGAATAGGATCGTCTAGAATTGTTTTATATTGTCACAAATCTTGGGAACTTTTTTAGTTAAGTTAAAAAAAGGGGTCCTGTATGAAACAGTAAAAGTTACTGATTGAACAGAAAAATAATTTATCTTCTCAAGTTTAATCTTTTTTAGCTTTGTTGGCAGAAAGCTTATACCTCAAACACACAAATACTCTTAAAGTACATCAAAGGCCTTTTTTATTCATCTGCATACACTACAAGTCCTTTAAATTGAAATTTCATTCTTTCCAGAGTGAAACAGGGGTCTTTAATCCAAATAAAGTACCCAATAAATGCCAGGAATAAAGCCCCACTGAGAGCTCTTACAATTCATGGTGCAGTCATCACGTCTTGTAATACATTCTTGCTACTGCCCCTACGAGGCAATAAGTGGCGTACTCAGAGAATGCTTCTATAATATGTGGGCAATAATTGAACATTAGTGTAAATCAAACAAATCCAGTCAAGGGAAAATAAACTGTAATGTCGGTTTGTGTTCCAGTTTATGAAAATAAAAAGACTGAATACATTTTTACATCACAAATGGACAAATCTAGTCAACATGAGGGAACAAAGAACAAAAAAACATCTGATTCAAGTCAAAAATGTCGTGAAAAGGTTTCTGTTTATCAGTTATATTGAAGTTCAAATATATTGTTCACATTTAAATACAGGATTCTTTAAGGAAGTTTGTCTTTATTATAGACATCTTTATATTTCTCATTAATTAAATTGTTTTAGTAACATGCATTTTATATCAGCCAAAAAATAAAAGAGCTGCAGAATAAAAAAGCAAAAGAAACTTGGTAAATTGAGCATACTTCAGGTCTTGTGATATTACTATATCTAGTGTTGTGTTTTCCTTAACTTTACTAACTGCTTATTGACAAATAAAAACAACTTATTTTTGGAGAGGGACATTTCTAAAACAAAATAATAACTTCCAAGTCATGAACTAAGATTTCATGTCACTACATTTAGTTTTAACCTGTTATAGTGAGATGGTTTACAAAATATGTATTTGTATTTTATTCATGTCACATTTTATAGTTTACTGTATTTGTTGCTGTAATTTAAATTTTGTGTTTTGGATTCATTTAAAAATACCTTGAATTTTTATATAAAATATTAAATAAAGTCAAACAAGAACTTCTAATCTTGCTTCATCCAATTTTAGGTGTTCAACTCTAAGTTAATTGGGACAATTTTGGGGAATTAAACCAAAATGCAATTTAAAAAATAAACAAATAAATACAATTTCTGAGAACTTGTTAAAAATTACAAACTAAAAGCACCAACAGTAGAATTTTCATCATGACGCTGGTACGTATTTGTTCCTGTCTGGTTCACCCAGTTTATCAGTATCTAAACCCAAAGCACACCTCACGTCATCTCACAGCATGTTGATGAAAACCTACTTTAACCTTTCATCATCAGAACAGGTTGAACATTTTTTTTTACATTTGTTTTAGTATCCTAAGTGTGACTGATGTTCTTCATCTTCTCTGTTCCTCCCCAGGGTTCCCATATTGCTCTTGAGATGTCTGTGGGTTCCTTGCTATGGCGTGGCATGCTGACATTCCCTCCACACCCACACGGGCAGCCAATGTGCCAATTAGTGGCCTTCTCCGCAGGGGTGTATGGGAGGTGCAGAACACAGAAGAACGAGAAACAGAGGAGAAGGAGCGAGAGGGAGTGTGTGTTTGAGCGTCTCTGGGTGCAAGTGTGTATGTGTAACAAGGCCTCAGACCTCAGACATTCCTTTCGCTTTGGCCTAGGGTACAATTAAAGGGATGTCCCTCCCCTGCCTCCCCTCCTTGGTGGACCACATCAACGGAAGTCCTGGCCCAGCTGGAGGCTCTAATGACGGGAGGGAGACCAGGTCGCGACCCTGGTGTGCCACCTCAGCGTCACGCCCTTCCTGTTTAGGTCCAGACAAAGTTTATGCCAGGAAAAGAGGAGGAAAAGGGTACAGGAAGAAGAGAAAGTGTTTAAAGTTTTAGAACATCTGGAAAGATTGTTGGGTCTGATAGGAAAACACTAACATGGGCGTTGTTGCTCTAAAAGAACCTGATTTCACATCTGCAGAGATGCTGTCCGTGTTTTCATGCGACTAGAGGGTGACCTTTGTGAAAAACAACACCATTTGTTCCTGGTTTCTAACAGCTAAATAAAGAACTGGGAACATTCTGCATCAGAATTTCAAGAAAAGCTTAAAGGTTGAAACGTGCTGAACAGAATATGTGGGTCTTTGTTAGTACATAGTAAGATAGGCCTGCGGTCCTCCTCCCTGCATCAGACATCCAACGCTGATGGAAAGGATTGGATAATGACATGTCTGTCTGTCATGCCTCTAGATTTGCTTTTCTCCTCTCTTGTGAGTGAAATACAGCACGGGATGTGCGGGGGTGGTAAAGTGTGTGTGCATGTGAAGTGAACCTGGATCTGGTTTGTATGTGTATGGCATACAAGCGGGATGGTCATGCATGTGTGTGTGTGTAGTGTTGTGTATGCATGTGACAGGGGTTCCCACAGATTATATAGCTGATGATGAGTGTCTCCTCTCAGCTTGGAAAACCTGTAATTGTCACCTTGCTCAAGTTGGGGAGGTGGGAGAGAAACAGCACACTGATAAACCAGCAGTCAAGGGTCTGCGGAAAGATTTAACAATAAGGAAAAACATACATTTATTTTAAGGAGAACATTGTAGTTTAATTTAAAATAAGTTTTTGCGTGCTCATGTTTGGAGTACGTTTAGAATGTGAGTCATCCTGTGATCATATGTATTACTTTGTTTTGGACTAATAACACAAATTGTATTGAAGTACCTTTAGCTAAACTCTGCACCTGGTTTTTGATGTTCATTTCCAAACACACTGACCTGAAAATGTTCATGAATTAAGGTTTCTTTTTTGGTCTATATACACTTGAAGTTTGTTTTGTTTGGGAAAACTAAGCATATTATTGTTTATAACTGCACACTAAAAAAGGTGGCATAAATAAAACTAGATGTACATGCCTATTTTGTGGAGCATGTTTAGGCAAAAGAAATTAACAAATCTACTTAAATGAAAACATGTGAATAAAATTTGAGATAAAGCTTCCCTCTCTGCATTTTCAGTACCCATATTTTTGTTTTTAGCATTTTTTTAAATGTTGAAACTTCATTTAATACTACTAAAATATGAGCATATTTTTTCCTAATTACCCCATAAGAACCCATGGTAAGGTGACACCACTTATTTCAAGGTTCTGGAAATCTCCTCAGGCTATATATTCAAGTTTAACAAACCCAAGTGACATCTATGTAAAGTAATTATCAATATGTTTTATTTCTTTTTTTTTTTTCTCTAAAATGTGGTCCACTTGCTCTGCTTTCTATGTGTTTTTGGGCTCTTTTGAACAACCATTTCCAATTCTGCACAAACTAAAAAGCATTAAGATTATTTTCTTTGATGTTTCACTGTACTTCTGCTTCATCTCTCATTAACTTCTATTAATCTATTTACCCTTCACAACACCCTGACAGCCCTCCAGCTTAAGCAAAAACACCCAAAGTGACACTGGTTCCGTTGGCAAGGTTGGGAGGCCGTGAGGTCACGCCGATGATGGCACTAGCTGTCGACCGGTGAAATGTGGGGCCCGTAGGCGGTGGGTGCTAGGTGCCTGTAAGTGGTAAGTAAAGGGAGTGTGCCGGGGGAAGTGAGACATTCATTAGGAGAGCCAAGCTGACGCTGTCATCCTCACCATTGCCTGCTTCTAAGGAGGCTGCTCAGAAACACAGCAGCCTCAGCTGCAACCAGATTGTGCTCTGCACAGACATGACTTTGACATTCGAGTCAGAGTTTATATATATATATATATATATATATATATATATATATATATATATATATATATATATATATATATATATATATATATGGAGTTGAAAGTTACACTGGTGTTTTATTCTGTACAATCCTGTCACCCAAATGTTAGTCTGTTTCATTCTCGGAGGCTGATGATAGAATGAATAAAGAAACAGATAAAGAAAGACACACACACACACACACACACACACATACACACAGAGCGAGTCAAACTGAGGTTCACGGTTCATCCGATGAGGGCCCTGCGCTTATTTCAAACCATCCGATGACAAATGAGACAAGCGTGTTCCTGCAGTCATTTTGCAAGCTTGTGAAAGCAGAGCCCATTTTATTGGGTCTCTAATGTGATGAGAGAGGCCAGAAGTCAATTACTGTGTACTCATTCTCTCTCTGCCTGAACACAGACTTGTTAACACTTCCTAATAATGAGCTGTAGCAAACAACAGTGCAACACTGAATCCTTTTGACTCACAGAAAGGAAAACACTTGGTCCTTTGTGCTGAGTACTGTTGCTGATATTTGATCAGAAATGAATAGAGAGGTGAGGGACACGCAGTGTGTGTTACTTGAAACTTTAATGGTTCCCAAACCTGTTGGCTGTTAATAGAATGGTGGCAACGCTTTTGATATCACTGCGTGCAATACAGTCATTACTCCTGAATTGTGTTGTCTTTGCCAAAGTAAACATAATTCATCCAGTGAATCAGTATCAGTAAGAATAATAAGTAGAAAAAATTATAATAAAACCTTTATTTGCACATAAAACATTGAAACTTAAAAAGAAAAAAACAATTTACTGAAACAACCTTTCATTATATATCCATGCTACTGGGTTTGTATCATTATGTACTACCTGTGTGAACTAACTTACAACTCCAGTGCTAAAAATACAGAAGTGGTTCATCTTTTTTTTTTTTGCACGTGCCTTTGTTAGCTAATTTGCAGGTTGGTCTTGTAGTTACCTTTGAACTGAATTTGTACGGTGAAAAAAAGACTGTATTTTCTTTAAATCAGTGCTCTTATTAAAATATATTTTTCATAAATTTAGCAGCTGAGAATCCTCTATATTTTTGTTTTCATGCCATGTGCAAGATTGCTGTGTAAATGAAATAAAGGAACAGGTAGCTGAGGTTGAAGTTGTGCATGGCAGAATTGAGTGAGCAGATGCTAACTGAGTTCATAACAGGAATCTAGGTGCACTTGTTTGCTAAGACATTCCTTCATGTCAAAATATGATTATGCACCTACACCCTTAGTGTTTGCTTCCATAGTATTTGCTATTTGAAGGTGTTTATCACAGGAGTAAGTGCAGAAACTTATTATGTCTGCAAACGTCAAGTCAGTTTAATAAATGACTAGCTGGCATTTGCACAACAATTTTCAGTGTTGAACGTTTGATTCAAACTTTATATAAGTTTAAATTTGATGTTAATATTTTTGAACTGCTCAATTATTATATTTATTTGCCAGTTGCAAGGTATGTAGATAAAATTGTTTGTATCCCTCTGATAAAAAAAGAAAAACCTGCTGGTGCCTGAAATGCAGTACATTGAAACTGACAAAAGGTTAAATAGGATCATTAAACAAAACTAATGAAACTTTAGTAGATAAAAACGATGGTGCTCCTGAAACTTTTGAAAAAAGTTTGATCAGATGGATATGTTTAATCTAAGGTGTTTTCTGTATTTTGCGTCACAGATGTCTTCATTCTTGCAGTCTATGAATCAGCCAGTTTAGAGGATGAAACGTAGTTACAGCTCTGTTTGATATCAGGGTGTGAATCACACTGAACATGGACGACAGAAAGCAAAGGACAGCATTGTCTCAGGAGATCAGAGAAACAATTATTGACCAGCGTGTAAAAGGTAAGAGCTGCAGCTTCATGTTGCTATGATCACAGTTACACATATTCACAAGTTTAAAGTCAACAAGACTGTAGCCACTATCCCTGGATTCATCCACAAGAGGAAAATTGATGAAAATTTGAAAAGACTGATAATGTGAATGTATGGATGTGTGTAAAATCACACCATCCATAGCTGTTTGAGACAAAGTGGACTTAATGGAAGACATCTGAGGACATGACCATATTGACAAGTGTAGCGTGATCAATATACACTCTGACCTCTGACCTACGTGATCATCGAAAATAATAATCCATCTTCTTCCCAATAACTCGGATTATAATGACTCTTTTATTATGTCTTAACCTGAATCAACATTCCTCCAAGGTCACGGTCGTATCGGAAGAATCCACCGGACTTGAAATAATAATAATAATAAAGACTCTTGGTGTCTCTTCCTAAAATGACACCTTAATCTGTTACAGAAATGTCTTAAATGATTAATGCACTTTCTCTTACAGCATTGTGAATGTTTGATCCAGCTTCAGTATTATTGTTACTTTGCTAAAAGGTTAAATCAGTATTATTACTTATTTCCACCTTGCTAAGGATAAATAAGTAAAACTTCCACACTCCTCACACGGAGGTGACGTAGGACTTTAGAGCCTGAGTCACGTGTCTTGTTTAGAGTCTCCTGATTGGCCCACGTTTCACTGACAGCTCTCAGCTGTCTGCTCCGCACGGAAGAATCCAGTTCTCCGCCAGCCTCGGAGGAGACGACAAGCCGCTGTCACTCGCTACACAGTGGGTTATTGATGCCGACTGTTCCGGTAACGGGTCAAGCCCCGTAGCAGTCGAAGAAGCTTCTTACCCCTGAGAGCAGGAAACATCCACCTGCCTCTCTATTCCAACCAGAATGGGTAAGACAGCCAGCTATCAACCAACTAGCCATGGGCCCCACTGACATCGCATCCACGGACGCTCTCCGCCGCCCGGGCGGGTCGATCAACCTGTCAGGGCTCCCAGATCGACCGAGGGGGAATCTCCTCTTCCTCGTTGAACTCCAGCAGCCGGACGTGATCCAGGAGCGAGGTGCAGTAACTACCCATGACCTGGTAAAGCAGGCTACTTTGATAAAGCTAACCCTCTACCACTAGGCTGCTCATCAAGGTAACCTCTCCACCTTATCCCTGATAACTAAACCCTTAAGCTAACTCCTTAGTCTTCACCGCGAGACTCAGGTTCTAAACTCGGAAGACCAATTTAGAACATCTACCATTTAGTGAATGCTAACCAACTTGCTACCTCAAATGCTAATCTGTTTACAAATGTTCGTCAGCTTTTATAATAAATATTGAATATATTTATTCCTGACTCAGCTTCCATTCGTCAAATAACAGGTACATAAATGCTCCCTGCAACTAAATAGAATCTAGAATAATCCTGCTTTTATCACAAACAGTTGTTCAAATCCAGGTATCCAGAGCACACAGACTCTCGTTTAAATCCTCGGTAGCTGTGATAGATAAAGCGGAAGGTGAGTAATAAAACATAGCTTTTATACACACTACAAGGTTTAACTACATAGTGTACAACACTACACAAGCCCCAACGCTTCTGGGAGAATGTCCTCTAGACAGATGAGACACAACTGAAGCTTTTTGGCAAATTACACCAGTTCTACGTTCACTGACAAAAAACATAAATCACACTAAGAAAATAACTTTTTTTGGTACTGTGAGCCATAGTGGAGGCTTCTGTTCAAGAGCTGGTTTAGCTGAATCTGGATCAGAGTGTCTTAAATCTTTTTAGGGTCAATGAAATATCAAGACTATCGAGATGAGCAAATAGTGGTCCCCAGTGTCGGAAAGCTTGGTCTCCAGGTTCTCCAACAGGATAATGACCCAGAAACACACAGAGAAACACGTCTAAGAACTAAGAACAAAACAGACTATCATAACTCATTCTAGTTCTTATTCACAACTACCTGGTAACATCATTTAAAAGCTGATTAAAATGGCTAATTAAAATCAATAATCATCTAAAACACCTAACCACTTAATATTTTAAAATCCGGAGGACAGAAAAAGAACGTTGACATTTAAAATATTAATATTGGTTTCCTATTTGATGCAAAGAGTGTAAAAAAACAAGCTGGGTAAGCACAACATGTGACAAAACTTTTGTCACATGTTTTAAGAACAGCTGCTGAGCATTGATTTAATGTAAAGCTCAATGTTAGTCACATCCCATTACAGTCACAGTGCAAATAATACCAGTTGTATTGTCACATATCTAATAACAGCTAAATAACTTTATACCAATTAAAAACATGAGGGAAAATATTGTTCAGCAAAAACATTTAAGGAGATTTCATTTCTTTGCTGAGCCAGGAACATTTTCAGGTTTGTCCTATAGGAAGGATTTAGATTTAATTCTGTAATTCAAAGTTGTGCCCTCTCCCATGTTGTGGTTAATTAGCAGTGAGGCAATTCAAACAAAATAATTTATCCTACCAGCAGTTTGGAAAGAAGCTGCAGCATGCTGCATTCACACTTTTATTTGAAAGATTACATTGTTCCATGTGTAAATTGTTTCTGAACATTCTGTCAAATTCTGCTTTTAACACTTTTTCTGATGCTGTGACTTCTTTTGTATGAAATAATAAAATTACATATCGAGTGCTTAGAGCTGATTTTACAAACACATCTTGGCTCATACCATGCACAGTGGAAACGAGTTAATGAATTTCACAGCATTACATTTTAATTCACCTCAAATGAGGTTGATCTTTGCCAAATCAGGTTATGAGAACCCCTGCCTTTGTTCATTTGTTTTAATTAACTATAAGAAGAGAGGTGAGAGAAAAATACACCAGTACTGTCTGAGTGTAATTAAAGTTTCATTCTAGAAATGTCAGATTGTGCAATGTTGAGCTGGGATTTTCATATTTTACATCAAAAATGTGGCCTTTCATTTTTCTTAAGGAACCTGTACACCTTCAGCATATACTTGTTTTGTGTTAGCAACGCTTTCAGTTCTACAATTCCTGTCTTCCTTTTTTGTCAACAATACATATTTTCACGTGAGGGTAAATCCAAGGCAACTGTTAAAGTGTTGAGTCATGGATGATGTGAACACTCACTCTGCTGACATGGCAGATATCCATCCAGATGTTTAGTTTGGATCTCAGTTTTAAGGAACAGCATCAAACTTAAAACATTCGTCCACAGTGAATCTGATGGAAAACCTCAGAGGGAGCAGATCAATGTTGAGAATGTGATGAGCCACCGTCGTGTTTCCCTTCAAGTCTGTTTTAACTAGGAAGAGCTTTGAAAGGTCGTTAGAGATCCTGCTGCACCTGAAAGCTGAGAGTGGTTGAAACGATTAGGCTCAGCTTCTGCAGGTCTCAGACTCTCTCTGGGCTCTTTAAGTTAAAACAGGTTGTGAGTTCTATGTTAACTAGTTGGTGTCAATCAATTTCCTTACCTACCAGCAAATCTACACTTCACATATTGAGAAGTTATGATGTAGGCAATCAGTAAACATGGGCCTGCCAATGAGCTGACTCTGTACCTGATCTACTGATCTACTGCTTCCCCCACAGGTGTTGGCTTCATGTGGAGCTGGAGTCCTGTAGCTTTCTTGGGCTGAGCCTGGCACAGCACCAGGGCCAAGGTTCGACCACCAGGGAGAGGCTAGTTGGCTACCCTCCCAAGGTTTGACTCTAGGAGGATGCTCTGGCTTCCCTATTCCAGGCAAGGTGACCTGTGGTCTTGCTTCAATGAGGTCCTTGAATCACTCTTAGTCTGACCTCTCCCCTGATACCATTATGCCTTGGGGTACCCTACCTTGGGAAGATAACCATAGACAACACAGCTCACTGGTCCATAGAGATTCTTAAACCATTTTACCATTTTAAGGTGGTGATTTTATGGAATAGAAGCTTACTGGACCTTAGTGTCCCAACCAACTACTTACCAGACTCAGTGGTCCTTTGCTTCCAAGATCAGAGGCCAGCGAACATACTAAAGGTGGTATGGCCTCAAGCAACAAACAAACAAACAGTAGTATTGTTATTTTGGGAACAAAATGCATTCAGATAAATGACATATCTTGATCACTTTGCTTCAATAACAAGTAAAATCCCTGAGGCTACTTCAGTGAGCTTTTTGTCATTCCACCTCAATGCTTAATTACCTAAATTATCTCATTATGGATTTCCTGAGCTAATTTAACTCTTCGTCCAAGGTCAAGTCTGACAGAGTCAGTGTAGATGTAAGATGGGGGAAAACATGACAACAAAATTATTGAAAAAAAAATAAATTTTCTACATTTACTTGTTTGTCAATGAATGATGCATCAGATAGAGTTGATTTTACTGGTTGAAGCTTTTTCAGCTAAAACACTGAGCAATAGTACAATACAATTTCATGTAATCTCCCCATAGCAGTGGTCCATAGTAAATTATTTTATCATTATAAAACAATGTGTTTAAAATAATAAACCTGGCTTCAAATTGAAAGGGCTGATGTTGCTGAAGAGTTATTCTTGGTCATTTTATCAGTCTGTGATTGAAAATGATGGTCTTGAAACAAAAACACACTGATCACAACTGGTGCTTTCATTTTTATTCCAGTTACTTCAGATGCAAAATATGAATAAGTACAATCATTACAAAAGATCAGTACTTTCAATACATATTTAAAATATATCAGTTCACTTCAGTAAAATGTAAAGTGCACTGCAGTACAAATATACTGTGCATTCAAGCCTGCAATTAGCATCTGGGAAATCAGTTTTCTTACATGTTTTTTAATTTTTCCAAATTTTATTTTTGCTTTGTTTGTTTGTTTTGTTATTGTAGGCTGCAGTACAACAGAGTTTAAAATTATGAATGAGTGTGTGTCTTTTTTCATCTCTTTAGACATGTCAATTTTGATGGATCAGCCTATAATGTCTAAGAGAAAAACAACTGAATCAACTTGAGCCGAGTCAAGATTCTGTCTAATTCTGGCATATACACTACTCGTGTATTTTTAGAAGTCATTTTTAAATACAGAGCTACTAAACAAAACTAGTTCTTTCTTTGTCTGTTTTTATTTGATGTAATATTGTACACACATGCTCACCTTTCGCAACAACATGGGTCTTCTGCTTCTGCACATTTCTTATGTAGCTCTGCTCAACTCCTGTTCCCGGTACCACTGGGAAGGACGAGTCCTGGCTGTCCTGGCTCTTGACAGAGGAGATAAATCACTTAGCACACCGGAGGATAGCCTTCCAGTCGGCAAGCTGGGAACTTCATTATCCCGCCCCTGCCACACATTACCATGCAGATTGTCACTGATTGGGCTGGCTCCGTGGCGTATGCAGCCTACTTCTGTCACCACCAGAGGAGCCTCATATGTGTCTCAGATTTGAAGAAAGATGAGAAAAAAAGTGTGTAAATGGGAAAAAATAAGAAAATAAAGGTGGAAGTGAGATGTGTTATGTTAAAATTGGAACATTTTAGAGGAAGTGGGAAATTTGTACTAATTTTACCTCAGTTAAGGGATATTTAGCATAAAACGTTTGAGCACAAATTAGTTTTGGCTGACGTCTGCAATACTCTGCAAAATGAGGCAAGCATTTTCTGTGTAAATTCCACTATGAAGTAGCTTCCTCAAGCAGAGAGGCCCAGGAAAACCACAGCTTCTACTCATATAATTCTGCATCAACACAATTTCACTTGCTAACACCTTGTGTGTTTGAAAACAGAGTAATTTTCTTTACCACAAGCCACCCATAATGAGAACTCATGAAGAGTTATAAATTTATTCACAGACATTAAACCTAAATAATGGTTCATACAGGACAAAAATACTGAAAGACAGCTCTCATTGCACCAATACGTCACGTAATAAAAATAAATTATTTGTTCAAGCATCTGTGTTTGTGTTTTTGTGCATGTGTGGTCCTGGAGCATGGACAAATGTGATCCACCCGTGTCTTTGGAGTCAGCATGTGGGTATGTTACACACAAACACACACAGTGGCAGAGTTTCCTGGCAGGGACCAGCAATACAGGGGGAAAAAATGTTTGAGCATCAACTTTAATTAGTTTGACTAAATGTCTCTGTGTTGCGTTTGACGCGTCAGTGTGGTAAATGGCAAATTGATTGTGACAGAAAGAGAAAGGTGTCACAAAGAGCTAAACCCAGATGCACACAGCAGAAGCAGGTAAGAAAAATAACACGAGGATTTCGTGCAACCATTAAGCAATGAGAAAATATTGCGTTCCTTTTTTAGGTTAAACCCACAAACGGTTCCAAAACCAGTCCTGGAGGCTGAAGTCTGTTGGCGATGACTACGTTAGAACTCAATGAGACAGACAGAGGGGCGGGCAGCAGCAGGCGAATGGTCAGGATCTGCAGCAGGGAAGGAACATGGTCAGTTTGAACTTCAGACAAGAAGAAAAACTACTCAAGTCCAGGCATAAACTTTAGGTGTAAAAAAAGACATAATGGAATGCAAAAATACACCCTGAATAAAAGAAAAAAAACACCCCCATCATAAACCAGTAGGAACTATGATAGCAGGAACCACTAAACCACCTTGCCTTTAACTACTGACTCCTATACAGCATTTATATAAAACACTGAGGTCAAACAATGATTTTTCATGCTCAATGATCTAAACTTAAAAGTGAGGTTAATGTAAAAATTTAAAACTGTCAAGCAGCAGATGTTTAATGCTCCTAGATTAAGTTCTCAGCAGAAAGCAACATACAGCTTTTTCTATATTACTAACACTAAAACACAGGCTAAGATATATTTTTTTTAATTTGGAATATTAGTTGAGTCATATGATCACGGTAGAGCAAATTTCCGGGTGCTTCAGGTCCGGGACCAGCGGCGGACCAGCGTGGGTCGATCCAGACCCCCATGCCTCCTCATGGCCGTCGCGCAGGTATATCCGCGCAAAGCAGCACAGCAGGCGCCAGAGAAAAAGTTACATCAATGTACAATGTCAACCACTACCCGCACTAACCACGCTCATTCTCCCATTCTAACCAATCACAGCAGTTGTTCTCGGACGTCCTGCAGAAAAAAGTTTGGCTCAGCTGATGTGCACAAGAACAAGCCGTTAGCGCTGCCGAACTGGGTCTCCAAGAACAAAAGGACGTCATCTATGTTCTCGCTGACCCCCGGCGAGAAAAAAGTTCTTGCTTCTCGTGGAGTATGAATTGTTCTTAAGCCGTATTTACCACCATGTGTTACTTTCTGTTTTGATCATAACCCAACTGCAACAAAGATTTTCATGTGCTAAACTTTAAAACTTTAATAATTGAGAGGAAATAGCAATCAAAATTTGAAAAATACCGACAGTCTTAATTGTTTAAAAAAAATCACTTCCCTTAATCATAATGTTAATCACTTGCATTTTGACTTGTCAATAATATCGCCACCTGCTGGCTTAGCATGGTATTTAGATACTGAATTTACAATAGTACAATCTTTGTTCTCTCCCTCCCTCTCTCTCTCTCCCTCCCTCTCTCAGATAGTTTGCCTCCTCTGGGCATCCAGTTGGATCAATACATCTGTGAGTAACTTGATTACCATGATTGCCTTTTTTATTTATTTATTGGCATCCTGCTGGTGAAAAACTGAGGAGAGAGGAATAAAAATAGAATGGAAAACCCAATGTTGACGGGCAAATAATCATATTATCAAAAACAAACAAAAGAAAAATCCTGTCTTACATTATTAAGTATCTATATTAGAGAAAGTACAATTTCTGATAGCTGAGAAATAAAATAGAAAAAGACATCACTTCAAAGTTATTGGATGTGTTACAGAAGGAGGTTATCACCAAGACACCACGGTGAACGACACGGACCATCAGGCTATGGTTGTCAAGGACAACGCTGAGGAATTGTGTTATCATTGCAAGTGCGAGGAGGGGTGTAATACGTGGGCAGGGGTTCCAGGTGTTCGTAACAAGAATAAAAGTGACATCTGAAATTAGCAAACATTTCATTCCACACTTCAGAACTGCCAAGTGCATGAAACAGAGGGGAACGTGACTCTTTCACCTCTCAAATTCCAGTTCTCACCACTGTCAGCAGATGTCAGTTAGCTTCTGGCTGCACCGCTGCCTCTCTGCTTTTCTTTGGTTCATCGTAGTCTTTTCATCAGATATTAGCCTGAGAGGGTTGTGTATAATACCTCATTCTTTCCCTCCTATCTCAACCTATGCTTTGTTTTTTTTTCTTATCTTCAACTTTTACATGCCCTCTTCATTTCCCTGTCTACTAACCCTCCCCCCCTCCCCAGTCCAGGTCTTATCTGTCAGAGGATCCCCAGGGTGTGTGTGGGCTAATTAGGGTGAGGCAGATCGGAGGGAAACACAGGTGTTAGCCAGACCGTGCTTGCTGTACAGAGTAATGACTGTACAGAAGTCTCATCCCACCTCCCTCCCCCAAAGGTAATTTGTTGTTACTCTGTATAACCATGCATCTCTCTGCTCCACTTCTGTTTGCCTTTCATTAATTCTTTTTATGTGGTTATTTGTTAGCATTATTTATGGGCCACACAAATATTAGCATCATTAGTTGGAAAGACAACAATGACTTTGCCACTGTGGTCCTCTCCTCATCCACCAGGACTGGGACTATTGATGTGTCTTTATCAGGTCAAGGTGGTCTGTTAATGGACATGTGCATGCTTGTCTCAGTGCACACTGCCATGTTTACACTGTCAGATGTACTGTGCAACCTGTCCTTTGTAGTTTCAGTTGTGTTTAGTTGCTCTGACAAAATACAAATAACTAATTTCAAATGTCAAATGAAGCAATGTTCTTTAGATCTTTCACACGTCTTGAGAAATTTGATTGGACATAGCAGGCCAAATATATAAATAAAAAATGTGCTGTTTCTTACTTTTGATTATTGCATTATGATTTGGTAAGTAGGTAAAGGATTTATGAGCACATCTTGACTAGAACTTGGGGTAATGCACAAAAAGCAGAAACATCTGGGTGACAGGAGGACTGGGATGAAAAAGAAAAATCTAGACAACTAACAGAATACCAGTGGGGAAGATAAAAAAACAAAGATTAGGGAGCATACTACTGATGAGTGACAACGTGAGACATACAAGACACATGACCATGCATACGCACACGAGCACTCACACCTGAGGACATTTTAGATTCACCAGTTAACCTTAGCGTGTATTTTTTTGAGTGTGGAAGGAAACTGGGTTAACTGGAGAGAACCAACTCATGCAAACTCTGCAGAAAAAAAAGATGCACCTTCTACACGGAGAACTTATTGCTGTAAAGCAAAAAGTGCTTCATCGTAGAGCTCTAATCTGAGTTTGACATATTGCTATAACAGATTGTAAGAAATCATTTTCTCTAGTGCACAACAACTACAAAACTGCGGTACTTTCACTGCTAAATACATTTACAAAATTAAGAGATTAAGTAATTAATATGCCAATTTTTTTATTTTAAATTTGCATTAGACACAAGGAATGTGGTTAAGCAGTTAAAGTTTTCTGCTGCTACGCTGTGAGTGACTACTTACCAGATAGGGTTTGTTGTGCCATAGCCCACACCTGTGACTGATGCATCCGCAGCATGTTCCCATGGAGATTGTACTAAGTGCACACACAATAACACCCCACCCAGGGCCCGTCCTGACTTGACTCTCAGACCACGTCAGTACCAGCTAGAGGAATGTGCCATGCCAGTACAATGCTGTGGGCACAGAGTTGTTGTAGTCTAGGCATGAGGCCAGCATGGATTGTCTCACTGTGAATCATATGACCAAGCTACACAGGGGCATGCTGACCCGACTTTATGGATATGCTCCCACTATAAGATTATTAAACCATCACAACCTAAATGGACAATCACTCTATATATTTCATTCTTTAATGAATTTATTTGTATTTTGTATTAATTTCTAATTTCCACTTTATTCTGTTTAGGGTCTTGGGGTGCTCAAACCCATATCAGCTGTCACACAGTGGAGATTCATGCTGTGAAGTGACAGTGATAACCACCCTACCACCTCGTTGCCCCTGAAACACACTTTCTCACCAAAAATACAAGAAAGATTTTTTTTAAGTAATTTGGTAAAAAAAAAACTGAAAATGAGAATATTAAATTAAAATGCACTGGTTCCGCGTTTCCTTTCAGACTGTAATTGGTTAAAAAAAAATCTATTTTATGAAGTGTCTAAAGGGCCTGGGGGGCTTACTCTGAAAAGCCTGACACAAAGGCACCTATGGGCATAAAAAGGATAATGGTGGAACAGAGCAGTCACTGCCTGACATTTTAAAAGAAAAAAAAAAACCTTTAGCTGCTGACAAAGGTGAGTGCCAACAAGTTTCATAGCACAGATGATTGGATTGTGAGCTAACTGATCACTCCTTCATTTGCACTCTTTCACCCTGGGGTCGGAAGTGTGACATGAGGCGTTTGTTCATTTTACCACTGCTTATGTCAGTTGTTTTTTTAATCAGCACTGCCGGTGTGTAAGTAGTGCAGGTGTGGCTCAGAGGAGCTGTAATGCCGAGGATCTGTGAAATTACTCTTGTTATAGAGTTAATATGGGAAGCAGTAAAGAAGAATTGTAAAAGTTTGGGTTAACGAATAGATCGAATTTAAACATTTTCACTGTGATTTAGCGCTCCCATAGACATGTACTGGGCCTTTGATTTAATTAGAATAGAATGAACTATGTGACCAATGCAATGTGTGCAAACCAATTGTCAAGGAGACGTCAAAAACACTATTATTATTTAATTACAGCTATTTAATATTGACATTTAAAATGTGCAAAATCAAAACATGGGCATATCAAGTATGTTCTAATTAAAATTTGTTACTAAAGCTCCGAATCTCAAGATTTTACACAGATATGAAGACTTATTTGACCAATAACAAGTCAGAAGCTTTATTTATGTTGTGTATTGAGAATAATATCCTCACCTTGCTGTCTTCAGCTTATTTAGCTATGGGTCACAGAGACAGCATCTCCAGCAGTGATGCCCATACTGTCTTCTCCCCAACCACTTTCACCAGGCCTTCCAGTGAGAAGCAATGGCGTTTCCAGGCCAGCCTGGAGATATGATCCCTCCAGCATGTCCTGGGTCAGCCGAGGGGCCTCCTGCCAGCAGGGCATTACCCAAAGCTGACTGATGTGAAAGAGCAGCTGTTCTACTGCGAGTCCCTCCGTGTCCAAGTTCCTCACCATATCCCTGAGACTGAGCCCAGCCTCTAGACTGGAAAATAATTTTGCCACTCACATTTGCAAACTTGTTTGTTTAGTCCAGTGGTTCCAAAACTGGGGGGCACACCCCCTAGGGGGCAGAAAAAATGTGTAAAATCAAGGGGGGACAAGAAAAAAAAGTTTGGGAACCACTGTTTTAGTCAATACCTAAATCTCATGACCCTAGGTGAAGACTAGAACATAAATCTACTGGTAAATCGAGACCCTCAATTCTGGCTTGCATCAGCACCCACATCGCTTCAGATGCTGCCCTTTTCCTCCTGTCAATCCCCCATTCCCTCCTTCCCTCACTCAGGAACAAGACTCCAAGATGCTTAAATGTCTCCACTTGAGGTAGGACCTCTCCCATGACCTAGGATTTGGAGCTGCTGATCCTCCTCTCAGCCTCTTCACACTTGGCCGCAAACCCGAATGGGCCCACCAGGTCTGTGCGGCATCTTCCTCTGTTGTCTGATCTAACTCACCACCAGGTGGTGATCAGCTGACTGCTCTGCTCCTCTCTCTACAGGTGCAGGTCAAATGATTTGACTACAATGTTGATCATCAACCTGTGACCCAGGCTGCTCTGATACCAAGTGCACCAATTGGCATCTTTATGTTTGAAAAAAGGTGTTTGTAATGGTCAAATTGCAATTAACAATAATATCCAAGTTTTAATAATGAGCAACTTGTGGACATTTTTACCATTTTTATTGCCTTACATGTTATGCTACAAAAGGCGAGCAGGTCAGTAGTCTATGCTTATTTCTTTGGCAGATGCTTTTGTCCAAAGTGATGAGTAATGTTTAACATATCAGGTATGTTGTGATCTGTGGAGGAAACCGAAGTACTCGGAGGAAACCCGCACATGCATGGGGCGATCATGCTCACTCCATGCAGAAAGGCTGCAGCTGGGATTTTAACCTGTGGCCTTCTTGCTGTGAGGCAACAGTGCTAACAACTGCATTATTATTTCATTAACCATGCAATTGTCCTTAATTACATAAAGTCACAAAGTGTGACAAGTGTTTGTCACAAAACGATGTATTCACAGGCCTCTCAGATCCAACTAATAAAAATGTATGGAATTGCACGTGTCAAAAAAGTCAGTTGAGCATAAAAAAAGGTGACATTTTGGTGACTTCAGGTGTTCTCTCTGGTGGTCTGACTTAAGGTGAGAAACAAAAGGAGATATCATATGTCAGGAGCAATCACATACACATATGGCATAGCCTAAACAGTGCCACTCCTGATAATTGGAAATTATGCCAGACAAGTTTTTCACATTAACAGGGGAAGCTACCAGAAGTTGTCTAATTGGCAGCTATTCAAGTGTTTAGACATACATGCTCACTGCAAATATTAATCACTTATCTGCACAAAAAACACACACACATAATGTCTGATCCACCCCAAACCCTGACCAATGCTTGTGCCCAATTATAGCGTTTTTCTGTATAAAAGATGATAAATAATGATAATGTGTGGTCTGCGGGGCCATAACAGTTGTGGTCAATGTGAAGTAGCTTTTCCAACAGGCCTTTAGGCCACTCGACTACCAACATACCTTACTCTGTGCAGGAAGAGAGCCTCTGTTATCCCCTTCTCTGTGAGCACTTACTTTTTAGAGTTTGATGATGATAAAAGCTTTAGAAATTTGGAAGCTCTATGGTAACAGCGTGTAGCCATTCTTTGACAAAGATGATTTAACCTTAGGTGTAACTGTAGAAAACTAATACAGTTCCTTCAGATTCTCTTGACTTGTAAGTCGCTGACAAAAAGAAGAATTCATTTACGTTTTTCCATTCCGTAATCCTCAATTTGATGTAAAGAGAGAGGCCTCATTTCAAAGCCTTTTAAGGCCTCATTCATTTTTATGAGTGTTTTTCTTGTCAGGTCCAATTCTTGTCTCTGCAGCTCCTCTGAAACTATCAAAAAGTCTTTATTTTCTTTTTTAAATAAAAATCAAAGACCCTGTAGGTGAGGCCTGAAAGACACCTTACAAAATATTCCTTTAGTGGGTTATGCCTAATGTTTACCTGGCATGAGTTGGTGCCCAGAGGCAGCTGCTTTTATTCCCTCTCTGACACCAGCGCTGTCTTGAGCTAGAAGAGGAACCCTCTATGCCCACAATTAATTTCCGCCAGAGCCATAATATTTCTCTGGCGTCTGTATGAGACTGGCAATGACACTCAGTCCTCAATGGACATCTATTCATAGACTCTCTTCCGTCTGCTCAACTAACAATTTACATGTGGAGAAACCTTTCTCCACTCTCAATGTCAGTGTTTTGTGGAAATGTTCCCACATATGCTTGGTGACAACATGCATATTTTTGTTTGAATGTTTGAACATGTATGTTTATTTACCAAGATGGTGAAATATTAGTTCGTCTTACAGTAAAATAGAGTCAGTCAAAATCATTAAACAAAATAAAGGCACAAAGGAACACAGCTACATTGTCAACCTAAAGATCACTGCAATTGTTTGTTGCCTACAAATCACTGATTTTGTGCATGATTGTTTGTCTCATGTGTTGTCTATTTGATGTACCAGCAACCAGTCCAGGGTGTGCACCTCCTCTTGACTCACCTCTCCTGTAACCCTGTACTAAATTAAGGTGACGTAGAAGACAAATAGATTGTTTATCCAGGATAAGAATTAGTACCTTATGATGCGCTAAAACAGGGACTTCATTTTGACTAGAAATAAACAGGGGTACTTTGATAATACTAGTTTAACAGTTGTATATACTTAATAAGGAAGATTGTTGGGTGAATTGATTTCAAAATGCTATTACGTAGATTGCAAACTAAAGAAAAAAATCCTTGTGTGGCTACAAACCAGTGTAGGGGTTTATACTTTGAATTTGAGCTAATCAGCAAATGCAAACACATCCAGGTCATTTTCCAGGATGCTCTCACCTAGAGTTAATTTATTCTGGTCTGAATCAGTTGATGAAACTTTTTAAAGTGTGTCAAAACAAACCATGTGAGTTCTGCACAAATTTCAATGAGGCTACAGACTTTGTTGTTCATCCACATCGGTACTTGGTTTATTTTTGGCCAACTACTGAAGCTTGTTATCTGCATCTCATAATTCAAAGAGTACCAGAAAGCGTTTAGCTCAAACTACGTGTGTTCGCTCGAGGTCAGATGACACTCACACTATAAAAAACATTCTGAGACCACCTCCAAAGGGTCTTGCCACGGTTGTTTTGCACCCTTGTGCAAAATCTATGTTCACACCTGCACCAATGAACCGCACCACGAAAGAAAATAAACCAAGGATTTCAATAAACTGTGGTCAAAGCTGCACACAAGTTGACTCTCAGATTACTTGCAAAGAAACAGACCTGCTGATTATCATGAACCACAACGCTGCAGTGTTTTGAAGTCATAAAAACCTGAACCTGTTTACATGATGTTCAATTAAAATATGTTTTTTTGGTCTACTTTGAAATGAATACCCTCGCTAAACTAATACACATGAAATCATTCAAGTCACAGAAGCCCTTGTGAATTTTAATTTAAAAGCAAAATACATAAAACCTGATTAATACTGTCACATTATTCACAGCACACAGTGTGAGGACTGGATGATTTCCATTGTCCAAACCTTTAAATAGAAAGCCTGTGTACTTTATTTTTCACATGAATGCAACCAGCATTTCTTGGTGGATGTTGACTAGTTGTGTAATAGATTCTCACCTAAAATGCTGGTGCAGCACCCATCTAGTCTTCCTCTTTTAATCACAGTTGTGTGCAAAAATGTATCACACGGTGAGATGTTATTATCTTTGATTGGTTAATGACCTTTAAGCCATGTAGGGAATGCATAGCTTTCCGAGTTGCTTTGGACAGCAGACGTGTCACAAATTTCAAACTCTCTCTTTTCTAAAGTGGAAAAGTTAGGTGTGAATTCAGAAAAACCAAGAAAATTCAGCAAACGAAAGAATATCTTTGATACTGGAATATGTGTAAACCCACAACACTTACAATCATAGTATAAACAATAATCAGAAATATATACAACTTATGTTGATGAAATAATCATTTTGTGCTACAAAGTGTTGTGTTTTTGTAGCTTCGCACACATCCATCCTACCAGTGTAACCCAAACTCAACAAAAACTGTCACAGGAAACATTTTTAATGTGATCAAATGAATTACAGATTTTTTCTTTCATGAGCTATATGCTTTAACAGAGACATCCAGCTAGCTGGAGCCAGAAAGAAAAAAATATATAAAAGCCAAGATATTTCTCCTCCAGGAAAAGCTCTGAAGTCTTTTCAATCTCTGTGACTGTGAGTGGCTGAGAAGTTTAGCTCGTCTCTTGAAGCTCCCCAAAGAACATTTTGATAAGGCAAAGGCAACATGATTATTTGTGCTGTTTCCTTCACAGTAAGAATGTGCTCTGCTGCAGGGGATGAGAGTAAGACTGTGACATGCTTGGAAAATCCATGATGTGCTTCAGAGTCTGCCTTTTTTCACCATGTTGGTCTTTATTTCTGGTTGCTTTTTAGTTTTGTTTTTTCCCTTAATGCCCACTCTAATCCTAATTGTGCCTTCTTTGATTGAGAGAGAGAGCCTGGAAAGACTTCACATCCAACTAAACCTGTTGAAAAGGGGCTAGCAGCAAGGTCTGAGTTGAGTTTTGGTTTGAGGCCAAAGATCAGTCTTACGTGGAGGTGAACAAGGACCTGTTCAAGCTTCATAGAAAATGTAAAAGCATAAAAATGTATGGCAGAGTAAACATAACTTTAATGTAAAAGACAAACATCATCAGCCTGGCTGGTGTTTTGTCGATGTACGTTCCAGTCAGTGGTGATCCACTCCCTTGTCCTCACTACTGCCTCCCACCATGCCCCTTAAAGAGCAAGAGTTCATGGGAATGACCAATGGGAAGCATTGCTCAGCTACTTCCCACAGCCAAGAGGCAGCTGTAATACGTTAACCCCTTCCCCCCATGTGAGGTTGAAAATACATATACACCAACTTTCTCAACACAATGGAATTTGTAGGTACTCACATTTGTGCAGATATGACCAGACACATTCTGCTGCTGCTCCCAGTCGTGCTGTGATACGGCTTCTGAATTGATGGTGGTACTGCTGCAGTGTCCTAGATTGCCTGTGAACATTCATCACTGGACCCTCCATGGCAAGCTGTGGCCACTGGCCTTCACTCAAACCCCATCCCACAGCGCCAGCAAGGCACTGATAAAACAAACAACGCCCCACCGCCTTCACATTGCCTTTCTGAGTCTGCATATTACTACCTCCACTGTACTACCTCATCTACATTATACTTTTTTTCTTATTCAGTGTCCCTGTATCCCCTCCAGACTTCCATCTGATTAACTCTACTGTATCTGCACCTCCTTCAGAGTGATGGCCAGCCCCCTCCTTTCTTTATTTGATCTGTTTCTTTGTACCAAGTAATGAAAAGGATTTAAGTAGCTACAGTTCCTGAATGGATTGATTGACCTGGAAAAACGAATGAAGAAAAGAAAGTGAATGGACAAAAAAAGAAAGGCAGAAAGTATGAGGTAAATATGAAAGAGGAGGAGGCTCTGGAGCTCTTAATATATAATCTTCAGAGGAGAAAAGTAAAAGCTGAGCGCATTCTCCTGGTGAAGTGGGTTCAAGTCAAGATGCATCTTTTATTTCAGCACCGTCATCCCTCTGTCTCTCGTGTTCATTCTGAGTATCCATTTGCACACAGTGCTTTGTCTTACATATACTGCAAAATATGATATAACATCTCATTGTATTGTCTGCTCATGTGCAGTGATACAACATTATTGCAAATGAACTAGAGTTGCAAAGTAGAAACAGTGAAAACAAGAAAATGTGTTTAATTTTAAAGACATTTATTATAAAAGCTGTGATGGGCATGTGTAGGGTGTATCCTGCCTTTTGCCTCTGTACTGCCCTATCCCCTACTCCCATCACATGCTGCATAAAGTAAAGCAGGCACAGAAAATAGAGGGATGGCTGGATGACCAGTACATGCAATTAAATGGCATCAATCAGTTAGTTAGATACTGATTTTTAGTCCATTGAAGAAGTTCTAACATGAACCCCAAAGAAGCTCCAAGTTGACAAAATACTTGCCAAGTTTTTTGGTTTTTCATCCTATTAAATCTGTTGTTTTATTGTTTGTCTGTTGCTGCAGCAAATACAAGCTGGGATTAGTAAAGTGCATCAATTTAGATTCCCAGAACACAATGTAAGAAGCAACTAAATCACACTGGAGTCACTTGCCCTGCTAGAGTAATATCAAAGAGTAGGCTACATTTATTTAAGGAAAAGCTTGTGCAGTAGGAAGTGATATCCACAACACAAGAATGAAAAAGTAAACAACAGTGAAACATGTATTTATGTGCACTTTTTGACATTTTTCAAATAGTTTTTCAATTTTAAGTTAACGTTTTAAACGAAGAGTTTGCTCTTGACTGCAAGATTGGAGCAATTACCCAAAAAAATAAGAAGAAAGAAAGAAAAAGCATGGGGAAAAATCAGGCCTGGCAGGCTTTAAAGTCTCACTAATCACATTAACATCCAGCCAGTGGTGAAGATGAAACAACAAGCGCTCTCTCTGGCTTAGGAATCCATTTATTTTCTTGCTCAGACAGAAGCATTATCGCACCAGCAGTTTAAAAAACAAAGATTCCTTGATGGGATCAGGAGGAGCTGGTCTCACTGTTAGCTTAAAAGATTTCTCATCTGTTTACTGCTAAAGTCAATCACAAATGAGCAGACAATACAAGAAGATACAATACAAAAAGACTGTTTTTTGCTGACAGTGAAGGCCTGACTTAAAGTAAGATGGGATCAATTTTTGAGAACTGAGAGTCTCGCTGTGTCGAGGAGCTTAGTGGTTGATAGCGTTTGAATGCAATGGCCCAGAGGAGAAAAGAGAAGATGTATTGAATTTTTTTTTTTTTTTTTAGGAAAATAGGAGCACACAAAGATCGGAGGAAGCTGCATTGTTGTCCACATCTGATGCTCCGTCATAAGCTCTTGGAATGAAGCAAATCAGGGAAGTTTCTGATCACAAAACCAATTTTAAGCACTCCCCTAAAGCTGTTTATGACATAAAAATGGATTGTCATTCAAAGAAGAAAAACACTGAAATCACCTTTAAAAACTGTGCATAAACCACATCATGTTAATAGCATTGTGTCCTCCACATGAGGCCTAACTTTTGTCATTTTTTGTAGAATCCTCTCTCTTTTGTGTTTTACTGGTCTCACACTCCTTGCTGACATCAGTGCCATCTAAAAAGCCAGACCTGCCACTTCTGCTTCCTAATGTTACTTGGCAGAACAAAAGCTGCAGGGCTGAGTTTCATCCTAACAATCCTGCTGAAGGAAGTTGTGGGGTATACGAGTTGAGCTGTGCCGGAGGTAATATCGCTGCTCTCATCAGTGGCTTCCTGTGTCAGGCTGTGTATGCAGAGGAGAGCCTGTTTGTTGTGCTTCTTTTGTTTGTTGTGCATACTCATCTCTATACTCTCACTCCACTTGTGTCTGGCCTCTCTGTACTGCTCTTCCTTGGGTTCTCTTCATTTTTTTTATTTTTTATTATTTCACTCTCTGTCTATGCATCCCTCCTCCTCCTTCTCATATCATCCGATTCTTTATTTGACATCTTGCTTTGAGTTGTTGTTTTCCCTCTCTTTTTCTCCCTCTTTCTTTTGCGCTTTCTCTGCCTCTCGGTTTCTTCTTGGGTCTTTTTGATGCCCTCATGGTTGGTTGAATGACTGAAGCCATGAGGCTGTTCCACCCACACTCGCGCGCTGCACAGAGCTGTCCTGTGCTGCGCTGCTGATTCTCCAACCGCTGATTCTCCTGCTCAGTCTGTGTGAAAGAGAAAGCGGAGTGTGACTCAGATGCCAAGGTGGGTGGTATTTGCCCAGGTGGGTGGTTAAATAGGCTAACTGAAGCTTCTCCAACGCACTCACTTTTTACACAGGAGATATCCTGATAAGCAGTTAAAACAAGGCAAATTGGAGATGTGAACAGCTTTCAAATGTGATTTACAGTTCAAAGATTGCGAGCTGCTGTATCTCTAGGATGTTCTGGAGACAAACCAAAGCTTTTGATTTGATTTAGTGGGATGACTGCGACATGCAGCGATAGCTCCTTTAGCCTCAGAGTCAAAACGACATTAGCAGATCAGCATTATCATAATCACCCAAACCGTGCAGCTCCTTAAGTTATTTTCATCTTTGCTGCATCACACAGAAGTGTTTGGGGATGGATAAATTACATATTTGATTTTATTGGATGTTTTGAATTAGCATTAGATTTATAACCTGCTGCGATGATTAAAATGAAATCAAACAGACACACTTGAGAAATACCATCAGCTACACTTTTTGATTACATTTCTGTATGATCTTAAAATGTATTAAAATTATTACATATATGATGACATTTTCTGTAAATATAGACAATGTAATTTTCTTTTCCCTTGGGTGTTAAATTATGCCCTGAGTTATAGATTCCATTTTTTTTACTCCTAGCATGGGTAATTCCTCCTGACGGTAAAGTAAATAAGTAGGTTTGCATTTATTGGGTAAATCTGCAACTGGATTATCTTTGAATGTGCATAACTTTACATACTCTTCTGCTGCGATGTGAGTCACCACCTAAGGCTTATCTCTTATTTATTTTCTAAACACAAAGTTCAGATTCAACCATAGAATTTCCTGATGGTTGAAAAGAAAAAGAAATAACAATAAATCAGATTGTTTTTGTTAGGATTTTAAAAATTAGACAAAGTATAGGTCAGGTATTATAAGTTACATTCTTTCAGAGTTTAGGATGTTTAAAATGAGGCTTCTGAGCTTGGTAGGTTTAAGAAAACTGTCAGTTTTGTAAAAGACAGGAATGCTGTGTATATGATCTCAGTAGAGGAAGTTTTGAGAGGGGGATTCATATAAAAAATCTCTGATCTCTTTATATTTTGCTTCCAAACAGCCAGATTTAATTGTGATCTTTTTAGATGGCCCTGGTCAAAAGTAATTCAGGTTTTACAGAAAATTTTCTAAGTTTTTCTTTTGACTTTGTCATTTATTCTTCTCGCAGTCTGCCAGCCAAAAATGATGGCATGTTGTGTAATTTGTGCATAAATAAATGGAGGAAAAAGGATTATGTTCCATGCCTAAAAATCTACAGTACAATCCTACAATAGATGGACATTATCTGAAAATTGTGTCTTTGAAAAACAAGAAAAAATGACCTGACTCAGAACATGAGATGCGCATGCGTCAACTGATCATCTAATGTTATTTTACATCTGTTAAACTGCTATGTTTGGAATTCCTAACAGATTTTAAAAAAAGAGTTGTATGTTAGAATGTTTATTTGTGATAGACTGCAGGAAACAAAGTCCCTACAAATTAAATTTAAAATGGAGTTGTTGCAGAGCTGTGTCATGAATCAACACTGCTTCATCCTTTGGCTTTAGGAGTCTTTTGTGATTCATAATTCAAAGTGTTTGGTAAGTTACAAAATAATACCTAAATACAGTCAAATGAAAATGTTCAGGTACTGAACTAAACATGAAAAAAAAGCAAAAAACCAAACTTTGAAAGCGATTCAGAGGAAAAATGATCACAGCCACTTTAAACTATCAGATCATTGATTGTTGAAGTAAAATATGCTAGAAAAAATGATGAAACATGCACTCTATGCTGTAAATACTTTAGACATTTTTTGGGGAAACAGACTTTCCTTCATAGAAACATGATGTCAGACGGCTACACCCTCTACAAATTAAAGTCTTATTCATTTAGTGTTGTAGAATTTTGCAGTCTGCTGACTTTTTTCTTTTATTCTGTCAAAGTAGAGAAAAATTTGAACACAACTTGTTTGAACTTGATCTCCATAAATATACACTATCTGGAAATAGTGAAACAGAATGCTGTGAGAAATATCAGATGGGTTGAATCAAATCTTAAATAAAAAAGCATGTCTTTTATTACAGCCCTTGCAAAATTTTCAGCACATTTTTGTTGACAATTTGTTCCTCTTTAAATTAAAAAAAAAATCAGCTTGTAGTCTGACAAAGACACAGTCACTTTGTCTGTCTTACACCTGCAACCATCTGCTAGGAGCCCATGGTGGAGCCTTGATCGCTGTGCATTTGAGTGGTAATTGAGCTTGAAATGTGCTTAATAACAATTGTCCCGCCTAATATGCCACATCAGGAGCTCAGAGCACCGTGACAACCCTGAGCAGCCGAGGCAAGCAGGCAAACAAGAGATGGGCAGAAACCACATTTCTCCTCCTCATTAGCCTCCAATAACTGGGAAGAAAACATGAATGCATCATTTAGAATCAGTTAAGAGAAAGGTTCATCTGAAGTCCTACTGTGACACTAAATAACAAACCGATCTCTGTGGTTTGATAGGATGCTCATGTGAGTAAAAAAAAATCATAATTAGTCTTTGTATAGAACCAAATTTTCTATAAGATGCACGAGGAGAGACATGAATGTGCTTCTCTTTCTTCCACATATCTGAAGTCTGGCTAAATAAGCATTCTTACAACATATGAGATTTGCCCTACTTCTCTAATTGGTCACATAATAAACTTGCTTTTCAATTTATTTGTAATGATCAAATAAATCTTGGCTGCCATGACGATGAGCACCTCCTCAGGGAGCGAGTTCTACATGTTATTAATGGGTGTAAAATGATTTGTAGGTATGAATACGGTGTAGTCTGTGGTGGGGACTGTGTTCAGTGTGACAGCTGCCCCAGGAGAGCACAGGGAAGTAAAGAGGTACTTGTCAACAGGGGGCTCGAGACAAAAAGGCAGGCGTCTTCCAAGTCGGCGGGGGACAATGCTCTGGATCAGAGGGCGGTGATATCCTGTCCGGTGCCCCTGTGGAGGATCCAGAAAACATCAAGTCACTGCACCTGTCAGACACAGCATGGTGGTGGCTTCAGAGTGTCACGCTCGTAACACAAGAAAACGCCTCTCTCCTGAGGTGTACAGTAATCATCACGCGTTCCATTCCAGATGTATAATCAGTCGTTCAGCGTTGACAGAAGCGGCCGTGTTTGTACTGAAGCTGAAGAGGCTACAGTATGTGCACTGGGTTTGGAAGCACAGGGTTTGGAAGTGTAATTGCCTCACAAAGTGAACTGAGTCACGAGGAAACGAGCATCCTCAGAGAAAAATCTGTCTTACAAAGTAACTCGTACACACAACAACCAGATTCAGCTGCTGAGGCATTACTTATTCCCTCTCAACTTCATCTGCTATTCATTTTCCAGTCTATTCAACTTAAATGTGTGGGTGCTGCTAACTCACCCGGCCCGCATGTGTAACCTGCTCAGCAGTAGCTAAATGTTACTCTGGGGAAATAGCTTCAAAAGAGCAATACCATGCATCACAGAGACCACATTTAAATACCAAATATTGCCCATTCATTTTTCCCTCACCAGTCGTGGAGGAGAGCACAGCACTGTGTTTAGCACAGGCCAGGGGGATTTGAGCAGGCAAACAGATGGGACCTGAAAAGGTATGGATAAGGTACAAACGCAGGAATGGGAATCCCCCTGAGAGCGTCCTCCTCATTCTGACACCCACTTTCACGGTGTGTTTAGTGCCCTACTCTGTATGAATTATGAACAGATCCAGAGACTGATTGCATAAAGCTCAAAGTGTGTTATGTTTTATGTGCTAACATAGAGTAGCTGTTTTTTCTGCATCAGCATATTTTAGTAAAACAAAAAAAAAGGAAGTTGTTCCGCGATGTTGTACTTTTTTTAAAGCTGACTCGTATTGTGTCTCGCTGCTTAAAGTTATTCAAATGTCCTTTGTTTAAAAAAAATGCAACTCAGTTCCAAACCATTTAAAGGAATTATTCAACCTTGTGCATCTCTGGAGAAATATGCATTGCTGCATGGCAATCACAACAATCACAACTCCTATTTCAGGATTCCTCCAGACTGCACAGCTCTGACAAAAACACATGTAGGAGCGGAGCCGACAAATCTGGATACAAGATGGGCACTCTGACCTTCCCCTGGCACGCCGCCCACAGCCTGCAGACCCACTCAACATGACGGGTTTCTCTGCGTTTCTGCAGAAAATCGTGGCAGGCATAATTGCGCCTCCTGTCCAAGTGCGAGAAGAGATGTTCTTAAGGACCTTTTCTCTGTGCATCTCTGCAAGACACGACAGAACAAGAGTCCTTGTCGTCATCTATGGATCGAGCCCCTAAGGTCTCTTGCTTTAGTTGGAAATGTAATGAGACATTGTTAACTCAATTTTCGGAAATTTCAGAGGAAATGAAAAAGGTCTTTCTGTGGGATTACAGAACATCAGAACCATTTAATTTGCATTTGTTGAGTCTAGTATGGAAGGGGGGGGGGGTTGGATACTTAAATGTGAAATTTGCATCGAGATGTGTTAATGTCTTTTTAGCACGGTAGGACACACGCAGCCAATACTTGGTGCATATGGTATGGACTATGTGTGTATGTGTTTATAACCTTTCTCCTTTATTATTCCTCGCTTTTAGGTGTTACAGGGTGCTTTTTACACAGCTTGAATGCACTCTAACTCACTCACATCCACTTGGTTGCACCAGATCACAGTGTTAATCTGTGTCACAATGCCCTGTGAAAAGATAGGGCACCCTAAAAAAATGGTCCTGCCACAAAGAATGGTTTGTGGCACACACACATGTTGTCTAGGCTGAGGTCATGGTGAACCGTGCCAAGGTAAGCCCAGGAAACAGATGAAGCAGGTCTATTATGCCAAATCCTGGCTACAGTAGGTGAACACAGCCTAGTTCTGTTGAATCAATGCAACCTGCTGTGATAGCAGAGAAAATGACTTAGTATTAACCTTTTCTTCTCTTTTCTTTACAGCTACTACCAGTGTTTTCATTTTGCACTCATGAGCATGTGTTTTATGAAGCATGTTGAGTGACCAGCTACTGATTTGAAGAAAGTCAACTTTTCAAACATGTTCCTTGGGCTGAGCTGCTTCTGTCCAGTGTACCAAAGCTGAAATGCATCTATTTTTTTCCTCTTTCCACTTTTTCTTCTGAGACTTTAACATCTGTATGTTGCTCCTTCATTTACAGAGTGCACCAGCCCACGTAAACCAAGCTTGTATGCCTAATGGGACCATTGAGGATTGGGACTACAGTCAGGGCATGGCGGTGCGAAAGAATGTTATTTTGCTGATGAGAAAAAAAAACAAGATTTAAAAACAGTCTCCTTGGTAACAACATGCTTTCTTCAAAGGCCAGTCTCAATTATTTAATCGCCTCAATCAGTGAAACTATCAACCTAATTACATCATCAACACAAACACATGAATATGCATTTATTCTAGCTGGATTGGAAGATTGTGTGTTGATAATTAGCATTGGTGAACAAAACAAATGAACAAGTTTTTATAGCATATAAACCAAGAATGTTGGGCTATTGTGGTTTTGGGTTTTTAAGGAAAAGCATTATTACTTTAAACTTTTTAGAAATCTTAATAAATCAGATGGGACTTCACAAATCCACATTTTACTAGCCTGGTAAACCATATGTGGATATGTAGTCTGGCCACGGTCCACTGAAACGACTCATTCATGGGAGCGGGATCAACGGCTGTCAATCAAACCATCTTCATATGCTATTGGACAGCTCTAGAGCCGTTTAGCAACAACTGGAACCAGCTGGTAGATTAAAATTTTACCCCGTCGGCAAAGCTGCCAATAAATCCTCTTTCAAAATAAAAGACTTAAGTGCCTCTATCTGTTCACGTCTTAGAGAAAAGCCCAAATCTAAATCGTCCAAAGTTGATAAAAAAGACGTTTCAAACGAAAGCGGTTCCTGAACTGCCGCCATGTTGTTTAAAATCAGAGTTTATCGACTAACCCCGCCCGCCAACCCATTTAAGCATTGTGATTGGCCCGGTATGAGACTGACTGGACCAATCAGTGGGCTGCAGAGGTTCAATGGAGCATGTCTAGATCAAAGTCTGCAGAGCAGAACTGACGACGGTCTAGTATACTAGGCTAACATTTTACTACTTTAGCCTCACAATCAAGTATAATATGCAGCAGCATTTTCACTTTAATTTAAAATGGTTTTAAACTCTTATAAAACTTTTAACAGGTTTTCTCATTGGGTTTCTGCTCATAAGCAGTGTGTGCAGCACAGTGGTCACTCTTCTAGTTATCTGAATACCATAAAAAGTTTGCTCAAGGCTATGTTTTAGGATCTGCCCTCCTCTAAAGATACATTTTTAATGTAGGGAAATGTCTGTTTTTTAAATTGTGAATTTTTGTTTTAGGTCCCGTCATAAAAAACCTTAAAGAAAACAAAATTTAAACAGTTTTTAGATGCTACATGCAGCTTGAATTTATTAGGATATATACACTTTATTATAAAGATATGTATTAATTGTCCACAAATATTGAAAGGACATACCTAGGTATAGTTAAATGTTTGATTTTTGTCAAATGGGGAACATTTAAAAATGTTTTTTTCCTCTTTAAAAATGTGAAATTACAAATAATGAGAATGAGACCTTGTGTCTCAGTAAGATTACCTGTATAAATAACAGTGAAACAAAACTAAAAAGTTTAAACACTGGCCAAGCATGATTACATGTCACTTTGGTAAAGTAACCATCAAAATAAAGATTGAACACTTTGAAGGTTGACAGACAACTCGGTCTCCAAAGTTTTCAAGCTGAGCTTTAACACATCATTACAATCATCTACACACACCCTGTCCCTTCTCATGAGTAAATAACTAAATGGATACCACTGGAAAGCATGCACTTTACCGCTGCCACCGTGAGGGGGATTTGGTCCTGTGGAGATATAAATACCTGCCGAATCACAAGACACTTACCACAGAGATGGAGGAGAGGCCAATCAGGTGAATAATGGCCATAGTTTTTTTACACTGTAGTTGCAAGTACTGGTTGCCATCAGTAGTAATGTCCACCTTGAAAAACCCTAAGAGTGCTGTTTGATCAATGCTGCCTGATGGGAAGGGGAAAATCAAGCCCATAAATGGGCCTTTGGATGCTAAAACAGGCGCGAGACCTGAGGGACTGAGCCTTGAAATGTATGGTGAGAGGTATATTGATGGCTGAATTCCGAGAAATAGAGGTGTTTGACCTTATAACACTTTCCGACACTGTAAATGCACACGCTGTGTACTTGAACGTGAGTTGGCAAATGTATGCACAGAAGTGATGAGCTTTACACGTCTGATGTACGTGATCGTCTGTCCGTTAATGAGGTAGCACAAACTGAGCAGAGAGTTGGAGCGTAAGAAAACAAAGAAGTTTTTAAAATTTGTTGAGAACTGAAATCTTTTTCTTTTAAAGAACAATAATAAAGTAAAAACAGCATTTTCCATTTGAACACCTCTGAGATTACATGTCCAGCAGTAGCTTCGTGCTGAGAGACAGTAATGACTTTACTGTACGTCTCTTAGATGCCATTTCCATGGTTGAAAAGTTCAGCTTATCAAATGGAGGAAAGACCGTGGTGATCTCTTAGAGCAGACAGGAGTTAGAAAAAAAGGCAAAGATGGAAAACACAAAAAGAAATTATCAGCAGCAAAGTTTCTCACAGCAAAGAAAGAAGGCATGTTTCTGTGTCACTGTTTTCTCTTTTCATGGCAAAGGGAGGAGAGCCAAGGTCGAGCGTGTCAGTGTGAGTCAAGCCTGAAAGTGTGAAGACTCCAATTAGACATAGCCTCGGGTCTGACTCCAAAAGACAAGGATAACACACACCCCTCTGTGAAAATGTGCCAAACAACGCATAGTGCAAACACACACACACACAAACACACACACACACCACATGTCTTCATGTCCCTGTTTTACATGAAATGCATGTTGATACCACAGCTGTTTGCACCCCATCCATCATCTCTAGCAGGCAACAGGCAGAATTATTAACAAGCAAAATCTGTCATGCCCTATTAACGCAATAAGGAACCTGCTAAGGCAAGTAAACATTTTATTAATGTATGTCTGATGTATCTAATTATCATGTGTTTGAAAAAGACCAAATATTTATGATTTCACAGTCTATTTGCACTTAATCGAACATGCTGCCTGTGAGAAGATCACAGCACTGATTAGATAATGAAAACTCAATGTAATAACAAAGTTAGCATATTTTTCTTTCTGAACTTTTTGTAATTACATACAGTAACATCATCATAGCTGTTTTTGGTCCATTTAATGAGCTCTTAAACAAGGAAAAGCTGTAACAAACAAAATAACAGCATTCTAGATGTTTGTGTTGTGGGGAAATTATGGTATGGTATGGTGACGCTGCCAGGTGTCACTTTGTGTTTTGCAGAGCTGCAGCCAATATGTCAATCCCAGGGACAGAAATGGACTCAACAATATTAGCAAGAAAAAGTGTTGAAAATGATCACATACACCTCTTTCAGCTATAAACGACTGTTGATTATCTTAAACAAACCTGCATATGTTCACTTTGTGTCCTGATGATCAATTTTTCACTAAGAGGGTGTGAGGTAAACTAGTAAAATTTATGTATCATTTTAAAAATGGCACAAGTCAGTTGTTTTAACTAATAGTCAGACGTAAGCAGAGGTAGTGTAATGGGGGGGATGGCAAGACAAAAAGTAAGAACATTTGAGTTTGATTGTTTCTTTATTGTAGCAATGCTTCTTATGAATATACAATTTCTCATTGGAAATTCTGATTACCGGTATTATCACCCTAAAGATGAGGTACAGCTTGGAAGGATCATTCACCTTCTCCAAAAATGTTCCAAAATCCTCCAGAATATTTATATTCACTTTTGTTTTGAGCTTTAATGCTGTCAGGTGTGTTCCAGTCACATGTTTATGACTGACTCCTGATTGGACAGCTTGAGCATGCTGTACAGTGACCACCCCCACCAGGAAGATTGACCATCAGGAGTTCCTGGTTGAGGAATGGGATGCTATTCCAAAGGAAAATGTGAGAAGGACCACCAAGTCCCCTAACAGTGGAACATGAGAAGTGAAAAGTTTTGTTTTTTGGTTTGTCTATTTTTTTCTGTATTACTATAATCATTGCATCATTAAATCCACTGAGCAACTTAAACAAGAGTTTATAACAGCAGAATATTGCAGGCACATTCTTTATAATAAAAAATTTACAAGAATAAACAAGAGTCAGCACCAGAAATATCCACGTGTGATGTGTATTTTTATTTTTTAGTCATTTGTTACATGATGTAGGCAGGAATTAAAATGTGTACTGCAGCTAGCCAGTAGGGGGCGCTCATTTTGTTTCAGTTTTGCATTCCGCATCACTTTCTGTGTCTATGATTGTAATAAACAGGACTAGCCAAGTCTAGAGCAGCTCTTCATTCAACACGAATGGGAACGGGTGTCTAAACCTTTGACTGGCACTACGTGTTGATGGCAAAAATCAATCTTCATCTTATTGCCTGTTCAACCATAACAATAAACAATATTATAATAAAAATAAAGAGCGCTCTTTCATCAATGATACGCAAGATTTTTCTGTTGCTCACCGACAGAACTTTCAAATGAAGCAAAACATGATGTCATAAATCCATGCATATACACAAGATGTTTGGTTATATTTACTCATGTTAGAATTGACTGGCAATTTTTTGTGTGCAATTTTTAAATCTGATAAACATTGTTCCTTGTTTAAATGGGAGTCTGGTCGTGTTGACTCAAACAACTGATCAGTGAATTTCCTACACTGCTGCCAAGTGGTAAGACTCGCCTTTACATGGACTTGAGCCAAATGTAAACCAAGATGGGTAATGATGTATCTTCTAGCATCACTGGCTCTCAAATATCAGTCAATAGCTGCTGTGGGGAAACATCCACCCTGAAAATGGTTTCATTCTCTTTTGAAAATAAGAAAACTACATTTAATACGAAATATCACTGTAGTTTATGTTGCCTCTCAGGAAAACTGAATGGCATTATAGCTGCAGGCTTATTTATGTAGCACATATAGGAATGATTAGAATGCATAAATGTGACTCAAAACTCATCTAAGGATAACATACGCCATGAATAAATGAGGGAGGATGGCAGTGCATGTGTGAGCAAAGCTCTATAAAAACAGGGAAATCTCAGAAAGCATGGAAATGAAGGATGGTCAGTGATTTCCCCACTAGTATACAGCTCATTCTGTCAGGGGTACTGCTGACCCAAAACCAGACACTCCCTGTTGAACACCTCCCGAGACCTACTTTGCTCTGACCTAATTTATACTGATTGATCTTCTTCCAAGCCATCAAGTTTGACCCCTCAGACACTTTTTGCTACTACAAAACTATAAGTCGACATTTCAAACTTTCTTTTCAGAAGTGTTGAGGTTTTAATTAATTTATAATACTTTTTGATACTTAAATATGAAGATGCATACTTTACATCCATCTTGAAACCAGTATTTTTGTATTGCATCATGGTTAAAGATATTAGACCATTAAAACATTTTACTCTATAGAAAACAGGCCTTACAATACTGAGGTTGCACAAACATATGTCTGATATGTATTTTTTGGTTTTAGTCAGAACAAAAGAAGCGGGACATGAATTAAAACGTTTTATGCAACCAACCACTAGGGGTGCTAGTTTTGTTTCATCTTAAACACTCATTGTGTTCTTGGATCTAGTTATAGTTCATGTTGAAGCTGTTTAGCAGAGCAGTGCATTGTGTTTTCCATTTTTGTCATGTGTTTAAATACATTTTTTACTTATTTGATTAAATATTTATACTTGTAAATATTTACATGTATATATTAGACACTTTTTCATATGATTAAACATACAACTGGCAATAAAACAGGCAGAAAGTGTTGATTTTTCTACATTCCATTAAGATAATTAACTCCAAAATTAGACATTCTGTCAAACTCCTGCTTGAATATCAACTTTTAAAAACAAATATTAATATGAAATAATGATTTTTTTAAATATAAATCATATCAATATCATTATACTGTGGAGTGTATGATAACTTTAAAGTTTTTTTCACCAGTTAGCATTGCTGTCATAAGTATTTTGATCTCTACCATCACTGTTCTCATATTAAGAAGCAGCAGCCGCAGCTGCATCATTATTATCATCAGAGCCGCTAATAGTATCATTGTTGCCGTCGTCAGGTGAGGAAACAACTGTGATTGCCTGGTAGCTCATGGGATAATTGTTGTGACAAGATCACAAACATAGATAGAATGCAACTGCAGCCGCTCGTTTATCCATTCATCCATTTAGAGAGGAAAAGGCAAAAAATGTGTTTAGAGAGCAGAAGGATAAATCACAGGAGGCCTCAGACCAGCTTCTCTGTGGTCCCACACACTCCTCTGCTGTCCAGGCAGCATCTCAGTTAGACTGAGTGGCCCTGCTCCAGCTTGTTAAATAATGAATTAGAGGCTGATATCCTGTGACGGAGACTGGGAGAGAGCACTTCCTCTCTGGGCCAGAGTGGGGCTTGAATACCCGTGAATAATACATGGCCAAAAGTGGGTCTGTTGAAATGACTCAATACCAGGAGTCAAGTGAGAGATTATTTTTCCAGAGATATGAAAATATTACAGCCTTTGTAAAACAATAGGCGAGGTGAGAAGATAATTGCACGATGCGGGTTCACGGTTTTATGTGAAGAACTAGCTGAACTGTCCAGTGTGTGTTATGTGTTCATCAGATGTTTGTCTGAAGTCACGTGTGCTGGAGCATGCAGGTAATATTCAGTCCATTCAACCTTAAAGCACACTCCGGTGTAACTCTGCAGCAAAAAGAAGCGAAGTGTCCTTCTACTGAGTGGACCTAAAAGAAAACTTCAGCTCAGCAACACACATTAAATTCCTGAGTCTTCACATTTCTCCATGTTTCATCTCAGGTTTGAAGTAGAACTCCATAGCAGCACTCTTTTAAGGAGAACTAAACTCAACTTAGAGAAAATGATGATATATTTCTCTTTATTCTGTTGTTAATTTGCACATTTAGATATGGAGTTTGGCCTCCCACAAGACTAACCAAGGCCCGCTGTTTGTCAGTAGGCCAAGTCCACCCTCCAAGAAAGCTGGAAACCACAGGCTCTTGCTGAGCCCCAGCTCTCCCTGCTAACCACTAATCCATGTGTTTGATATATTAGACGCTCCGCTTGGCTTTATTCTGTAGGGATGTGTTGTCCCTTCTTCTGCCAAGTCTCCCCCTTTCCTTTTTACTATCTTGTGTGCTGCTCTCACTTGCTCCTGCTGCAGTCCAACGGATTAGGCCACAGTCCATGGGATTTACCTAATTGTGTTTAATTAGGGCCGGGTCAGGCCAGAGTCACAAAGCTGAGGCTGTTGGACTCAAGGAAATAGACAGTGTGGGGTAAAAGCCCTCCAGTTATGATACTGGCAGGTGGGACGGACGAACCAGCTGAATCTAGATTGAGAAGAAACGGAGAAAGATAGAGGGCAGAGAAGTGGGAGAAAGAGAAAGGTGATGACAGTGATTGTGTTGAGTTCCCTCAAGGAGAAATCGATTGCCGAGCTCCTTGTTTTTCCCCGGACCTCTGCTTCCCAGCGCTTTTCTCTGTGACATCAAGCCGCACAGAGTCGTAACTCACAGTGCCCTTGGTGGGAACTTAAGCGGATTGTGGGTCAGGAAGACTTCCTTTTGGCATGATGCACTGTATTCCTGCTAAAATAAATGCTTCACTGAACAACAGTAAGCAGCCTCTTGTTCTTGTCTGAGAAGGACAACCAATAAACTGGAGAGAACAAGGAGACAAGAGAGATGTGTAAGGAAAGAGTTGTTTGATTTCCACTGGTTAAGAACATATATTTTGATCAGGTTGCCCCATTGGTATCATGATTCCCCCACAAAGCAATCACACATACTCTAGATTACACACACACACCTAACCAAGAAAAAAACTGGTCCACCACACAACCCATTTTAAAAAATATGTGATCATATAGCTAAATCAAAAGCTTAATGACTCTAATTTACATCCATATGCATGCAAAATGCTTCTACTGCAGATTATACCATTAATTTATTCACAGACTGACTTAGAAGCGGAGCTGTCACATGAAACCTCTTGAGCATTTTCTTCAGCTCTTCACAAGTCTAATCCAGTGTCTTCATGTAACGAGGCCTTATTGTGTTTATAGTTGGTGAAGCAAATTGTTTTTCCTTTGGGGAGGGCTGAAAAAAATTGCTTTTGTAATTTGAACACAAAGACGTTGTCATCAAGAGCTACTTAAAAAAGCAGACAGGCCCCTGAAAAGCTACTGTAGCTGTTGACACATACAGAAAAGTTTACCACGGCAAAGCCACTATAAAGGGAGTTCTGGGGTCAATAAAAGAACGCTGATGAAGCACTGGTTGTAAATAAAATTTAATTAAATGCTTCTGCTTGCTGTTGACATGATCCAATTCATCTCTTGGTGTGAGGTATACTCCCCATGTGACAAACCTTTAGACTGTTATTCCTCCACAAAGCTGACTGAATCTGTACTGATGATCCTTTTTAGGCTTTAGAAGTCAGATTCTAGATCTGTTGGAAAAAAATATGCAAAGGTGAGATCCTGAGATAATAATAATTACAGAGTAAGAGGACAAGTCAATACCTTGTTACTGTACTCAATCTAAATGAATACTTTACTGTGTAACCCCAGATTTTTCTCATGTCCATTATGGTTTATGTGTTGATTCAGCAAAACAGACAAATGGCCTATGAAAGCTGATGCTATGACCCTCAGCTTACTCAAAAGCTCTGAGAATGATTTAATACCTCTTAATCACAATGACCCACAACAGCATCCACTGCTCTCCACTTGGCTCAGGGTTGGCTCACTGTGCAATTATTCAAATCACATCTGAACAAGTGTAATGGTTTGAAGTGTTGGAAGTGAGTAATTATAGGGGCAGCTAACGATGGCAACAAATGCCACAAGCTCAGCGATTAAGTAACACCATTGTATCCATGGTAACCTTTCTAATGTGAAATAATATTTGGATGGTATAAACAGATCTGATCAGAATGAGACGAGAGAAGATTTTAACTATGAAAAAAAAACTGTAAATATTGAGTTTTTGTTTGATATATAATGAGATATCATACATTATATGTAGAAAAAACACATTTCTGTTAGACTTTTACTAAATGGGCAACACATTGTTGTGTTAGTGCTGTCATAAATTGGCATATAATGCATTTGTATTGGTTTGCAATGAGCATTGTGTATACACAGAACAATACAATATGATAAAGGGATGACATGACATGCAAAATTGGTAATATCCATATATATTCCATTCCTGATAGTAACAGTTTTTGGCCAAGACCAGCATGGCAACTATTCAGTTACTTTGCAGTGATGTCATAGCTCCACAACTAATGCAAAAATCATATATCTTTTTAAAAAATGCACTTGAACATCATATTAAAATGTAATGACAGTCCAAGACAATTTTTGGAATATCATCCAAGGCTAACTTTAATATAAATGTTTAAAACAAACTCCTAGCCTAATGCTACAGGAAATTTGAATGAACTGATGTTTTACTCCAAATGTGCCTGTTTTCAACCAGTATGTCACACATTGTTTTCATCCTGCCTCAGACAAACTGTAATTATGGATTGGATCACAAAACTCCAACCACAGCATGATCACAAGTTCTTGAATGTTGGCATTAATGCTAATCATTTAGCATTGGTACACATGTTGTAACAGGCCAGCCAACGTTGGGTCTAAATTCCAAAAATAATATCAGTTTGGCAAATGCAGATAGTGTCACATGACACTGTGCAATATGGTGTTGGTGGTGTAGATCAGGCTATATACAGTATGCTAGAGAATCAAGTGAATATGAAATGACGTTGTGATGCTACTTATCAACAGCCACATATCTCAACATAGCAGTGGAAACACAAGCTGATATGTTAAAGCGTGGCATACTAATTATGTAAGCTCTTCACTTAGATTCTGTGCAACTTTGCCTTTCAGTCTCCTCTCCTGTTGACCAGGTAATAGCAACCATCACTGCTTTGAACAATCCCATTTCCATGGACTTGTGTGACACCTGCATGAATACTATCATAAAGAAGAAATGAAGGCAAGCCACTCTTAGGTTTCATTGGATGGAGCCAGAGATGTAGAAAATGAATAAAACTTTATTATTCATCACATGGTTGGCAGGGCCAACTAGTGAACACAATATATCCATTTGCATCACCCTAACAACTCAGGCCTCTGTCATCTGCATCATTAAGAATTGAGCTCAGGTATCAGCTCTGGTCACCTTTCAAATCTTTGCATTCACAAGACAATTCATCACTTGATTTGCAGCAAATGAAAAACAGCTTATTATAGGAACACGTGTTGTATAATTACCTTGAATTAGAGTTAATTTTGTAGAAACAATTGAAAACTTTATTTACATTTAATTCTTTCTTTAGAATTTTGTAATTTGAAAAACAAATACATCAATTTAAAATACACATTACTTTTTGTTTTGGGTTTAAAAGATTATTTGATTTGCAGAAAATTAGGAACTCTGTGAGATATTAACCTTTTCTGAGAAAAGGTTATTCAAGACAAATTTGAATAAACCATGGCTTCTCCTTGGCAGAGTTTAAAGAGCATAAAAAAGAATTCAGTAAGCATAAATTGCACCTATCGTTACATTTTCTTTCTTAAAAATATGTCAATCAAAGCCTTTTAAACTTTGGACTGTTTTGTGTGGTATCTTGCTGCATCACACACAACCAAACTACCTGATGTAAATGTGAGAATTCAAGATAAATTAAAGAAAAAAGATTCCTGTACAAAAATGAGGCAAAAAGAAGAAACAAAGCAAGAAAATATTGTCTAACATAAAAAAAAAAACCTTGAACAGAAACAGAAACAGTGCTTCACAGACTCCACGAGACAAAAGTGGGACACAGCCGGACTGAAATCAGAGGAGGGGCGCAGCAGATGCATGTGTGCACACAAGATTAAGGCTGGTTGCCTAGTCACAGCGGAACATGGTGCTGCATCCTGGTCCCAGAGAATGAGGTAGAGATGCTGACTCAGCCAAATCCCTCAGCTGCAGGCTGGAATTGGCCCCCAGGAGCACAATGTCTGACCCACATAACTCAACTCAAGGTACCACAGAGTAACAGCACACATTAAGTTTCATGGAACTTTACTTCTAGTTGAACTAGCACTTCTGGTGACATTTTGTCTTCACATTACAGCTTGAATACACTCGTGTGCTAGTGGAAATCGCACAAACAGAATGGCTTTGAATTGCTGCAACAGACAGAAATAGCATGCTTGAAAAGGTTGTCCTCGCATGACCCATTAATCTAAAAGGACATAATAAAGCAGCAATAATCACCTTGTTTGTACAGGCTTTGGTAATCTGGCAAATAGCTGGCAGTTTATTTAATATTAGCTTGTGTCTTTGTTGTTAAAGTGGATTTAAATCACACCTTTTTATATATTTTTTTATATACACTGGTCAATTACACATATCCAGACCCACACAAAGGGCAGTCAGTTGTGTGTTGGCCTCAGACTACTTGCTCATGGCACCATGCTGTATGACCATCACTCCCCATTAACCTTCTCCAAAGAGTGGGAAGAGAACTGCAAACAGACAAGACCTGAAGACTTTATATTTAGAGGTGTTCTGCCGAGGCTCTGCTCCCTATCTGCTCCGTCTTTGTTCCACCTTGAGAGGCAGTGCTTGCAGGCGAGCAGTTACCTGGCAACAGGTTAGGTACTCCTCATTTATTGTGGGCTTTTATGAAAAAATATATATATTTATATAAATATGCTTGTATAACACAGTTGAGAAAGTCAGGTAAGCTCTCTCACTCCTCGGGCAAAAATAATGTCTAAGACATGCTTTTATCAGTGGAACACTGGCAGATGGAAAACTGGAGGTTGAAGACCTGAAACACAGTCAACTCAAAGGGAAAGAAAACCAGAAGAAAGGTGGGGGCGTGAGAGCCCACATGCTATAACGTAGCCTGTGATTTTAAAGGTGTGGCCTTAAAGAGTGCAACTTTTAAAAGCTTTCATAAAAGACAACAACAAAAGTCAATATGGAGAATGGTAATTCAAGTATTTGATTATTTTATTTTGATGGTTTTATCAAATAAAGAATGCAAAATTGATTAGAGGAATAGAATTTTTTGATCAAGTTGAAAAAAAAATATATACAAATGCTAAAAAAATTTAAGGGGTCAATTTAACTCTTGATGAGGAACCTTCTTATTAGATTTTTTCCTGCAAATTAAAGTATCTGAGCTATCCAAAATTCTTGGTTTTAATATTTTCCAGCATGTTCATGTTCCCAGAGCTCCACTCAGCTGCTCGACTACTACAGTATCTAGATAATTTTTCAAAGTCCACATTCTCATGAAACAAAGCTTTTGTTTGGGATTGATCAGTCGAGGGGTTATTCATCATCCTGGTAGGTAAAGCTTAAGATCTTAACCATGAGGGTATTTTTTCAGTCACAAACATAAAAACAGGGAACTGGGTAAATAGCATTTTTCATTTTCTGACACCTGATGGAGTGCGAGCTATAGAATTACACATTTTTTATACCAAATGTTATTTTTTTCATACATATATCTTCTTTGATTAATATGTCAGAGGTGAGAAACTGGACCTAAAGGCGTCAAGCTATAAATATTAGTGGGTTTTTTTCAGCAAGGCCGTGTAATTGACAGCAATAGTCTGTGAACCACCATTTAAATAATGACTGAAGGTCTTCTGTTGTGTTTCCAATCAATAATTCAAGGGTTTGTTTGAACAGTGATTAGGCTGTGGATAGGACCCTGATCCAGTAGAATAATATGACCCCATCACATTAACATGAAGACATAAACTGAATTGATTGTTGGAGAATCCTTAGCTGCTGTCAGGCTGATTCATCTGTATCTCCATGTTGGAGGGGTAGTAAATGGAGAGGTAAGAAGCTCAACTAGCTCCTATGGTTTCTAATCAATACATGCTGTAACCAAAGATCGCTAACCAAATAGAATATCATAATCATTTTCCAACTGAAAAAAGCAAATGGAACATACCAGGTGTCACTTTTGCCAACTCCTTTATGTTAATGTGACACACTCTGTTTCATTTCAAAAAGTATAAAAGCTCCTGTGTTCTTTTCCACGCCACCATTCATCGGAACACCTAAGAAAATGGGCACCTGGACTGTGTAAAGGAAACTTTGTCTTAATTGTTAAAACTAACGCTGCGCAACCTGTACTATGTTCTCCCCGCATCTGAGCCGGCACGGCGGCAGCCGGCTCTATTTTGTTGTCAAATACAGGAAGGCGGGGAGGAGAAAAACACCATAAACTCATATCAGCAGAGAGAGGGGGAGAGCGAGAGCGGACACTTAGCAGTATTAATAGTAACAGAACCATGACAGTGAACAGAGAGGAGCCTGTGTGCGCTGCCTTTTATTTCAGCCACCCTCCCATATAACCCACAACCTCCAACTTCTCTCCAGCCCAGAATCTTATGAAATATGTACAAGGCAAACAGAGGTGGGGTTGATGCGCAGACCTTCCTCCTCTATGACTAACCACTACACGTCTAATACCATTACTTATTTATAAGGCATGCCGTGTAAGTGCCAGAGTGGCCACGCATGACCCTCCCCCTCACACACACACACACATGCACATCATAAGGCCACGTTCATAACACCCTGTTTACATTTCAAACACCAAAAGACAGATGATCACAAAAAAAGATCTCCAATGAGGCAGTGTCCACGACATGGTGAGACGCAGGACACTTCTGATATATATATTTTTTTTTTTTATTTGACTGATAGTTTGTTGGTTTATGATGAGATGTTACCATAAAGTTGCACAAAGGATTAGTTTTAAAACTAAAAGTATGTCTGAATATATTATTTCTAGCACCTAGAAACTTCTGGCTATAAACATCTGTTAATAAATACATAAATCATAAAGTTTCGTTCAAATTTTGATGCCAAATGTCTGTATCATTACTGGTGTGATTCAAAGACCATTTACATCAACTTCAAATTGAGTTTATTCAATCCTAAAACACATATTTCACATTGAAACATTTAACACGTGTACAAGCTGGATTCGAGTTTCACACTTAGACTGAGTGTTAATTAAAAATGAAAACTTTGAGTTATTATAAACAAACAAATGTGGGAGCTTTGAAATTTGATTTCCAAAGGAAGAAAAAAAAAACTCATTGTCGTACAAAAAGCAATAAGTGGGAGGACTCTTTGTTAGTAAGTAAACAAAGCCGTGTGACAAGCCAAACCCCTCCCACTGCTTCTGCAACACAATCAAGAATCAGATCAAATGTAGATCAACACTGAGGTGCCCACAGCGTTTTATACAGTTGTGTTAGAAAATCACACAAACACTGAGATTTCTTGTGCACACATTCTGAAAGCTAAGCGTTCTCCTTCCCTTATGGTAATGTAGGTCATATTTTGCTCCAGCTCTGCCTCTTGAGTGTTTCAGCATGATGCTGCCACATCTCTGGATGCCACCATACGTACTGCCTCATGAGGCACACACACACACACACACATACACACACACACACACACACACACACACACACACACACACACACACACACACACACACACTCACTCACAAAGGCAATCTCTCACACACACATTCTGACAGATGCCATGCCAGGCAGATCTCAAACATGTTACCATACCCCGCCACTGTTTGGGACCTCTATTGCCTCCACATTCCCCAAACCACCATCCAGCATCATGCCTCAACAATCCAGGCTCGGACCACGTCTGACCTGCCCATTTGTGTGTGACCCATGCTCCGTCCATACCATGCTCTTCATCCTTCTCCACATCTCCTACACTCTAATCTCATCACTTGTCTCTGGATGGATGCAGGCTTGGGACTGACAGCAGGACAGCCGCCTCCGTCCTTGCCATTACCATCTGCTTAGTGAGCCCATGGCATGTGAGAGGGATGCTTTGCAAGCAGTTGCCAGTCAGCCAGCTAGCCTCGCTGAGGGCCGCTGTGTCCAAAAACGCTGTGCCGCGCCGCAGAACCTTAACTCACTGTCACAGTGCCGTCCAGCGTGATTGATCTGGTCCATTTAGTCAGAGCAGCCAAGTCGGGAGGAAGCCTGGTGCTCCTGCACCCCCTTCAGCCCCCTTTCAGCCCACTGTAGCCCTGACATCCCAACTAGCACAACACAAACACTAAAGTCCTGCCAACTGGCCCACTAGCTTGACATGCTGTGTCTGCTTATCAGTTAAAATACCACAGGCCTAAAACCAGACCTACATCGCCGTACTGAGCTCAGGTTTTGACATGCTTTCTGTTCACAGATATTTTATTTTTGGGTAAAACATATAGTTTTATAACAGGTTCCAGTGTGCAACTACCACTAGAAAATCATTTTATTTAAGATCACTGTGAATACCTGACTGAGCTCACTAATCTATTATATTTGATCCATTTATTAATAATAGATGAAATGAGGTGTAAATTACAGAGGTCACCAGGTGTTGTTCATGCATTCACTTCCTAATTTCCTGTTTAGGATACTTCCTTGTTCCTTTTATTAAATGGCTGTTTTCCTGGATTCTTTTCCCTCTGGAGCTCTTTTTGTTGTTGTTTAGTTAATTAAAACAGAATAGAAAACCTCACAGGTCATACTGTATCTTCAAGACTTCAAGTTCTGCGATTTACCCTCATTTGCAAATTTAGTTAAAAATTCTGCTGCATCATGTCAAAACATCAAAACACTTTCTGATGTTTCCAGGCATTGATTGAGATGACTGAACTGAGGCGAAGAAGCTTGGAGCTTTTAGTTTCAACGGATTAAGAGGAGAAATGGATTCTATGTACGCTCAGAGTGAATTTCTGAAACTCAGAATATTGCATGTTCTCTCGTGTTAATATTTAACGACAAGAGAGCTTTTCCTCTGTAACTTTTCAGTATCCTTTGGCCGCTGTGTATTTTTGCCATCTCACCAAGCTTAGTGCAGAAGAACAACCTTTGTTTGAACCTCTCTCTCGTACTGATAATAAACTAAAATCAGGCAATATTTAAGCAAAACATCTGCCCTGAAACTGAAAATAAGTTTGTTGCGAAATGTGTGCAAAGTTCCTCTGTAGTACAGTAAATGTGTAAAGTGGGTCAATTATTCTAATCTCCATGATTCTCTTGCAAACTCTGCAGTCACATTATGGTGCTACAACCTAAGCAAACTCCCTATCTGACTGAGGCATTTGGCACAGGAGTCTGTGAGCTGTCCAAAGACCACCATGGGAACTTCACTAGAGGGGCTGGCTGGAAAGATTGTGGGAGTCTGGTGACAGTTGGGGGACTTTTCTCATGTGAAAAGAGCCCAGCCATTCCATAGGAAAACACACCACTACAAACAAAGAGCATCCATGACCCGATAATGAGACAATCTGAGATTTGCTGCATTAAAATAAGTGTCACCATACTCTCTCCATCTATTTTATTTTCCTCCTCCTGTTCGCCTGTTTCCATGTTGGCGATTGTAGCCAGGTTAATTAAAGAAATCTCCTTAATTCCCCAGAATAGAAACCTGACAGTCTCACAAGCAGCAAGGTAATATGATCTCAAATTTTTATTTAGTGCTGCTAACTGTGCAAAGTAGTTTTAAGCGTGTCTCCGATGGTGACATCTCATCACGGTGCTGTATGAAATGGTCCTGAAGTTGAATGAGACTCAAACAAAAGCGTGAGGGAATTAGAATTTGCGAGGCACATTTCCAGAAAGTGTTTATGTTCTTCTTAAAGCCTTTCTCTGGCAGAAGCGATTACATGAACGTCTCCTACTTATTTGTTTTCATTTGAACATTTGGCTGAGGGGTTTATCCATCTTGACAAGCACATAATATGGCTTTTGGTGATCTGAGGGAGAAAATGGGAGAGATCGGAGGGAGGGAGAGGAAGAGAGCACGCGAGAGAGAGAGAGAGAGAGGGGGGGGAATGTGAAAGTTAAAACAGAAGCTCTGTGGTGGGGTTTTATCACTTTTCTTGCTCTTCCCTTCCTCTCTTTAACAACATGCTTAACTCCCCAAAGATGTGTTGAAAGATCACAATAATCCCCTCGAAATGACATTAGTCCTCACTCTCCTCTTTGAGTAGGTGGGACGTGTGTGAGCCAAATTACTGATGACACTCTAGGGTGTTGGGAACGATGTGATAAACATATAAAGTTCCCAATGTAATTTGATTAAGTCTAAAAAGTATAAATATGGTATCTTCTCAGCATTCCATGGTAAGCCTATTAGAAGCTCTACAGTAAATGAATTTTAGTCCATGCGGTAGTTTGACTTGACTTCCTAAGCAATCTTTTAAACGGTGAACATTTAGGAAACTTCTTTACTAGTTTCTTTTTTTTTTAACTTCTAAATTAGATTTAAATTTTCCATATTTTTGGACCATTACAGAATACTAGTTCATCTATTTGATCGGTCAATTAAAATATTGACCAAATGTATGTGATATACTCCATTGACCAAATCTTTTAAGTAAAAATTGCTTGTTTTGTGTAAAGCCGGGCGGGGGGGATCAAAGTGCATCAAGTTGCTTGTCTGGATTGTCGTCTAACACGCTGCCATAACCACTTGGCTGCAACTTGAAGACAAACTTCAAAATGGAGCATTACAGAACGTGGACCTCTCACTCCGACGATGCTGCATTTCGAACATCGCAGAAAGAGCACCAAAGTGCTTATTTCTGCTCCATCAAAATTGGGAGCCTGGGAGGCAGGATTGGAGTGCATGGCTCCAAAAATTGCTGCCAAGATACGCCACTGACTTCTCAACCAGCTTTCAGTTGTAACAACATAATACAGGAGTGGAGAAGAGGGGTCTCTGTTTTCATTCTCCTTTTCTGAGCCTGTTTAGCTTCCTAACCACATCTATCCATCTTTTCTATACTTAGTGTAAAACTTTTTTTTTTTTGCTTTATATCCTCCTGATTGTGCACGTACGCCCGTTTTTTTCTTGTTCTTTTTTTGCTACACGTATAGTTCTTCGTGTGTCTGTCTTTTTGCCGATCTGTTTCTCTGTGTGAAGCGTGGGGTAATTAGCTGGCCTATCAGCCCGGGACACGGGCAATCTCCTCTCCACTGACAGGTCATGAAGCCCGGAACCAGCAGGAGGTTAGAGAAAGGAACGATAAGGCCACAGGAGGAGAGACAAGGAGAAGCTGAAGGAATAGACAATGATGTGCATGTGGATGAGGAGGAGAGGGGGTGGCAGTGGTTGGGACTAGACAAAAACTTGAAAAAGAGGAATGGGATAAGGAGCCAGACAGAGGAATAGACAGCGAGATGAAGCAGTTAAAAAGGAGGGGAGACAGGCCCCGCAAGGACGGAGCAGCTGCTCCGGCCTATCAGCTCCTTCACAAGACCTCGGCACTCATTAGCATAAATTCAAATGACAAATGTGGCCTGCATTGGCAAGGACTAATTAATTCACGGAAGGGGGAAACTCACCAGAGTTAAGAATTCAAATCACTCAATGCCACAGGCCTGTACAAGTGTTAAGAGGGAGCTTGTTGAGCTCCATTGTGTTTTGGAATTAACACAGTTCTTTACATGTCCTGAAAAGGTTATACCTCTACTTTCACTGACTTCTACACAAAAGCACAATGTAGAATTTATTTTCCTTATATTTCAGTTTTCATTAAAATCACTCATATTTTAAATAAAAAAGTTTTAGTTTCTTAGAGTACAGTTCTGTACTTTTGTACATATTCCATATTTACCTGGCGTGTGTGGGTTGGTGTGATTGGGTTGATTAGGCTGACTGGTCTTGTTTTGTATATTTTCACACACAGAGGGACAAACAAGCACTCAGTACTTCCTGATTTAAAGCGGGGAACAATGGACTAGAAAAGATTGCCTTGCACTGAATCAGCGTTGGGCCGTGTGGCCTAGAAAACACAGCGAAAGTATAATTGCTCCCCCTTGTGTTCAGGACGTACGTCTGCTTCCCATTCTGACCCGTTCTGTTAGACAGCATTACTCTGTCACAACAGTAAATTTATAATTTATGATCAACTGTATACACTCTGTCGCTATGAATACCTGCAGCGAAGCCACTTCTTCTGTTGCTCATTTTCGGTTTTGTTTTTTCTAAAAGAAAAGAATAATTCAATACAAAAAAAATCTGCCAATAAAATATATATTTCCTAACTGGCTACATCTGGATCTCATCAACTCCAGGTGTGAATACGTGTGGATGAAGCTGCGCGTTGGAGAGAGACGATGCCCTCCCTGCCATTCAACCTCTCCTCAATCCTACAATCTCGGTCTGACTTTCTCTTCTATTTCACGCCGCTGTATATTTCTTCTCTATCCCCAGAGTTGAAAGCACACCGGGCTCAGCCAGGTGCAGACGTTTTCTTTACTAAATCGCTTGTTAAGACCCCAGTGGTTGCCCAAAAGTGCTCCTCGCTAAACTGGGCCTTTCCTGCACCATAATTACATAAAAACAGTACATGTTGTGCTGTGTGGGGACTATTTATACATCTTCGTTGAGAGCCAGTTTTCTCTCTTTCTGCTTCCAACGAACATCCTTCTGTGACTACTGTGTGTGCATGTGTGTGTGAGAGAGACTTTGCATGAATGTCGGAGTAATTGAGTGGTGGTTGGCAGGGTTGGTGTGATTCTCCAGGTGGCACATGGGGGCCCCAGTCACCGCTGCCCATGAGCAATTACTCCAAGCCTCTTACACCTGTAAAAAATATTATAGATTGCCCAAAACACTGAAAGTAGGTGGTAGTGTTTTTGTCTGACAGTGCGGCGGATAGCTAAAATGGTTTGAAGGCAATGGCATTACCAACTGTTCATTCAAAAGGGATCATTCAGGCGAAGCCACAACTATTATGGGCCTACTATTCCTATCTTCATATGAGGCCATCACAATTTCCATACGAGCTTCATATGTAATATGATTGCTCTCTGGTTTTAACTACAGAATGGTCTTTGTTGGAGAGAGCCTTATAAGTGTGCAATGTTCCAGCCTCTAATAGGCAATTACACTGTAGACCCAGTCCTTTATTTATTTATTTAATTCTGCTGCAACCATGGCAATGATGTCTCATTCATACTACTGCTCATAGCGTTTAAGTTTATAAAAAAGAAAAAAAAACACAATCTTCACAATCACACAGAAGAAATAGTCGGTTTTTGTCTGTCTGTGTTAAAACGTCATATGAAGTTTCGTTTAAAAGGTTAAAAAATGTGTTTTTGTGTTTGTATTTAAAGCATAAAGAAGTTACATGTTTATTATCATCATTATAGTATTGTGTATTTTTATGTATGGACCTGCTTAGATAGAGAGCTCCAATCTTTTGAGGAAGTTATGAACAATTAATATCTCACCTGTTATAGATTGCCCAGTTTGAAGAAATAGAGATTCGCTCCCATCTAACAGATCAGCTAATCACATTAGAACAAGTTACAAAGTGGATTATTGCTGCCTTAATACAACTCTAATCTAAGAAACGTTATTGCATTCGTGCCTGTTATTTCATTTACGTAACTATTAATGTTTCATTATAGTTTTTCAGCAGAATTTTGACATAAATTTGACCAGAAGTGTTGCACTGAGAGTAAAGCATTACCAATAGCAGCTAAATTTAGCAAACAACAGGATTATATGTAAACATTTATGTAATGTGTCATTTATAGAGATGTAAAGGTTCATTAACTATGGTTGCATGAAGAGCTATAAAGTTTTTGAGACTAAAGTTGGCTATGTCATAATCAAAATCATGCTACTAGCCATTAGCTCGTCAGTCTGGTCACAGAAAACTGGGATAAAAAAACTAATTGATGCATTCATTCATTTATTCGTTGTTCTTTTTTTACAGGGACAATACAACAAAACATTATCACCCATAGGCAACAGCTGCAGCATACATAAAGCTTCTAAGCTCTTTTAAAGCCCTCGTCCCTGGTTAGGCATTTAGATCTAAACTAATAACAGATAAATAAATACAGTGCAGTTACAAGTTACGTATCACATGTTAACATTAGGCTAAATGTACCTTAAGAATGTTTGTGTACCATTTCTAAACGGACGTGCAATCTCTCAATAAACTAAGGGCAGCAGTAGCTCAGCAGTGTTTGCCCTGCAACCAAAGGGCTGCCGGTTTGAAAACCTGCTTCCAGCTGGGTCACTTTGTCATCATGTCCTTGGGTGGTGGACAGAGAGTCCAGCAGCACCTGTGTCTGGTTTCTTTGCTTCTGTGGCTACAATGTAGCTCACTGCTATCAGCATGTGAATGACTGACATAAAGCGCTTTGTAGTCCATTACTTAGAAAAACGCTATACAAATGCAGCTAATTTGCATTTAAAGTAGTCAACTTTTGCTCACAATTGCTTGAATGTTATTGTTCATCTTGTGCTAACTGAACTAGAGACTAAGGTATCCCTACACCTTGCAGTACCTTGCTAATGCATGTAGAGCGAAGAAGGAGGAAGTGGAGGAATCATGGGAGGAAATGGTTTCATAGCAGAGCTGACTGTTTGTATTAGTGTATCTGAAATAGGCATCGTCTGCTAGCACTCTGACATGGTGTTACTCCCGCCTTTGGCATGCACCCATCCCTTCAGAGCGACACACATTAGCGCACGCCGCTAGCCACGCAGACATACATGCACGCAGCAATGCACGGTAACACACATCATGCACTTTAGCTTGCCTTCCCCCCGACCTCTGTACTGTGTCTGACACAGCACCCATGATCCTTTGCCTTGCAGGCTGTGAGCTGTCAGGAGTGACAGGGCATGAGGAGGTTGACATGTGACGCTGTGAGACAAGATCAAATGTGTCATCTCCTCAGACAAAGAGACAAAGAAATGAGAAACTATTTTCTGCAGTTTAAGCTAATTGTTATCAGCTGCGTTTGAATGGAAACGAATATTTTAGCAATCCTAAAAAAAAGTGATATTGTTAAAGCCCAAATTACTGATGAAAGATATTTAATATTATAATAAAAATGCAGAGTTAGAAGTTTAACAGAGAGAGAGGTGTGGTTCAAATCTCCAGAGATCACCATGAATGCATTGGGGAGTTGTATTTGTAGCCTGACAACAAGTGAGCTGACAATGATGCATGATGCATTGGCAGGTAACACTGGTGAATTCTTTAGTAAGATGATATGGACAGAAACTCACCACAAGTTTTATGCAAGGGTTGCATAGGGTTTTTTTTTTCCACTGTAGCATGTCCAGGATTTCTCCATCTGTCGTTAAAACAGACTACAATCCCTCAATCCCTACTCCTGTCACTCTGTCAGCCGTATAGGAAGGTGTTTGAGTCGGGAATATGTTCCTGCAGCTATGTCTCAGTGAGAAACACAATAATAATGCATTCCTGGTGTTTCTGCTGGGTCTGCGCTCCAAGATTTTCCATATTAATTGTTGGTTATCTCACATCCCTCGTAACAATGGAAGGAAGAAATGGTTTAAACATACTCCTCTTTATTCCCTGTTATGAGTCTGCCCTGTTATCTCCTCTCCTACTTGTCTGGATATGGGGTCTTGTTCAGGGCATTACTCAGACTTTGGAAAGCTCAATCAGCTGGAACCACTAAAACGACTTTCACGTTGGGATGGTTACACATCATAAACAGATGGGAACAGAAGTGCAGGGAAGAACGTTTAAATACAGCATCCAAACCAATGTAGAAACATGTTTCAGTTTTATTTCTTCTTTTATTATGGAAAGTTTTCAATATAGAGCATCTCATGGAAGACAAGATTTCTCTATTCTAGAACAACCAGTTTTTAAACTTAATGTTGTCCGTTTTGGTTTTTCATGACAAAATCAGACCTTTGGTAATAAATTGGGTGTACTAAAATACTTTAATACCATGAATTCAGCTAAAACTAGGACATTTGTAATAAGCTGCGTTTTAAAACCTACATTAAAATAAAAAATGGGAAGAACACGAGGACTGACTCAAGACTTTAGTACAGCAATGTATTACAGCAAATACCGGAATTTTGATCATTTATTCTTAGGAGAAAAAACTATATATAAGAATAGTGAGTGTTTTTGTCCAGTCTATACTGACACAACACAAGAGTGGGTTAACATAATTTGATGGGTTTTGATTGTTATGGTTTTTTCCTATGATTCAGTTAGAAATTGTGTGTTCACACTTTTATTTTATGGAGTAACAAGCTAAAATGCTTGGTAACCACTGCTGTATATATTTTTTTAACCTCCAAAGCACAGTTTGGTCATATGTACCCTCTGAAGTAGAATTTTGAAGTTCAGTGAAACTATTCGAGTCCAATACCTTTATAAAGTACCGTTAGACAACCAGCACCTAGGATCAAAGTGCTTTACAGTAAAAAGATTAAATACAATAAATATGATATAGCAACATTCATACAGCATGAAATATGAAACAGATAAAACAACATGAAGTACACTAAAGATTAAAAACAACATAAATCTACATCCTACAGAGTGTTAGAAGCCAAGGTGACTAGATTTCCAAAGTTAGACACAGGAGGCCTGTTTGACATCCAAAGGCAGATCAGTCCATATATTCCATATATTGGGAGCTGATGTAACAAAAGCACAGTCTCCTCTATTGTTTAAATGTAAATGTGTGCCCCATATTGTAAAAGATATGCATGTGAATTGATTATTCTAATTGTTGAGGCACAAAGTCATGAGATCATCTGTGTCTAATGGTTTGGTTGTTGTCGGACCCAAAGTGCAGATGAGGCAGCAGGTGAAATTAAAAATATTTATTAAAGTATAAAACAAGAATTACTTAGCTCAATTTAGGAATAAAAAACAAGGTATGACAAAACAGGGAATAGAGAACAGGATACTGAGGGGAACACAGGATCTGACAAAAGAGTGATAAGACAAGGGAGCTTAAATACACGAGGGCTGGTGATCAAGGGAACAAGGAACACCTGTGAAAGATTAGCAAGGACAAGACACACTGTAGAGCTTACTGGCTGCGCCTCGGCATTGGGTGGTGCCTTTTTCCGCCAGTGTATTGGGGTGTCTCGGGGTCTGGGGCTGGGTTCTGGGGGTGTGTGCCTGCTCTCACTCCTGTGGCTGCCTGGCGGGATATGGGCTCCAGGGTGTGGTCAGGCCTCAGCTGGGGCTGGTTCGCCCCTGGATCTGCCCTGGATGGCCGGCTGCAGGCGGTGCCTGTGAGCCCCTCACCGCGGCCCCCAGGAGCTCTAGCGTGGCAACCGCTGGGTGACTCACGCGGGGTGATCCTCTGCGCTCTCTGGGGGGGAGTTTGCGGCTTCCCTGGCGGTGGTCTCCTTGGGGTGTCTGTGCCCTGGGTGGCCTCTGGACGTCTGGGGCCTGGACCTCCTCCGCGTCCTCCGTGGTCCTTGGGGACGGGTCTGTGGCTCCTCGAACTTATTATTGAATGTTTCTATAGAGAAACCTTACATAAACAAGCACACATATATACACACAGGTGATCACAAGGTGTTCACATAAAGACGGACTCAGGTGTTTTCTGACACATTGACTGGGGCTGTGGTTGACATTGAACTCATCTTGAATTAGTCTTTACCGTATACATTTTAAGGATATCACAACTGTTGTGTATTCATATGCTGTTTGTTGCTGTTGTATCTTTTCTCCCTGTTTTGTTTGCTTGTTTGTTTGTTTGTTTGTGCTTTATTTGCAGGTCTAGAAGTGGATTCTTCATGTCTCTTGTTCTCTTCTTTTTCTGTTTACTTTCTCCCCCACTCTTCTTTCTGTACTCTTCTTCTTTTCAGTCTCCGTGTCCATTGGGATTCAAATCAAACCAAAAAAACAATTCTAATAAAGATGTTTAAAGTTATATTTAAATATAAGTCAGGTGGAGCATTATAGCAATGGTTATAATAATAATAATAATAATAATAATAATAATAATAATAATAATAATAATCTTTATTTATAAAGTGCCTTTCATACAGAAAAAAACTGTAGCTCAAGGTGCTTAACAAGTTAAAATGACCCCACATAAACCCCATTCCCATCCCTCCCCCATAAAAAGCACACATATGCACACATACAGACACATGCACACATACACACAAAGGACATTGGGCTGAGTACAGATGAGCAGGTTCTAAGGAAACGCCATCAGAGGAGCCCTCTGCACCGGCAGCAGCAGGTCAACAGTAGCAGCCAACGCACCGACACGGGGCGACCAGAGGAGGCAGGGCTGAGACCCCACCTCCACCTGGAGAACCAGGCAGCCACAGCTGACCACCGCTCCCGAGGCAGAGGACTCCCTCAGAGGAAACACATAACGTCAAATCTGGAACAGCAACACTGTTGGGCTTATTCCTGGCACTCAGACATCTATTCTGTTTGCTCTACAGCCGGACAGGACACGGGGTTAAAAAAAAAAAAAGAACAAGACACACCTGTGGAGGAGTGACCTCAGAACACAGAAATAAGACAGAACAGAACAAAAAACTAAAGATGAACCACACACATAGGACAAGACAAGCATGAAGAAAACACAATGGCACAAATAAAGATAAAATAAGATTACAGGACATTCACTTTGTATTGATTTACACAACATTTCATTTTTATTTAACAGCTTCAAATTCAGTCCTTTCTTTCAGTTCTCTCAAAGTAATAAATCTCCTATTTTTTTTTTCCAGAATCTGCAGCATCATCAATTTGAGACTCACTGGTCAATTAACCAGCTCAGTGGAGGGGAAGCTTGCTTATTTATTTGTCATTTGCACAGGTTTAACACCTCAGCTGCTTCCACCCCATAATAAGAGTATAAAAAGTTGTGCTGATTTCATATATTTCTGTGGGACTACCTTGTTTATATTGGAAAAATTCCCAAAAAGAAATCTAAAATTAGTATACCCAGAAACACACAAAATCACTTTCCATCCTTTCCAGGTCTCACCAGCGTAGACCAGTTTGTCCTGCATGTCTCTCCTGTGTTAGCAGACCACACATCCACATCAGCCTTTTATTGTTCCTTCCACTGTGGTAATGGAAACAGAATCAATGTGGCACGGCTGTTTAGGAAGTGGTGGCCAATGGCTGCGGGCCCCGAGGCCTCAATGGCCCCTTCAGGGTTGGCATCTCTCTATACTCACACATGCACACACACATTTACAAGTTACCCCACACTCTATTCACACCACATTGCTCCCTCTCTTAGGATTTTACACACATACAATACATGTGAGGTATCATAGTGAAAACACACCCCATCCCTGCATCCCTTCAAAAGGTAGGAAATCCCGGACATGTTGAGCACGTTTAGAAAAATAGCTGTGGTTTTGGAGAAATTGGAATCACTTCATTGCGGAGTAACACGATGCTGGTAATATTAAACAATGAAGGGGGCGCCCATATGGAAGCAATCACAGACCTCGTGCATGCACATACAAATGAAAACAACCCCAACCCCACCTGCTAATGAGGGCGGCCGTGACGTTTTTATGGTGTTATCCTTCTGTGTGGCTTAGGTAATGGCTAGAAAGGATAGCAGGCTTCATCCACTCTCTCAGGAGACTTGCAGGCTGTATTGTTACAGCCTAAACACATTTTTATGGTCATTTTAGCCTTAGAATTATAGTATCGGTTCAGCACATGGCAGGTGGGGTTTAGCAGTTGGTTAGCAAGCTGGATTTATTTACTTTAAACGTCTCACAGAAGCCAAACTGATCTGGAGGAGTTGTTTTTTCAGATTCAACATAAAAAATGAATAGAACAGAAAAATCGGGCTTCAGTTTCAGTGTTGTGGGGTTCTTGTAAAACTTTAAACAGAACTATAAATTGCTTTTTATTGCCTTTTCTTAGCTGATTGCTACAAAATCTCTTACTGATGTCTGAGTTGGTTGTTAGTAATGATCTCAGTGTTGTTCCTGTTGGGGTTTACATGATTCCATTGTGTTATTATATGTCTTGGTCAAGTCCTTGCCTGAATGCATGAATGTTTTTTTTTTCTCCCAGCCTGTGTAATCATGGTATTAATTATTAGCTGTTTGCTCTCCATCATCTTCCTCCCCTGGGGCGGGCAAGGTGCCTGAGCTGCCAAGGGATGGCACCGGATGTCTCATCCACTATAAATCTGCACGATTAACATCACACTCACTGAAACGCCAGCAGAATGCACCAAATATTTTATGTCTCATGAAAGGTAACAACGAGCTGGTAAGATTTATGCACCTTTGTCACAGCTTTATATTTTTCCACTACATATTGTGAACCAAAATCAGAAAACAGCTAAAATAAAATAAAATAAACACACCATCCCCATGGGCCTAGCCTAAATGACGTGAGAGAAGAAGTCTCACATTATCCTGCGTATTGTCCTTAAGGCCAGCCTGTGAATTAGTATCAACTCTATCTGATCTCATATGCGTCCTTTTCTCTCACTGCCATCGGCACATCTCCACCCAAACACACACATGCATCCTCGCGGACATTCGTCTCCCTCAAATACAACCACCGGCCTCTCTCCTTCAGAGACGCTGGTGGAATGAATTGTCTGTGAGAACGTCACAACATCTGGCAGTGATTGTGGTGCCCTGGGCAAAGTGTCTGCAAACACCAAGCGGGGATGTGAGTGTGTGTTTGTCACCAAGGGGACAAGAGGGTTTTCAGCCATGTTAGTCTTCAGGGTAAGAGACATCTCAGCCCATTACTGGACTCCAGGCCCTAAACCACATTTACATGCTGGGCGATGGTTTCTTAAGAAGTCACCAGCCAACAAATAAAAGGTAGTTAAGAAGATTGTGATTTTAACTGACGATATTTCTCTATAATGTAGTGGTTGTGTGAAAACTGAGTCAGCTTCCTGTTTATCTTTAAATTTCTGATTCCTGTGTATTCTTTGTCATTTTGCTGAGCATTTTTAGATCATAACTTCTGCATTTTTGTCTGATTTTAACCTTTCAAATACCAAAATGTTCAGCTCATTCCACACATTCGTACACTCGCTATGAATGTTGGTGTTTTATAACTTTTACATATGCTAAATGATTTACTTGTATTTCTTTGTTTTCCTAATAGGACAGTAAAGGAGAAGTCTTTACATTTTGCTGAAACTTTGTGCTCTTTGATTCAAACTTTTTACATCTCCTTCTCTCCTTCTTTCTGTTCCTTTTTTATAATTAGTCAGATTTACCTTATTTCATATTTAAATGTCCTATTACAGTTTAGTTCCATTTTAGAGATGACAAATGACACAATTAACAAAATACTGGTACAATTTTGCTGTTATTACAGTTGTTTCCTTTTTAATAGTGAAACTTCATATAATCCTCAGACTTGTATGTTAAGTGTCAGTGTAACAAAACACCACAGGAGCTAACTTAAAAATTAGCAATAATTTCTTTGCCATCACTTTGCTAATTGCATTTCAGGCAAGGACTTGACAAAGACATATAATAACCACTAGAGCTAATGTGCCTCAAAAGCTCCACCATCATCCCAGTCCCCAAAAAAAATCCTCCATCCAAACATTAAATGATTATGTCTACACCTACACATCTGTGGTCATGAAATCTTTGGAAAGGCTGCTGTTGAACCACCTGAAGATCATCACAGGACCCCTGTTGGACTCCTTGCAGTTCGCAGGCAAACAGGTTGCTTGTCAACATGGGGCTGCATCACCTTCATGCAACATCTCAATGCCGCATGCCAGAGTTCTGTTTGTTGACTTCAGCTCATAGTTCAACTCTATTCTTCTATAAGTCCTCCAGTCCAAAAGCAGCTGTCTGTTCCAGCCCCCACCTATCAGTGGATCACAAACTCTTTGACAGACAGGAAGCAGCAGGTGAGGCTGCATCCAGCACTCAGACCATCCGTACTGGCATTCCCCAGGGATGTGTGCTGTCTTCACTGCTTAACTCCCTTTATACAAATGACTGCACTTCCAGTGATCCATCTGACAAACTCCTGAAGCTTGCAGAGGACATAACAGTCATCAGTTTCAGGAGGAGCCCTAACTCTGTCCCCCATCACCATTCTCAACAGCACTGTCTATGGTGGCCATGTCCAGGTTTCTGGTACCACCATCACCTTGGACCTGAAATTTTCAGCCAGAAAAGAAACTCTGAAGATTTAACCTGCTGGTTAACTTTTACATGATCCAGTCTGTTCCCTGTCAGTCCTTCACAGTCTGGGTCAGCAACTAAACAGGACAGAAACAAACAGCAAAGCACTATTAGGACAGACTAGAGGACTTGTGACAACCTTCTTTCCATCCAGGATCTGTACTTCTCTAGAGTGAGGAAACAGGCAGCTGACATCAGCAGTGACCCCTCTAACCAGGATTGAACCTTTTATCACTTATCCCCTCTGTTTGGTGCTGCAAAATACTGAATGTCAAAACCACTAGACTAAAACTCTGTTTTTCCTCAGGCCATCAACATGTTGAGCAATTGACATTCAACACTAGTGCAGAGAAAAAACCCTCAATCACACGAACAATAATGTAAATATTACCTATAAATACAAGCTTCTATCTTCAAATTTTTTTACCAGAGTGTCTAGTAATGCATTGTTCTGAAAAAGTGTGCATGCATGTTGTGGATAAGAGCAAAAATACCAGACCAGAGTCCAATTCTTTGTGTGCTACGTGTCAAAATTAACCTGATTCTGATTCTAATGGAAGGAGGTGGTGAAATGGTGTGTAGGAAACATGTTTATAGATCTTGAAATAGCCAAAATGTCAATGAAATTATGACCTTTCTTTACATATGAAGCTAGAGTATGTTCATGTTCATCTAACCTTTATTCCCAGTGTTCATCATAACAACAAAAAAGCCATTGGCTTGCTGTATTTTTTTTTAATAGTTGAATAAATAAAAAGATAAATGGTCTATATAGTAAAGGGGATTTATTTTGAAGTACAACTAAGTCAATACAGAATAAAAGTGTTGTGAAATTTAGCGACAGGAACGGTTTCTCTTTGTCCTGGATCACGTCTACAGAAGGAAGAGGGACATTTAGATGTGCCTGTTGCTAGATTTAAAACATGATTTTCATTTCTCTTTTTCATCTTCAGAATCAGGAAAATAAAACATTTGCAGATTCTGTTGTATTAATTAACAGCTTCCAATGTTCCCTCGTGGTTTCCGTCCTCTTTGAAGATTCCTTCACAATAGACTGCCAGACTTAACCATTTACACACTGAAAGAAGACGAAGGATAAAAACAATCTCTGTGATGGGATCACAATGCCACATGTTGGCTGATTGCAAGTGCAGGATTTACATCGTAAAAGCAAAAACCACCTCTTGGGAATCCAGTCAGGAAAAATCCAGAAGTGGAGATGCTGCCAGCTGTGACTGGAAACAAGAGACTTCTTTTTCTTCAAGACAGTGAGATGTTCTAATCCTCCGTGCATTGTTAAGGCTTTGTGGGACTGGCCGAAGAAAATAGCTTTTTGATGGCAGTGGAGGGGATAGGGAGCCTTGCCAAAGAGGACTTCAGAAGTTAATGGGCCAGTTTCTATACTGACAGTCAAATTTAGCCTGGAGCAGCTTCCAAAGCGATTTTGAAGATTATCTCTAAAGAGAAAACGACAATGTTAAGAACAAGATAGATGTCTAAAAGCAAAGGTTTTATCAACTCTTATACAAAATGGAATTATCTCTATGCTAAAGCAGATTTATGTCAGAAATATGTTTTTAAAATTCTGCATAGATAATTGTTCTCGCCTTGTCTCAAAGGCAAAATGCCTCAGAACTGGATTTAGTTTTGATACTCAACCATGGAGTTTTAGTTCTGTAGAAACCATTTCTTGATGTAGATATCGGTATGTAAAACAAAAAGTCAGACACAAAATGAAATCCATTTTCTAAAACGTAAGAAAACTAAAAGGAGGTGATTCACCTTTTTTGTTTCTATCTGAGCCCCCAAAAAATAAAACGTTAATTTTCTCTCTTTTGCAGGAAAGATGCAAGACTTTACTCAAACTCCAAAAAGTGCTGTGGTAAGATTTTTTTTTTTAATCTCCTAGGAAATGACACACAATTAATCAAAAAGTTGAACATAAGAAGTTGAGGGATGTCAAGGAGAAGGAGGTTGCTTTGGAAACAGGGTCTCAGTATGGTGGGCATCAGCAGACGCTTGTACATATATGTTTGTTTGTTCCTATCCTTCCCCGCGAGTGTCTCGGTGGGTTTCCAGAATCTGCTTTAGAGCAGAAATCAGCCAGTAGGCCACAAGCCATCAGCAGCCAGGTCAGATTAGATTCCTGTCATTGGCATTGTGCTGATAACGCTACAATGAGTGGCACTTCCCTAACCGCCATTTTACCTCAGCTTGTCAGCCTCTGCCGTTCAGATAGGCTCTGTCAGTTAAAGAAGAGATAAAGGAAAAGTCAAGGGGGGTGGTCTTCTCTGTTGGATTAACACCACAGTCGAGAGGGTTCTTGTTACTGATGAGGGTCACAGACGCAAAGAACAGCCTAGAGACAAAGGAGGAGCGGAGAAGGGAAAGTTGAGTGGCACATGGCGCCTCCTTATCAGTCTGCTTAATCAGAAGAGACAAGAGATCTGTTGAGCTGTGAGGATGACCATGCAGCAAGAGAGAGAGAGAGAGAGAGAGAGAGAGAGAGAGAGCAGGAAACAACTGTCAACTGTCCTGCCCTCATAATCATCTCTTAGTTTATTCTTCCTCTAAAACAAAACGTTAGGCTACACCCACTGCTGCTGTAATATGTACTTTTCCATGCTGCTGCCACTTTAAAACTTTAATTATACACTTTTTTTCTACCAATCTTGCTCATTTGAGGTTTTCACCAGCTTCTCCATACCAACCAATTAATATTTCATATGAGGTTCATCACTTGCTCACACACACACATCAGAGATGATTAACCTTCTGGGGTAACTTTGACAGAATAGTCTCCTGGATAGATTTAGTCAGTCTGTCAACAGGCATCAGTTCAAGCAGGATGAGACCCATGTCAAACATTACCTCTCTATTCCAGAACAGAGGCACATCTGCCAAACACCATTATTGAACTGGCACTACAAGACCGTAACCCAGCCGCCCTGTAAGTATTAAAGGTGCATGGTTAAGGAATATTAATGTCATATCCAATCAATCAGTATTACCCCAGGGGAAAATCCTGTTTAAGGTGTAGAAGCATTAGCAATTTTTAGCTTTGGGAATGTCAGGATATCCTGCTCCTGAAATGTGTCTAACAATGAGCCTTCTCTCTGCCTGTCAAAATATTTTGCCTTTTGTCCTGAGGAATCTGTTCATTTCAGCCAGCTTTTTCTCAAGAATGTCGCTGACAGATTGGAAAAGACAATGTCTCCACCTATGGGTGACAATCAGGTACTACATTCTGTCTTTTTCCCCCCACTTTTTTCTCTAAAAGAATCAGTGCATTGGGTGAGCGTTGCAAAGATAATTTGTAACTAAAATAAGGTCGTGTTTTTCACCCAGTTTCAATAAACAATATCAAAAGTTTATATTTAATTCATCCAAAAAAATTATCTTTGGTTTTAATTATAAGAAAACATCTAAACTGATATATAAATAAGAAAAGTGGGAAATATCTATACTTTTTTAGGACATAATATCCTCCCATCAAGCTCAAAACTGCAAAACATGAACAGGATAGAATACATAAGCTAGATTAATATAAAAATAGAAATCTGGATAATCACTGAACTTACTTATGAACAAGTAAGAAATAAAGCTAGACAGAAACATTTAAAGGCAATTTAGCTCATAAATGCTCTATATTTGTAAGTTTTGAGTAAATACAAAAAAGCAGATGCAATAAAACAAGCATGAATAGAAAAAGCAACAATCATCAATGATTTTTTTATACATTCCTTTATACAGTGTAGGTTTTTAAGATGTTTCAGATTATTAAAACTCAACATTTGTTTAGAAAAAAATGCATTAAATTGTTAAAAACTTGGAAAAACAAGACAGAAATTAACACAAAAAGCAAGGAAGGACATTATGGTATGAACAAAATGCAGCCTAACCCAAAGTCTAGAGTTATACAGGTTATTCAACATCATTTTCCACATTTTTTTCATCATTTGTTATGCTTCTGGGTAATTAAACTGCACCGGGAGACTGTCAGTAGCATATTCAGAGCTAGAAAAATAATGAAGAAAATACAGAAAGATGATTATAAGATGATACCTGGTGCATGGATACAAATGGTGAGCAGAGCTACGCGTCTTATATGTGTGGATCAAAAAGAACACTGCACTTAAAAAGTGTTTGTGTTACTTTAAAAAAAAAAGTAACGTTGTGATCATTTGTTGTCACAATCCCGTCGCCCCCCCACTAAGATTTCCACAGCATCTCAAAAGAAAATAAGTTATTTTAGTCCAGGAAAAGGTCTTTGCTATTATATCCATGAAAATAGGGCTGGGTAATTTCTGCATTCCTGTGTTTTTCTCAAAAAAAAAAAACATCAAAATAGAGAGTCACACTTTTCTTTCTGCTTTCTTCAAAACAAGAAGTCACATGATTCTTTTCTTCTTCCAACTAAAGAGAAAGTATAAAGTTTCAGTGGGAGGATTAAGGTAAAAACATGCTGAAACAAGAATGGAGATGGTGTCCCTGAGCATGTGTGTGTAGGTGTGTGTGTGTGTGTGTGTGTGTGTGTGTATAGTGTGCCTCTGTCTGCCTATATGGTCTCCACATAATTGGCGGGGAATAAGCCTTGACGGCCGTCCTTGCTCCACCCCCTCCACCAGGCTTTGTCCACCGTCTCCACATCCCTGATGATGTCACCCGGTTCAAAGGAGATCTCGGTTTCGTCCTCTGTGGGAACCACAAGATAACATGTTGAAAAGCAGGTAATCACAGTGTAATTACTGCAAATGGAGGCACTTTATGTGCACATGTGTGGTAATTATCCTCCAAATGGCAGCTTACCTGCCTGGTAGTCGTACAGAGCTCGGACGCACACATGTTGATCGGCTAAATCCTGAAGTGGACAGAAAAACGGAATAAAAAAAAAGACTATAATCATAAAATACTTTTAAAACTTAAGAGTACAACACAATACAATTAAGGTAAATAATATATATCACTTAGAGAAAAACTTTGATGTGTTTACTTTTCTTTAGATTTTGTCTTACTCTCAGTATGCTCTGTTAAAAATACATGGAAATATCAGGGAATTTTTTATTTATTGAAGTTTTTGTCCCTTTGTTAAAGGGATGCTTAATAACTCTTACAAAAAAAAATGTTCATGCAACTTTTGTGTGTGTGTGTTTGCAAGATAGCTCTCTGGATTCATCTGTCAAAGTGCAAAACATCTTTTGCTTGAAACTTTGACTGTTGGGAATCCACCCAGTCTGTCTTCATATGTTTCATAAACCACTCGATAGATTTTAATGAAACTTTCAAAAAGTCTATATTTGATGTATATCTACTAATTGTTTACTTTCAGAGTTAATTTGATTAAAGATGGCCGCCACAGCTAATCAACTCAACACAAAATAGAATGTTCATAGATCTGATGTCATTTTCAAGATTTGTGCAAAATCCCTTACATGAAACGTGCTTTCTTTCATTTAATTCTTGGAGATTTTAAAAGTAAAAAGTTAATATTTTTTGTAAACTTTCTTTAAAACCTATTTTAAGCACAAAATATAGAGATCGAGCAACCTCTCGTCCATTCTCTGAGATCTCCTGATCTTTATCCTGAACGATGTCGTCATCTTCTTCTGTGGTGTGAATACTGTAGCAGACAGTCAGTTCAGACGTGCTGCCCTCTGTGTCAGATGGACTCAAAGATCGCCCTGAGGACAAATGGTGTGTTTAAAACAATCAAACCTGAATAAGTTCTACATGTTTAAAGAAATAATCACCAGACAAACTGCTTGTTTTAGTCTAACCTGTTCCGTTCTGTTCCTCTGAGCCGTCTCCGTTTGTGATCCCATTGCTTGACAGGATTACAGCCTCATATTTGACATCTTGACAAATTAGTTCATCATCTGAAAAAAGAATGACTTTAATAAAATTGTAATAGGATTTAGACTCATTTCGAAAGCTGTACCACATATTTCAAATTGTTGTGACAGAGTACCAGAGTTAATACAAGTAACGAGTCACACAAACATGATGTTTACCTGCAAGCTCCGTTTCCTCCTCATCCTCTGAAGCCTCAGCCGGCTCAGCAGGGAGCTGACTGTCTCCTGAATGTTTCATCTCCTCTGCATCTTCCTCTGCCTCCTCTTCATCCTGTGGCAGCTCTTCTGGTTCCTCTAGTAACACAAGGTCAGTTTCCTCTTTTAATTTCATCACATCCTCTTCTTCCACTTCCTCTTTATCCTTGTTTTGATCCTCCTCCTCTTCTTCCTTCTTGTCCTCCCTGTCTTGATCTTCCTCCAGCTCCTTTTCCTCATCTTGATCCTCCTCCACCTTGACCTCCTCCTTTCCCATCTCTTCTACCTCATATGTCTCAGCTTGCAGTGCTTCTGTAGTAGCAGTGTGCAGCTCTGGTTGGGCATCAGGCTCGTCTTCCTCATGCTCCTGCACATCCTCTTCCTCGTCGGCCTCCACTAGCACAGCTTGAACTTTGAAACCAGCGTCAGAGACCAGATTAATGTGCATTTGGCTCGCTGTGTAGAGACCTGTTAATTTGAACGAGTATGTCATTATAATAAAAGCAACTAAACTTACATGGGTTGAATGTTAAAAAACGAAACAGGGTTAAGAATGAAGGAAATTACCTGAATCCAGTTGTGGACTCTCAGGAACGAGGTCTATTAGAACCTGTGAAGCGAGTTCAGGCTCAAGGTTTGAACTTGAGTGCTCTGTCAGGGCTGTGATGTTCTGGACTGATTCTGGCTCAGCCTCTGAGTGCAACTTAGAGGGGCTGTCATTTATTAAACTGGGAGAAAAAGAAGCCAAGAGGGTGGGGGAGGCTGGAGGTGCAGAGGGTTCTGTCGGCTCAGCAGCCTGGACTTGGTTTTTATTCTGAGGGATGCTGGGCAGGGCGGATTCAGGAGGCGCAGGCCGAAAGGGTGATGTGGGAGGCGACACGGGGGCCGTGCGTCTTTGTGGGGAGTAAACGGGACAAAAATCAGGGCTCTTAGGGGGAGACATGGCACGGAAAAGGGGGGAGGGGGGAACCCTTGAGAAGGGGGAGACCAGGGGAGAGCTACGCGGGGAGGATGCTGCGTTCTCATCGGCTTTGGAGAAGATGAAGGCCGTGTCTGTCAGGCTGCGCTGGTATCGTCTGAACGGTTTTCCTGCAGAGAAAACAACAAAACATCAAAAAACCAAAAGTCTAAAAACACATTCAACGCATGTTCAAGATTTTAGTTCAAGCAAATCTGGACTTTGAAGTTTCAAAAACTAAAAATAAATCAGATTCCCTGTTGGAGCTCATACCAGTGCGCGAGGATCCAGGACTGGTGGGACTTAGTGATGAAGATGATGACAGCTGCCTGAAGAACTCCCTTGGGTTGATGGAGCGTTGGGACACTAACGCTGCTGCCTCCTGTTTGTCATTAAATGCACAATAAATATGCAGAATTATCTGATTTCTGACCAGTTTTAGTTAAACAGATATTATCCTTCCAATGATAAATGTGTTTCCCCAGGAAAAGCTGTTACAAACTTCTAATTGAACAAAATATTTAAGGGATATTTGGAGCTTTTGAAGTGTTTTAATGTAGAATTATAACTCTAAATCTATTTCTATGGACAGAGGCTGCTCAGGAAGAGATCTACAACTGATAAAATAGTAATTATTTATACATTTTGCACAGAAACACACCAAACTTACCGCCGCTTTCTCTATAGACTCACTTCTTCTGAGTCGAGCCCTCATTTCCTCCGCGTGTTCCATTTCCTGCTGCTCCTGTCAGTTAAACACAAACATTTCAGTCACTTTATTCTCTGATCCTCACAAAACCCTTTATCAAAACAATTCCATTTACCTCCATTTACATGTAACATAACAAATTTTAGCTAAATATTTACACTCACCCATCTTAACTTCTCATTTTTGCGGAGCACTTCCTCTTGCTCTTTCTGTTGTCTTCTGCAAAAAGAGGAGTAGATGAAACAAATATGTACTCTTTACCTCTCAGACTATACAGATTATAACCATTAGCATGGAATTTGCCAGAAAAAAGGTCAAACGTCTTGTTCAAACCTCTGCTCCTCAATCATCTCAAGTTTCTCGTTCATCTTTCGGTCTCTTTCTTCTTCATCCATTCGCTCCTTCAGAACTCTTTCTCTTTCAAGGCGTCGCCTCTCCTCTATTGCTCTTTTTCTCTCCTCATCCTTCCTCTCTTCTTCCTCACGCTGAAACACACACCAAAAAACAAAAACACACAATTTTATTACCATATCAAACATTTGCTCGGGTTTCCCTTTAATTGTCCTTCTTTTTAACCCACAGACCTGATGCAACAGATCTGAACCAGTTACATCTGATGTGCTAGTTGTGCACTTAACATTTAGGGATTATTACTGTAAAATGTATAAATTTTACAAAAAAAGATGAAATTTTAACCTTTTTTCAGGTTTAGAAGGCAGCATCAGATTTTACACATTTAATTATTTAAAACTTTAGTGAAATTTGGTTAAACAAGATCTAGCTGAACTAGAATAAACCTGCTAAATAAGTCGTTGTTCCCACATACCTCTGCACGCGCCCAGAAGGAGTCTCTGTTTATTAGTCTCATTTCCATTGCAGCGTTTGTTTTCCTGTAGTTTGTACCCTGAAAAATATAAAGATTTAAATAAAATGTTTTTATTTAAAATGTAATCAATGTTTGTATCATGCTATAAATTTCTTCATATGTTTTTAGTAAACTGGAAGGCAAATTAAACATCAAGAGGTAACCAGGTGATTCATGTTCAAACAGAAGTCTCTGTCTCCATCTATTGGACAGATCAGGTAGTGCAGGAGACTCACCACAATCTCCTCCTTCTCTGCAGACTTGGAGCTCCTTCTCACCCACTGTGTAGGGCTAGGAGCTTGGGCCTTGCTGAGCTCAGCTCTTATCTTATCTTCTGTCACATCTTCTGGCTTTTCTGCACCAATGAAAGCCTGAGCTTCCTGAAACATGGAGGACAGGGAATTAAAGAATATGGCAGGCAGAGTAAGACAAATGTGGATTTAATCCACCCTTAGCATGCTGCACTGGAGCCTCTGTTGACATTCACAAAGGCACAAAGGCAACAAAACACTCGGTCGTTCTGGTGGTTTTCCCTTGGCCTGATTTTAGTTAGAACTCTGAGTTATGAAAACTTGGAGCCAAACAGTTGTGCAACTGCTTTAGCTGCAAGGATTGTTGGAACAAAAGCAGACAGGGCCTTAGCAGGAGAACAAGAATGCATCGGTTTGGACAGTAAGCGATCCCAGAGATTGAGAAAATGAAAAGTAGAAATTAAAAAATAGTAAATGCATTGTGTTTCTAGAAAGACATAGAAATATGTGCACCCTTTTAACAAAATAACATACCGCAGTTTTATTTAGAAAGGTATTTTACAGACATAAAGTTCTACAGTATATAAAAACTGTGGAAACAACTCTTTCCTAACTAATAACAAAAATGCTTGAACACCTCAACATATTAAAGACTCAATGAGTCACCACCAGAGAAAACATGTATGGGATTCAATGCTTCAGGTTTTGGGGGGGAATGTGTTAAAATAATAGAGCTGTTAGAAAAATGCATAATAAATATGTATTTTTGCTCCTAATGTAAGTGGAGGTAGACAAAAAATATATATATGCAAAGATCAAAAATGAAAAAACACAAATGTTGTATGTTGAGCATGCAGTGGACTCATGTCTGTGTGTGTATGCAGACGTTTGCATTCAGCCTCAGAATTTTATCTGTGAGGGAATCATTCCAGGTTTGCATAGGAAGGCCAGGTCTATCAGCCTCCAACAGAAAGCCTTATTTGAGTGACAACACTGAATGCAGCATTCAGTGGGCTTCATATTAAACATGCAGTCCATATCAATCTGACTGTCAATGTCAACAGCAGTCCAACACAAAGACAAGGAGTTCACAGTTCTGCATGTGACAGAGGGGAGAACCACAGACACACAAAAAGTGTTTGATGCCAAAGCTAACAGCAGCTCTGACAAGTACAAAAACTAGATATGTATTTTTTTTCCTCCAAATACTGACAAATTCCTACATTTTATATCATATAACTATTATTAAGCAAAGTACAAGCAGTTACTGTCAGAGTTATTCAAGGTATCACTCAGAATAAAATTCTTACAGCTCTGTGCATCTAAAGTCCATAAAGGGAACTTAACAGTATGACACATGTAAAAGTATTTAAAGATGACAGTTAGAGAAAAAAGTCTATATTCACTGCAAGTTTCACACAAAATGGTACTTATCATAACAAACTCCTTTGCATATCAAAGCTTCGGCATCAATCTAACACCAAATCACCAATAAACCATGACAGAACTGTAAAATATATGAGATCATCAGGGTGATGTTTTCAGATGTATGCAGACATGCAAGGATAAATATATTGTCCAAATTCAAGAAAACAAAACACAGACTGAAACATTAAATTCAGGGACAGAAATTAAGTTATCAATATTTAGAAATCAACACGGAAAACTCACAAATCAAACTTTCAAACAGACTTAGACGTGTTGACATGATGTGAACTAAAAACCAAAACATCTTAAACACCAGCAGGTTAGTGTCGTTCTTCTAATGAAGTAACCAGTTTTAAAAAGCGGTCAGGATTTTGTGATTTAAAGAATAAAAATATATATAAATCCAATAACTGACCAGTAACTATTAGTACCTCTAACCTCAAAAATATCAAATGAGAACTAGTATTAAAAAATGGCCACAAAAATGAAAAATATGGTAAAAAGCCTCTAAAAATGGAAAATTTGTTTATTAAAAATGTGAAATCCTTATTTCACATTACTAGGTCATTTTGCATGTGCATTCAATAAATTCAATAAAGTCACCAAAACCTCACCTCTCTTCACTGAGTTTCAGCCCTTTTTTAATTGATTTTAAGAAAATGAAGGGATATGCAGGACAACAAGAGCTAAAAATCTTCACACTGATTTCCAGATTAAAACTATAATCTACCAGGTCTCTATCAAAGCAATCCCTGTCTAAGAGGCCACATATTGCTTCAGTAGTAGACTTCCCTACAGAGACCAGTGTGCCAAACTGTAGATGTTGTTATGGTAGAATCCCAGCGCAGGATGAAGTCAGATGATGCATGTGAATTAATCTCGTAAGAGTTTGTGGCATTGGTGACCCGCGGGAACTAAAAAACTCACTGTTGGTACGAGACTAGAAGCTGTCTGGGAGGAAAAGGAGTCCAAGGTGATGTGACAGGATTTTAGCTATAATTGGACTCAATTCTACACAAACTGTCTCTCTGCTCTGGAGTCTCTGCAGCTCAGTTCAGTGTGAGACAAAGGAGTATGAGGATGAGGAAAAACTCCAGTTTCCCCAGTAAAGGTTGGTCGCAGATGGCAGACGCCTTCCTTGTAAATGTCACGGATGGAATTCCAATACTTGATATTTTTCCAATGCTATATTATTAAACTCTCCTGTAAATAAAACAATCAAAGAGAAAGAAAATATATAAAGAATAGTAACTGGGTTCATTTATTTATTGATAGCACATCGTGTTTCTCCATTTTTGTACCTTAGAGGTAAAATCAGAAATCATTTCAACAAAACATATTAATATTTTTAAAAACCCATGAATAAAAACAAAGAGACTATTTTTGCATCCAATCCTAAGCCTTATTTTCTTCAGTTTATTTCCAAATCTTCACAGACTCAAAAAGAAAGGCTCTTATTTTGGAGGAAAATCTATTACAATGAAAACACCTGCTTACTATTATTATTCTATCTTCATTTCTTTTTAAAGTAAGTCTACAGTTGAGTTTACAGATCCAAACTGTCCATAACAGACTCGTTTCAACAGAAAGTGACTGACTGCCAGCTGAGACCTGCAGAAAACTGATAAGAGTCCAGAGAAGACTAGAGGACGTTTTAAAAAGAAACACAAAAATGTATGAATAGAAAAAAATTCAAGAAATGTTTTAACTATTTTCCACAACTGTATTCAAGACAAGATTGACAAGATTCTAAGAAACAATATGTGTGACCTCTCTCTTTTTATCGCTACAAGGTCAAGCAGGAATTTAGTCTATTTTTATCTTTATAAAGATAGTGTTTGATTAACGTTTGGTAAAAATGAGGTCATTTATAAGGACAGCGATTAACACAAGATACATACAATTCCTCTGACTAGTATTGTTCCAGTGACCTCTCTATGATACATTACTAAACCAGCCGTATACAAGCAGTGGCCATGTGTGCACAAAGGTTTTGCTTAAAACAGTAAATAATAGCTTAATTTGTGACCTTAATTTTAATAATCCATCATTTAAGGACATTCCTGGTGGGGTTTTTTCTTTTTGTGTTCGTCTGCAGGGTTACAGAATGGAGTCAATCCACCCGAGGTTGTGCCTTTTTTCAGTATTTTTCTTCCACTTGGCTGCATTGCTGTGAAATACTTTTGTCTAGTGTCTCCTTGGAATGAGCAGCAACCTTTTTGGACCAATCAGAGAAGAGCAGACCTTCAAGGAGGAGGGGTTAACTCTTTGACATTCTATTTGGTAAAGCAAATAATGACATTTTAAAAAATCTAAAAATGATGTGCCTATTTCTATTAAAAGTTATTGCTGTTACTGCAACATTTTCATAAAAAATGCTAATAATTTATCAATAACTTATTTCTCGGTTTGGACAATAACCTCCACATTAACACTCCATTGATCTACATTTGTAGATTTGCATCCAAAGAGACAAAGAGTAAAAAAGGATTTTTCAAATGTTTACTTTTTAAAACAATGTAGAAATTGTTAGTACCAATGATTCCAATAAAGTCTAATGTTTGTCTTGTTTTTTTAATGATTGAATGCTAATAAATGATCATGAGAGAAAAGACAGCATGGTGATTATGCGATCTTAAAATGTAAAAAACATGATTGTTATGGAATGCATTTGAACCACAGACTTTAGGTTGGGATATTTTCTGCAAATCAAACCCATATGCATAACTATGATGTCTATTGTAAAGTATGTTTCTTCTAAATCTTCTTTACTCAATATCAAGATCAAATCTCTGGGCGATTTAACAAGAGTTTGGTTTTATTCTAACAATATTAGTTCCCCAGCCTGTTTTTCATTCATTAAACCAGTGAGTTACTGACACTGCTGTGACACAGGTCCAGCTGTTACGTGTGTGTGTTTGCTGAGGCTAAAGGTCACATTTCTCTCAAGGTTCACAGATGTTGGGGAGTATTTCTTCAACCTTTGTCAAGTTTTGCACATGACCCATATATCCCCCCTATGGTTTTTGAATCTCACATTAAATTTAGAGGCACAAAAAGGCTCATGTGCACCAGGGCTGGTGAGTTTTCAGACAGAGGCTTACAAAATCCCAGACAAAAATCACAAAAAAACAACAAACATTCCACAGATGCCTCTGCTGTTGATGGGGTGATGCCTTTATAGGGAAACTAGAAAATGTAGACAGCAGTTAAGCTACTCGGACCGAAACAATAAACACTGTTTCAGGGGCAAAGTCGGACAAAATGAATTTCACTTTTTTTAAAACAGCTGTCTGTTGTGTGAATTTAGACTGGACTCTGAAAAAGTGAGCGCTTAGCTTTAGAGTTAACTGACTTCTTTCAAGAAGAAGCACAGACAGGACCAGCACACCAACAGAGCAGGAAGGAGACGAGAGCAGGAAACTCTCAAAACAATACTAAGTAAACTACTGAGTATAAATAGAGGCTTTAGAGTGCTGAGTGTAGAGTCCAGAGTTAACTAGACTTTTATCTGTTTAGAACAGAAACAATATCAGATCCTGTTTAATATGTTTTGCATCCTACATAGAGTCATGTGATCAATAGAAGATGAACTGGATAAAATAAGTATCTCTTTTTGTGGAGCACAAAGCTACCTGATAGGGTCTTGATCTGGTCGTATAAACTAAATGAAGTTTACCTTAAAGAAGGTTTTGATGGCTGGAATGTGGCTGACGCACTCTGTTCTCCGGTACTCATCCACGTTTTGGCCAACCTGCAGACAAATACAGAACAAATACAGGATGTAAACAGAAACATTCTTATCATAACTCGCTAAAGACTAAAATAAGATAATACAGGACATTAACATTCCTGACACTGTCATCAGACCCTAAAGAGATGACTACGCTCTTATCTGTCATAGAAAGAAGACCAGGAAAACGTCTTTGCTGTTTAAAGTTAAACTATTTTCTTTGAACATGGACTAATTTTGAGTCATTCCATCAAATGAGTGACTTTTACTTGTTGTAACTCTTCAAAATTAAACTTCACTTTTCATTCCATTTTAAAACAGAACTGAGTACTCTACATATTTACTCCTTCAGAATGAGCACTGGTCAGTCTCAGGATACTTTATGTCATATTGCAACTTTTGAAAGTTGATAATTAGACACTATCAGAGAACAACCACTTTAGTTAGCCTATTTCATTTATAACGTATGGAATCATGTACTGTATGCTAATTGATATTCTTTAGATTCATTCATTCATTGTATTTCTTTAAAATAGGGCACTAATCATTGATGTTACTGCAACTCAGTACTGTTCATCTTTATAACAGAGTAAAACCGTGTAAAATCTAGCTGCATAGCATCTATGCTAATAACTTGAGCACACAGAGTATATCCTTAAGATTTAACTGAATGTTTTACTTTTAAAATCAACAGATACCTTCTTGGAGATAATGACATCATAGCTAAGATATCCTGGACAACCTGGAAACTTGAATAAAATGTGAATTTGAACCAAAATATAATGAAGTTTTTGTTAAAATTATTATTTTAACCTGTAGATAGAATATAGTTGCACACAAATGCAAAAATTTGACTTTGGAAGGATTCTATTCATGATGCATTGTGGTCAAATGTAGTGTTTGGCTGTGGGGACAGGCATATGTATCAGTGTTGCAGTGTTGAGTGCAGAACCATCCTTATTACTATAATCAAGCTGCTCTTGAAAGCAACACAAAATACGATAACAGCAAACCATTGTTTCAGACCAAACCTGTCTCCAGCTCTTTAAAGGTCCAGTAGACTATCTAATGTGTGATGTCAGAGCAGGTGTATGAGTGCTTCTGTGTGTTTTCTGATTATTTCTCATTAAGTATGTGCAGGTTTTAAGGTATACCATGGTATATCCCCCCCTTCTAAAAGGACAAAGTCTGCTGTTTGGTCATGTTTTATTATTAAGACCCATAAAGGAGGAAGAAAGTTCTCCTGTGTGCAAAATCTGCACAAGAACATTAACTGCTGGAGGAAGCACCACCCATCTTCTCTCACCAAATTCAAGGCATTTTCTTGAAATGAACATTTGCAAACAGCTAAGAGGATTAGCGTGTTGATCTCCTGAGGGGAAAAAAAGGCTTCTATGCCGCTTATGATAACATGGCTAATTTAGATGCTAGCATCAACAAATTAACCTCTAGAGACTGCTTTAAAACGGACAGACGAGCACAAAAGTACTAGTTTTCTGCAAAATTAACACTTTTTCTAAAACACTTAGTTTATACCTTCATGTAATTATCCTATTATTTTTTAGAATGTGTTCATTAAAATAGTTGTATCTTTTATGCACACATATAAAACTTTGTCAAACTGCAGAACCATAAAATCATGGGTAAAATCTCCTAGTGTTTTGTTAATTTCTCCTGATGAATACCGCTCAGCTCTGCCACTCACCCAGATTATCATAGCAATCTGAGGCGCTCCTCCTTCTGTGCTGCCCACTTTGCACAGTCCATACTGAGGTTTTGTCACGTGAAACTTTTCGGCCAGCTCTCCCACACCGCCCGCTGTTGAACAAGAGAAATGTAGAGGCAAGTTAGAAGAAGCTGCCATTTATTTTTTAGCAATATTTTGATAAAGTAACACAAAAACTCTGGAATGATTTCAAATCTAAGCTTCATTCTTTTATAAACTACAACACTGATCATTTTCCTGTCTAAGAAAAGCCTGCTTTACCTCCTGAGTCAGCCAGTTTGAGCTTGTTGGTGACCCCGTCATATGCAAACAATGCCCTGTGAACATAAAAACAGAAAAATTTTAGTTAAAAAGACACATTTGCATTATAATTTTATTTTAAACTGACTTGTGTTTTAATTTCTTCCTGTTTGTCTCCTTTCCACCTATTACTCTCTCTCTAAGTGTCTTTGTAATAAATGTGCAAAACAGGATGGTGCACTGCAACACAATAACCAGCATTCATAGTGTTTGCCTCAACACTTGGATGGCTGCTTGGTGTGAAACAGACACAGCCAGTGGTGCTCACAGATCTGAGGTTTTAGGCATTTTGCAGGTGAAAACCTGCCCTACCACACCCTTCAGTCAGTCGCTGGGGCAACTCCACTTGTGATGTGTTTTCACGAGACCACTGAGATACACCTTCATTGCTCGGTTACGACCGCAGCAATGAATTTGTTTTGTCATTAAATCTCCAAAACAGTAAAGCACAATAAAGAAAGGGAAGCAACGTAAAGGATTAAGGAGAGATGTTCTATTTATCTGGTTGTATTTGATGTGCTTGGCTCTGAACATCATCCAGATCTGAATGTGTGCGACTCTACAAAGTGGACTGGAGGAAGTTAAATAATCGGGACTGTGCACATGCATCTGTGTGAAAGCACTGGAATGTGCACGTGTCCGTGTGCGATTGTGTGTAGGTGTAAATCTTTCTCAGTAGGTTTGTGTCAATAACATCTGGAGCTGGGCAGTAAGAGGCCATGAGCAGCTATTACAGTGGGTCAAAGGTGAATGGCTAGTGTGTGTGTGTGTGTGTGTGTGTGTGTGTGTGTGTGTGTGTGTGTGTGTGTGTGTGTGTGTGTGTGTGTGTGTGTGTGTGTGTGTGTGTGTTTAAAATGCTTTGGTCCACTATACATAATGTAGAGAAAACAACAGCGGTTTAGCATAGAGGCTAACAACAGGCCAGTTAGCTCAGCAAGCAGCTCTGAATCACTTTATTTTTTTCCTGATGCAACAAGTCTGCCATTGTGTTCTCGCTCTCTGAAGAACAAAGTGCTCTAAAAGTCAGTCAGCCTGTGAGCGTGCTGAGCACACAGTCACCATATTGTGTCCTCTATTCTGCAAGTGTCTCCATATCATGTCGCCAAGCAAAATATACATTGAAACTCACATTTATTAGGAATATGATACTATATATGTAATGCTTTCCAGTTATGAGTTTTGCAAAAACAACACACCAGAAACCAATTTTAAGTATAATACTCTTATATAAGTTTACATATAAATTATATTAAATTGGATTTACATATATTGGATTTTTTTTTTTCTGTTTTGGCTGATTTTTGCAGAGTTCTACGATTTAGCCTGTGGGCAGAATCCAGCTCAAAAGCTCAATTTCCTTTGGTCTGAAAAACCAATTCAACCTTTACATCAGTAAGATGAAAAATGGAAGTATTATGCAGGAAATCCAGGTTCAAGTTCATAATTGTGTTGATTTTAACCTACTGCTGTTGCTGAGTTTTCTGTGAGTTTGGGGGGGGGGGGGGGGGGGGCATTGAAGCATGAGGATCCTACTGATGTGTCAACTGTTGGAAGAAGTTTTTCATATGAGTGCATAATGTAGCTTTGCTCATATTACACTGCTTCTATCGTGAAGTGAACTGAATGGTGACTAGTCCTGGTCCTCGAAGGCCACTATTCTGCATGTCTTAGATGTTTAATTAACAGGCTTCTGCAGAACCTGAGGACACCCTGAAGAGGCAATTTAACCACTAAATCAGGTGTTTTGCAGCAGAATAGTGGCCCTCGAGGACCAAAATTAGACACATCTCATGTAACACCCTTGAAAAATCAAGCAGCATGTCAATTTCCATTTATTTATGACAGAACAGTTTCTAGTCTGTTGATGATTTCTATAGTAAATTATTCTGAGACTTCAGCAGTGAGTGTCTATTGCATTATGTGCAATAAAACAAATGAAGCTTTGCAGAACACACCACTAATTTAATTACTGGTATGCTTTGTTAGCAGAAGCAGTTTCAGAAGCTGTAAGTTTCCCAAGCTAAAAGACCAGATAGACCCCCTCACACCACCAACACACACACACACACACACACACAGCGACAGATGGGAAAAACAGACTCTCTTGTGTCTCTACTCCAGCCCACCTCCAAATGTAGCCAGCTATGACTTCAGAGGGAGGAGAAGGGAGCTACATTGAAAAGTAGGGAAAGAGGCCACCACCGAGGGAATCGAGGAGACGAAAAGCAAAGTCATGATCTGACTTTTTAAATAATGTGTGTTAGAGAAAAAAAATCTGAATCATTACCACTTAAAGGCATTTGTGCAGTTTTTAAACACAGTTGTGCACCAACACAAAGTCACGTACAAAAGTTACTGGAAGCCTGCAGTAACGGGGATTGTTTCTTTGGGACAACCGGAGCACCCTTTACACCTTAATCATGGCCTCTCACCATCACTACTGTCCATTATTCTGACCCCCACCTCTAACATAAAAACATTTCTTACCCCTACCCTAAACCCTCCTGTAGGTGCACACCTTCCACAAATGAAGCATATTCTTATCTCCATTGTTTTATTCTCTTAACTCTAGAATCTTTGTGTCTTTGAAACCAAAAGTTCATGTGAGCTCATATTTATTCATTCCATTCTTGCTAACAGGACAGATAAGAGATTTTTGTTGTTTACGCACACTGTTGCAGAACAAAAAGGTGTGCATGAACAAACAGATATGAGAACATAAAGGAGTAGTTTGGAGCAATCACTTCTGTATAAACACTGAGTTTCTCTTTTCTCCTTTCAGATACACTCATTTTTCCCATTGGTCTCACCAACTCTCGTGTTGTCAGTGTGTCAGATGTGTGATTCTATCAGTCCAGTCTTTGAATGTCTAATCCTTGCCTTAGCTTTGTTGTTTCTCCCTCCCTTCCCCTTTCAGCACCTCAAATCCTTATTCCCAGCTCAAAGCTGACCTGGACTCCCACTTCTAAATTTAGCTTTTTCTAATAGTCTACCTCGCCGTCTGTGTTGGAGTGGGGAGCTAAGAGACATCCCCAAAGCACAACTCACTCATTTCCTCTCTCCAAACATGGGCAAAATAGGCCTAGCACGAGCTGACTGCTGAAAAAGTCATTTTTCTTCTGCTGCTGAGCATTTTAGTCATGCAGTGTTCATGAAGTAAGTCCAGTGGTGCACATTCCTGCACGAGTCTGGACTGAAGACATGTGGAGGTGTATTGGTAAAGAATGGAACTTTTGATTAGGAAGGACATTGAGCCTTATGGCAAAGATGTAAGGCTGTCAACATATTCTATAGAAATAATGGCAATTAACAATTTGTACGGTATTTGAGCTAAAAAAATTCATCATCTATAAAGAAAAGAAAGGGGGAAAAAAGGAGGAGTTGCAGCTATTCATGAAAATACCCAAGCTGTTGATATCAAAACATGTTGGAAATGTTATAAAACTAAAAGATCTATCAGTAGAAGCAGAACTGACTCATGAAACATCAGCATCAACGAGGGCACCTACAGTCCAGCAAAGAGTTAGTTCATTATTAATATTCGTAGCTAACGATCAGACCCAAACAGTTAGCTTATAGTTCCACAGATAGAGTTTTGTTTATTTAGCTCATTTGAGTGATATTAGCTATGTGTTAAGAAAAGTATGATTAGAAAATATGGCATGTCTATATTTGAGAAGCAAAACAAACTTTGTGCTGAAGCATATGGAGCACTGTGACTTTCATATAAAAAGTGCATACTTTTATAATAACTGAACATATGCATTATGGCTATTGAGTGGGAACTTTGATGCAGACTATGAGCCTATCAAATGTATCTGACTTGTACTTTGAGCAGCATCTTTTTGGCCGTTTGAATCATTGTGTTATGTAAACACAGCTAAAGTTTCTACAAGTTGTTTGGGGTAATTGTCAGAAAATTGTGTTGCCTCAGGGCTCATGTCACCAGCTTCAACGTTGTTAGAGATCTTTCTATCAGAACTATCAAATTAATCCTCCAAAATCTCAGATGCTTTTCTCTTTGACCTCAGCTGAAGTGATGAAACGTGAGTTTCAAAATGGTGTTTATGCAAAAACTTGTCGGTGCTCATGCATGGCTCAAATCACAGAGAGGTAGTCAGGACAGCTACTAGAGACAGGGCAAGTGGAACTAATGTGACAGTGAGGGGTTCAGTTCTCCCACTCAAAACTCAAATGTTGCAGAGGATTCAGTCAAGTGCCCTGCAGAAAGGGTATTCTAATCTGTATCAACAGAAGCAGTGTTATAAAGTAAAAACTACTGCATGGAATGAAGCTAAAGCCTCACAGGATGAAAGAAAATCACTTTTAATTACTGAAACAATATTTAGACCAGAAATACAGTTTAGAATCAAACATTGTGCTCAGTGTGAAATAATCCTGAAGTTCCTACAATGATAGAAAAAACACAAACCAAACAAAGTGGCTCATAAATTATAGACTTTTGCAATATTCTAGAAAAAAAAACACTCAAATACCTTCTAGCAATGCTGTGGTTTATAAAGCAAAGTGTAATATCCTGCTGTGGTTATTTCTACTGAGGACACGACTTAGAAAGTATATCTCCTGCTGAGAAATTGAAAGTAATGAAATGAAAGATGCTCTGAAAAGTAGAAAAACTGTTTTATTTACTGAAGATATGTGTACTTGTGTTTCTTTTTCCTCTTTATGTTATCATGAAAACAGCTCTTTTTACAGATTAAAAGTTTTTACATCCTTCCTGTCGAGTGATAATCATCAATCTAAAAAGCTGATTTTATCTGTTTCATTTACTTTTGGGTCCTTTCAGCCTTCTTTCAGGCTAAACACTGAGATCATAAGAGTATAACATTGCATCTTTGACATGCAGAGAATAAGCAGAAACATCTTTTCATTATAAAACACGCTGTTGAGCTCAGTGTGGTGACTAGTTAACTCCATGTGTTAGAAGTAAGGCTCCCTTTGCTTTATCCCACAACTAAATCAGGTTCTGTTCAATTATTATATAATCTAAACATGTGTTCAGCTATTTCATACTTTTTTCTGCTGCAAAAATCTGATATTATGATATTTAAAATGGCAAAATCTGACTTTATTCCCAATCTTAATTTTAAAATGATCAAACACAATGTATATTTAATATGTGCTGTACATTAGTTAGCATTTGCTCACAAAAACCACAATAAAAATAAATAATGTGACAGGTTCAAACATCTGCAGCAATCTTACATTATTTATAACTGAGAGGAGCTTCTTCTTTTTTATCTATAAAAAGGGGAAGTTTTAATGTTTAACCTGTCTCAGATTTAGTTTGTGTCCTTTGTGTGTTGGTTTAATGTCATGGTGGAGATTAGGAGCCTTTTGTCAGTAACTATCAACATATTTAGTAAGTCAGCAGAAAGTAAACTTTTATAAAAAGCACCATTCATAGGATAAAAACCAGAAAGTACTTCACAATAAAAGTATAAAACAAATGTGCATTTTAAAAAATCTGAAAAAATAAAATAAAATCTTGTTAAAAGCCTGTCTAAATAAAAAAGCCTTCAGGGTTTTAGAAGAGAAAAATGACAAGGCAAGGCTTTGAGTGACTTTATAACATAAACATGCTAAAAAGCATTCTCCGTGCTTAAAATACTTTCGACAACATTTCCAGCCTGAAAGCAAGATAATTAGATATTCTGACATGGAGCCGTCTAATTTATAATCTTTTTTAATACTTAAAACACAATAAATAATTGTCTATATTACCATTCCTGCAGCATGAGGTCAAGTGACCCTCATACATATCTAACCCTCTAAGCAGTGCACATGTGAAGCATACTGTAAGTGAGTCGCCTATTTAAACCAAAACAGCATTAGCTCAGATCCACCCTTTGACTGATCAGTAAAATACTTGACAGGGGTGGAGGACAAATCAGACTCCCCTGGAGACTATTACAGACTACTGCAGCTATTTGGAGAGAACGGTAAATAGGAGGAAATGAGAGAGAGAGAGAAATGATGGGGAACAAAATTACAAGAAAGGGAAAAAAGTGTATCTCAAACAAACGTCAGAAAACGTGGGTGAAAACGCAAACAATAGATTGCACACAATATCAGAGAGTGGGGGGGGGGTTGAGGAAGTGAAGGGCAGAGTGGACTGGATGGAATGCTGAAAGGAGGAGGATGAGAGGGAAGACAATCTCTGCTCTCAGCGAAACACGGAACCAGAGAAGTTTGGAATATGACAAACTAAACAAATAAGTAATTAAATCTCTGCCAAGTACCAGTGAGAGAAAACAGCCCTCCCTGTGCTGAGCCAGATGGAAAAGAGTCGGGGGACGGACACAGAGGGCGAGAGAGACAGAAAGTAAACTACTGTTTACTGAATGTCAATTCAAAGTGTCTTAGATAACGAGCCTGCAACAAACAAACCAAACATTCACACTGACAGTGAGCTCTGCATGTGGACAACAAATGATCTCATGACACAGACTTCAGATAAACCACAGATAATACTGGCCAGTGAGTCAATGTGCAAGCAGAACTGCACACGTTACTCATGTAAAACTACCACTCCTGATATACCAGTAATTATAACCATCAGGAGAGGTAAGGGTGTGTCAGTTTAGTGTGGGCTTGTCCTAATGTCAGTTCCAATATGTTTTTGTTCTCAAGACACAATACAGGAGCATTACTGATAGACAGAAAATCTGAAAAACCTTGTGTGACAGCTAAGTCAAACCTTCTCATCAAAACAGATCCATTAGTAGCCCTCAAAAATCCTCCTGACGTAGACAGTCCTAGAGTTGCACGTAACATTAACTGTTATCAGTGAATGCATCTGCAACATACTATAACTTTACTCTAACATATGCCACCTGAAGACATTAAATGTTAATTTAGGCCATTTTGAAGTAGATATCTGTTATTTATCTACAGTAAGGATCATACCTACTGGTAACATCACTCAAAGCAGCCAAAGTCTTTAGAAACGGGAAGAAATCCTCTGACTGGAGCAATAGTCCATCAGGAGAGACTGCAGCTGAACAGGGATGAACTAGAGGTGAATTTTGGGGTATTTAAAACAATTCTTGCTTGAAATAATCCAATCGCTGCACTGCAACACTATACCTCTACAGTTTTGCATAAGACCATTTGCTTCAACCGAACAACGTCCAAACCGCAATAATACTGTATGCAGCTGCAGCTGCATAAACACTAAACTAAACAAATGGTTCCATGCAAAGTTGTAGAGATTTACAGCAGTATAGCATTCTAATGCATCAGTGTGCCTTTTTTGTGCAGGAGTTATTTTAAATACCTGAAAATTAGTCACTAGTTTGTCAGCGTTTGGCAGCAGTCTCTCACATTTGACTAGTCATGAGCATTGCTCTTTTCAGATGAATTTTTCCTGTTTCTGGAGACTCTGAACACTGAGTGATGTCACCGGTGGGTATGGTCTTTACTGTAGATAATAGAACCCTGTTTCAAAATGTTTAAAACTTCCCTTTAAGACAATCCCCTTTTCAAGCCATCTTGTAGATCACACACATTATCTGGATATGAAAAGAACCTGTTGCCCACAAGTCTATTCATGCCCACCTCCGTCAACATTGCACCCAATTTTACCATTTAGTACCTCGCTGTAGATTCACCCTGGCAACTGCCACAACTGGTAGCAATTTCATACAAAACACCAACCTCTGTGTACAAAAGTAGGGGTTGAATTTGATGAAGGGATGAATTGATCAGCATCCCTCTGTATGGGCTTGGTGTGTAACTTGGGAGTACTGACAGTATAATGCCTACCTTGGGTCACATGCCTCCACTTTACAAAGATACATTGGCAAATGAGGTTACATTACCACTATTTTAGCATAAAGAGCTGCTTTATTTTCCTAACAAGTTTGATGTTTCTTGTCATGTAGAGTTCACACAACTGGGCCTTACACTGGGACAAGTTTTCTGTCATAAAGATGTGACGAAGCACATAGGGGGGTGAGGAATATCCTCAGGCTGAAGAAAAGCCACTCAAATGCCCCCACTGGGAAAATGATGAAAAGGACCAGGAGATACAGACAGGTATAAATGAGTTAGCCACGAGGAGAGCATTTAACAATGGCATTACAATGGGAAACAGCCAGAGTGTGGTGGAGCTTTCAAAGGGGGAAAAGGACTATGTGGTTAACAGGGGCAAGCATGTTTGATGAAAAAGACGTGGGGGTAAATGTTAGGTGGCCCTATGTGGTAAATTGTTATGACTCAAGGAAGTATGTGGTTTATTCAGACAGCTGTAGGGGACAAGATGGAAACTTTTTTTCTTGCAAACAAAAGGAAATGGGAGGAGAAAAGAGGCAAGGATTATGATAAATTCTCTAAAATCATGGTCCTTTGGGATTATTGTGGCATTTCCTGTACATGCTGTCCTCCATAAACAGACACACAGAACAGCATCTAGTCTGTATCGCTGTTATTATGGGACCAATTAAACCAAAGGGACATCTCATTTTCTATGTTCTGTGTTAAACACCAAATCCTCAAATACCACATGTACACTTTTTGGTTCATCGTCTCTAAGACTTCTCCCAACTTTGATCTTTTTCTCATTTTTCCTCACCTGTACTGCTGCCTGTCCATTCTTTCCAGTACATGAGTCCTGTCATCCAGTGATTACTATAACCTTTCTGTCTATGCCAGCAAGCCAAACTTGCCTTCAATTTACTGCAATTCTTTCTCTTTCTTTCCACATCTCCCCTTGTTAAACCCCTATATTTCTTACCAAGTGCCCTCAGCTATTCATTTTGAGCCCATCCCCAGTCTTTCCCATCTATTTCCACTCATCTCCCTCAATTCATTCAGTTCCTCTTGGCAAACAACCGCGTTTTCCCACCAGGGTCGTCAGGACAACACAACCCCCTTCAGCTCTTCACAAGGACCCACAGCTCAATCCCACCACCAGCCAGTGAACAAACACGACAGGAAAAAGGTACATTAAGTTCCCAGTCAAGGCCCTGCATTCAGTGATACTTTGGTGTAAGATGCTTGTTAGCCCTGAGATGCTGTCTTGTAACCATGGTGATATAGGTGCAATTTAAACAACTCAAAAAGCATTGTGTATGATACCTCATGTAGTCAGGACAACTGTGGGAATGAGTGAGATGTCTGCTTTTATTAAACTTGCATAGCCTATGCTGTGTATGCATTTGCAAGTTGGTTTGCATGTTTGATGATTTCATAATTGTGCAAGTACAATGGCAGTGAATGCTGTTTGTGTTGTGCTTGGCACAGACAGAAATGACAGTATGTTTCAGCATGCACTTGGTGCTTGCGAAACATTCATTAAGGGTCTTTATTGACAATGATCTGGCCTACCCAGAAGCCTTAAAATCCAAATGCTAGAGAGGAACAAAAGGCTTAAAATGGTACCTTTTAGGGAAGGAAATATAGGTTTTGTGAGAATATTTTGATCAAATAGCCTTGTTAATACCACAGTTGTGGTTTATAAAAAGGGAAAAAAGCAGGAAGGTCACTTATTTTCTATAGCTTCACCTAAAAATATAAAAATAACCTAATACAATGTAGTTGTCCATAAAGAGAGGCTGTCAAAACTGTCTTGATATAAAACCTTAAACAACACAAAGAGCAGAAACGCCACACCTGACTTTTGTTAAGCGCAGATATGTTTATTTTCTTTTCCTAACAGACATTTGACACCATGACAAATAAGACGACAGGAGCACCAAAAAGTCATGAAACTTTAATCAGCTACCTTTTGTGACTTCTGTGTGGCAGTCACACTTTTGTCATTTTGTGGTTTTCCACCCAAACATAAACACTAGTGAAACAACAGCACACACACAACGCTCATCCACTGTAGTTGTGCCTCACCGTGCTTAAAACCTGCAATTACTCTGCAGCTCCATCGTGGACACCTCAGCTAATCTAAACAATATTTTAAAAAGAGATAAGCAGTTGTTAAGCGAGAACGGCTAAAATCTTTCGCTGAGTTTATCTAAACAGAGGTAGATCATATAACAGCCATTATAGCTCTATTATGATCATTTTCCAGCAAGCCACCCACAGACTGGCTTATTCAGACTAGACACAATCAGCCCAGTGCAGTGAAGTATCTTTTAATCTCCTAAACAGATGATATGTGACCTGATATGACACTTGTTTACTTTAGATTTTAACATGATCTCACAACAAAAGAATTTCAATTGCACAAATGCTAGATTTGGTCTTAAGTAATAAAGGAAGTAATATGCTTGGGTTTTACGTTTGCTGCTGCAATAACAAACAAAATGCAATAAATGGGTTTTGCAGAAATGCTTTACTGATGATCAGTGTCACACAGATAGGAAGATGGTGCTAAAGAAGATAAAACAAAGAGACACAGTTACAGAGTGGACTGGAAATTAGCTCAAAGACTTTCCATTTACATTATGATCAATGAAACATTAGCTCATTGGCCTTTGGGTCCTATGTGCTACTGTCTTTTTAATAGACGCACACTTGAATAGCCGAAACACTGCGCAAAAAGCAGAACCCGTGGAAGGAAGTTCCAGCAAAGCAAGGGTTGTGATATTAGCATTTCCCGCTCTGTAACCATAGACAAGCAGGATCTCTCAAGCATGAGCATCAACACACACACAACCCACAGGTGTCTTCCACCCAACAAGTAACTTTAAACTTTGGGAGTCTTTAGGTATCAGTTAATCATGCATGAGCCTGTGGAAACTCTGGCAAGTAGGAGCAGCGCACACACCCCAGGCCTGCGCTCTAATAGAAGGTCCTCCATTTATCAAAAATGGGAACGTCAGGGCAGGAGATCAGACAGGTAAAGAAGAAAGATGGTTTGTAAATGTAAGTGGGTCAGCTTGATCATGTCAGTTAACAGCAATCAAACCTTAAAGAGGGAAGCTAAAACGTGTGTTTTACCATGTCTTCACAGAACTTGATTACTATTTCCATTTTATTTATGGATACAGATTAAACATATTTACATTCTTAATGTTGCATTGGTAAAATTAAAGACTTTAACAACTGATTAATGGGATTTTGTGACCAATAAATAAATCAAATAATTGTTGTTGTTTTTTTACAATTTCATATTGTAACATATAAAGCATTATAGATATATCACAAATGATTTGACTAAAGGAGCAAAGATTTTGAACCCCATTTTTTTACATTTTTGCATCAAAGTCACCAGTTTTTCTTCATGATCTTTTGAAGTAGTTTTGATCCAGATTAATGAGCTGTCCTCTGCTGCTGTGTCTCTGGTCTAGTTATTGCACAGTTGTTTATGTTTGTGAAGCCATTTAACAAAGACCTGTGAATCATTCCAGCCAAAACAAGCACTTTAAGCCGAGAAATGAATCAACTGTCTACTTACATTCCAGACAAGTTAAGCAAAGAGGGATTTCAGACCAATCTGTTAACACTTTGTCATTAACAACTTATCACATAGGCTAAATTGCTTTATTTAACTGCTTTTCATGTGCATTAAATTGTATTTTTGTGCAATAAAATCAACAAAATAATTTGTATCTCTGAGGTTTTTGGTTAGTTTTACTATTTCTTAACATTTCTATCTGATACTAATACTTTAAAAGTTGATTGAAAGTTATCCATGTCGTCCTTTCCCCTCCATTTGTTCCGTTTCTTTGGATTTCTTCAAAGAAGCCAAAAGGTACAGTTATATATCGAGTGTCGGTTGCAAACACAACACTGGTTCATCCCTTTGTTTAGGTGTTTTTATTGCACGAGTGATTCATAGGTCAGTGTTAAGTGGCTTAAACAAAAACAAAAAAGTAAATCCTTCATGTAGAAGAGCTGGACTGAAAATGAGTTGCAACTTGTAAGAAATTATTAGAAACTATGTGGTTTCTTGGAAGAAAATAAAGAAGAAATGGTGATTAGATGGTTATGTGTATAACATTCAATCAACAACAGATTAGTAAGGGAAACTAGATTGATGTGAGTACACTGTTTAAACAGAGGAACTGTGTTTCTATAATGAAATCAGGTATTTACTTTATGTGTCAGTGCCTGACTGCAATAATCTCCACCAGAAAAAACATTCCACAAACTTGGCTCACAGAATCAAATTGGCCTGCAAGCAAGCCGTCCTTGAGGGGTATGTGTACAACCTTGTGGCCCAGAGATTCTTACTTATAATCATCTGCCACTCTAATGAGTTAATAGGATTAAAAAAAGTCCTAATTGGTGTGATTTGCAAGGCTGAGATATTTTACAGTAGTTGATTTTGCACCCCAGCCTCCTTGTCTTTTACATATTTGGCTAAGCTGGTGCAGAACTTTTTGTCAGGAGGATACCACAGGTAATGTGCCCCAGAAGTGTAGGCATTTATTTGTTTGAAGTCTCTGCTTCATTTCAAGTTTAAAGAAATTAAAAAGCAAAATCTACATTTTTGTTGCTTGGAATCATCGATAACTTGAATTGTATCTGTTTCTTTCAGTCTCTTTAAGTTTTCAGCCAACTGTTAATCACAGTGTTCATTGGTTTGAGCCACAGAGACCTCCAAAGCTGCATCTAAAGAGAAGAGGTCTGAATGAAGGATGCATTGAAATTGCTCCTCTTTTCTTCAGAGCCACACCGACAAAGGCTCTGTTTCCCATTCAGAAGACAAGGTCATTAGATAATAAACACAAGCACCCCAAGGTCACGCAGTGTGTGTGTGTGTGTGTGTGTGTGTGTGTGTGTGTGTGTGTGTGTGTGTGTGTGTGTGTGTGTGTGTGTGTGTGTGTGTGTGTGTGTGGGTGGGGGGACTTTCAACAAAACAACCCTCCAACTCTTCGCCATGCAAACCTCTCATTGCCCTGAGCTCACTACAGTTATCACAACAAGATGCACACTCAAAAATAAATATTTCTGCACACATCAAATCCTAAAAGACACACAATGTGGGTGGGGCTCGTGTTCCAGGAGTCTGACATCACTGATTCCCCCTCCCACCTCCCTACTCAGTCCCTTTGAGGCCTTCTAAACTGCACAAACCTATTAGATGTCTTTCCCTCTGCTTTTTTTTTTTTTTGCTTTCTCATTTGTTGGTTAGGCACAAGCAAACAGGGAAATGCTATAAACCAAGAAACTGCTTGATCAGTGAGGTGTCAGTGCAGAGCTGTTGCATTTTTTTCACCAAAGGGAGGAGGGAAGCTCATTTCCTGAATGGAACTAAAAAGTCTCAACCTGATGCCAGGAAGAAAGAAGGAAGAAGGAAACATTGAAGAAAAAAAGATGCAGAGGAGGATGAAATGAAGAGGAGCTTCCTTAACTTTTCTACTAACTAGTAATGTTATTTGTTAATGGAGATGACACAGACTAAAACACAGACAGAATAAAAGGAAGACAAATAGATAATGAGACATATAGACTGATATTGCTTGGAAAGATGGATGTGTCACCATGGTGACAGTGCAGCCAAACTTTGTGACACATGGCCGCCAGAGTGAGCAAAGTGTCAGCAACTTTATAAAAGAACCTTAGGCTCAAATTAGTCAAATTCAAACTAACACCCATTTCTTTTTAAAACTCTATATTGTTTTTGTTCTTTGTAGTTTGGATGCTGCTTCTATTTCTGAAGCCAACAGAGACAGTGTTCAGCGCTTACTTTATTTATGGCGCACATCTTACTTGTAATTAGTGTCGTGTGCTGGTTTTCTCAATGGTTCTTGCTCGTGTAGCGCAATCTGTCAAATTAAAGAGCCTCTCCCTGAAAGACAAGCCCTGTCAAAGATCAGCACAGCAGCAGAAATACGATCCCACGAGAGCTTTCCTGCACTTCGGGGAGAAAAGTGTCAGAGCGCCATGCAGGTCGTGGGTGCAGGTTCCAGGTGATCAGGCCGTTACAGCTACAGCATCACCTTGACTCCAAACCTGCATGCATGCGTTTAAAACTGGGGGAGAGTGCATAGTGTTGCGTGCTGCCCTCTTTGTTGGCCACTTCATCCCCGAATGGCTCAATCCAAAACAAACCACCGATTACGCAACTACGATTGCGCATAACCCGACTCATTTTGCAAAAACAAGAAGTGGAATAGAAAAGGTTGGATAAAGTTATAGATTCTAATTGTCTAATTAGGATAATGCACTGTTATAAAGTTGAGTTTTGCTTTTTTTTTACGTGAAGAAAATAGATTAAAAGTGTGTTCTGAACGGAGTTACCAGTTGGTGGAGGACCGAGGGTTGAGGATGTCCTCCTTAGCCGTGAGAAGCGACAAGCTGTAGGTGTCAAGGTTGACCGTTTGCATGCTCATGATGACTGGAAAAAAGTTTCCAGACCACTCCCGCAGCTTCAGTCTTCACGGGTCCTGATGGATTTTTGCAGGACGGAGTACTATCAGCTGAAAATCGGACGCAAAAGATAATAAATGACGGTCGGGGACGAAACCTGCACTTTGAGGTCTGCAGGCTCACACGGTCGGCGGTGTAGTTCCCAAACTGGAGCGATCCGTGCATGCGCTGCGCACTCACAGCGCGGAGGAGACTTGGACTGCACGCTCTGGTCTTTGTGCAGCTGGGTAGAATAAGTTTTCACTGCAAAGCCCCACCTCCTGTTGAGAGAGTGGAAAGCGTAATGACTTCACTATACAGTCCAAGTCAATCAATCAGCAACACCCACTGATCATAAAACACCCTTTGCTTATTCTAACAGTCCAGATCAGCTGTTTTCTATAAGGAATTTGCAAACTCTGTTCAGAAAATGAAGTTGTTTTTATTACTTTACCATCCCGTCAAAAATTCTAACAAAACAGCAAAAGTTATTATTAGTTCTGGCTAAATTTAAACATTTTCTCTAATAAGTTTTTCTAGAACTAAAAAATGCTACGTGGTGAGGTTGTAGGAGCATTGCAGTGGCTTTTTGTGGTTTTTGGAAGTCCTCCTTAATCTCTTTTTGTCTTTGATCTGACCCCCACTGGCTTTTGGCAGACTCAAGAAAAGCCAGCTACAGCAAAAACTGTTTCTTGACAAGCCAAAGAAGGACCAATTTCATGGGAACTGAGTCTGAGTCCAAGAGCACATTAGAAAAAGGGGGACGCTAAGAGTGTCTGGGGGTCTTTTCAGCCACTAGTGACACACACACACACTGTTAAATTTACACACACTGTCTGTGAGAACTGTCACTATACCTCCAGACTTGCAACATGCAAAGGTATTTGCCAGTGGGTCACTAGCACAAGGGTTTAGGATCTTGGATTATAGGAATGTTCCTGAGCTCTTTAATTTACTTACATGCCATTCTTAGATAATCCAGGACAGATGCCAGGGATCAAAGTTGCAGACTTTCGTATCATGAAGTGTCAGGCTTTGGTTCTCCATGAGAAATGTGGGGTTTTCACCAAATCTTAACACATTGTTTATTGCATACTTGATATGGAAACACTTAACAATGGCTGAGTGAGTAATCCTCTGACAGTACAGGAATGACACAGTCACCCAACTCCTGAGAGGAAATACAGTGTCTATAAATGTATTCACATCCGCTTTACACATTTATTGCTTTTAGAAATCAGTCATGGGCAACAAAGTTTAGCTTCTTTGACAAAATATTTCAAAAACTTTCATGTCAAAGGAAATACTGAATTCTACAAAATAATGGCAAGTAAACACAAATAAATAATATAAAGTAAGTGATTGAACAAATATTCATTCCCTTCAAGTCAGTATATATTTAGTAGATGCACCTTGGGCTGCAATCGCAGCACAACATCTCTGTGTATAGGTATCAATCAGGCAGCACATCTGGACGCTACGTTCTAATTCTTTGCAAAACTGTTCAAGCTCTGTCCGGTTTTGTGGGGTGTCAACAGCCCTTTTCAAGTCCAGCCACAAATTCTATATGGGATTGAGATCTGGGCTTTGACTTGGCTACTCCAGAACCTCCACCTTGTTGTCTTCAAACCATTTCTGTGTAGCTTTAGCTGGATGGTTTGGGTCATTGTCTTGCAGGAAAAAATATCTTCTCCTCATTTCTTCTCTTCTATTTCTTAACAATGGATTTAACTGAACTCCAGGAGATGTTCAGAGCCTTAGCACCTTTTTGTGTATCCATCCCCTGACTTGTATTTTTCTCTGATTTGCTTGGAGGTTCATTTGTCTTCATGCTGTGATGTTGGCCAGGAATACTGACTAACCAGTGAATGGACCTTCCAGATACAGGTGTTTTTATACCACAGCCACTTGACACACCGTCACTGCATTCAGTCATTCCACTAATTGTGAGACTACTAGCACCAATTGGCTGGACCTCTGTTGAATTTGGTCAGTTACTTTAAAGGGGCCAAATTATTTATGCCATCACTTAATTTATGATACTCTTTTTCATGTAATTGTCATCATTTTGTTCATTTTGACATTAAAGGGGATTTTGTCCAAATCTTTTTTGGATGAAGCCAAATTATATTGCACAATGACTTAAAACAATAAAAGGGTAAAACACTCAAGGGGCTGAATACTTTTTATAGGCACTGTACATCCTTTCAAGACTAATATTTTACATCTTAAGCTTTATTTCAAATGTATTTGTTTTTCAAGAACAAAAGAAAATGCAAACCAACCATTATGAAATATATTTTTGCACTTTCATCTCAGTCAGATTCATTGTTTCTTGTGTATTTACAGAGTTTAGGTACACAGATATGATGTGATACTTTGTGGGTTTGAGGCATTTCCTCTCAAAATTGAAATCTTTATGCTGTTTTGGCTGGAGTTTGCATACCACCAGGACAGGGAGCTTGACATCTCCATACCACTATTATTCTTACAACTTCCTGCTATTAGAGGCTCTCCTGCCTTTTCCAGCTCTTAACTGTGGATGTGAATAACTGCAGTGCTGTTATGGTCCACTTCAGAGGACTTTGGCATTTCCTCTGCTGGGGTGCGGTGGTGGCAGCTGTTGTTGAGGATGGGATTGAAATGTGGGAGGTTTTTTTGGATGTCCAACAAGGATGTGTAGTATGTGTGTGTGTGTTGTGCATGTGGGCTAAAAGGGATTTTCTCCTCATTTACTGAATTTTCTTCTCCAATTGTCTGAGAGGCTGCTGAGTTTCCTGCCTTCCTGGAGCAGCCTAAACAAATGGTTTAAGTGTGGGTGACAGGGTGCTGAGTGGTACGCTTATACAAAACATCCTCCATGAGTTACTCCAAAACTTAGAAAATCAATGTCTGTTCATACACTTACAGTAATTAGTTTGTCCTTATAACTCCTTCTTCTTGGATGTTTCCAGATTTTTTTTTCTTTCTGAAGTATTAAGGTTTTGTGGCAGGTTCTGTTCGACTCTGATGAGTGTAAAAGGTCAGAGCTCTGTTTGGAGTTTGTGGGTCGATCCCTGAGCTGTGAGCTCCTGTTTTAGTAAACTTCACTGACAGTCTGAGATCTGGGCTTCCCTCCTGGACTGGTTACCTCTACAAACCTAACCTTGATTGAGCAGAAGATTATGGATGGGTGGATGGATTGATGGATCTACACAGTTTTGAAAGTTTTTTTCTTTTTGGCTTGCCCAAGGACACTTCAGCACATAGACTTGAAATTGCATTATAAACTCTTTTTTTTATCACAACAGACCATAGACTCTTAGATCAGATATTTTAGTCCTGTCATGGCCTTGTTCAGTCCAGTGAAGGACTGAGACATGTGTAGATAATGAGGTGGATGTGGGAGCACCAGCAACTTACACACATTTATCCTTCAAGCCAAACTCATGAATTTATCAACAGCTGGGGGTGAGCAACACAATAAAGTTCCCTTGAAATCAGATTTGGAGCGAGACAGGCAGGATAATAGAAGGAAATATCAGAGGTGCAAAGCAGAGCTGGAAACAAAAGAGAGAAGAAAGAGAAAAAGGGGGAACAGGGTAGAGGAAAGGCTTGTTTTAGTCTCTGTGAGATAAATAGACAAAGTGAGAGATCTTAACGTGTTCTGTGAATCTGGGTGTCTTCTCGTCTGGCTTCCAGGTGAGGTCACTGCTCAGCTATGTACCTTCACGGCAGCCTTGAGATATCACTCCCTTGAGCCATAGTACACACACTCACACTCTCTGTGCATGAATTTACTATGCACAGTTTGAAATCACATAGTCTTCTTTGCACATTTTTCCAAACTCCCTCTTCTTTTTGAGCTCTTGAGTCAGTATTTTTGCTTCCTTATGATAAAATGGCATCACGTTGTTATATTTGTGTTTAGTATTTGAGGTCTTAATGTAGAGATGTGTGTGAAGTGTTTGAAAAGAAGTTTGTTTAAGGAGCAGACGTTAGGGAGTTCTGGAACAACATCCAGTAAATTACCTTTAAGAGTCTTGCATATAAAAAGGAATGTGTGCGTGTAACTGAATCAGTACACCTCCTTCATGCTAGTTTGTGTCATTTTTAAGTATCCACCCATAAAAGCTTAGGAAATTGTGCTTTTTTGTGGCTAATATGACCTCTTAAACATGTTCTGCTTTGGGTATAATTGAGTCATGCACATCTGTCTCTCTTTTTAGGATTTAAATATTCCCTTCTCGCCTCCATCATATACTCCAGAGATGAATTTATTTGTCGACTGACAAAAAAAAAAATCCCTCGATGCAACGAAAACTCTCTACTGTACAAGTGTCTTTTCTTTTTGCTCTCAATTAAACTCCTCTTATCTGCTCCCAAGAGAACCGAAGGAAATGACATCCAGATGTGGTGATGTCAGCTCTACTCTGCAACTCTGAAGTTGTGTTCTACAAAGCTCTGGCGCAACAGCAGGGGTAAGGATTGTGGGAAATCTGAACACAGCCCACGTCTCGAACGGGTGATGCAGAATGGAGGTCTGTAATCAGTGTTAAACCGATGCTGGTGGCCGTGAGGTTTCAGCTATGAAAACGTATCTAATGCCTCTATAAACTGGAGTATCAAAAGAAATGTGATTTACGTCACCGTCCGTTAAGAGACGGCCGGTTGGAGCTTCGACTGGTGCGTTCTTTTTCCAGAGGAGAGTGTGACTGTAACACACACACATCAAAATAGCACACAGACTCAAATATTCCAGTCTCAGCAACAGACACCTTCTGTTGAGATTACTGTAAAGATGCAGATCATCAACCTTGTCACTAAACATCTCCATGGCAACCTCTGCTCCCATGATTATGTGGGTTTGTGTGCTTCTTTATGAGACTTTATTAAAAGACACAGCTCAAAGTACGTTGAGCTGGGTGACTCATCTGTTCAGGGAAACAAGTGATGTAGTTAATGACTCAGACTCACTTATTTTTAAAGATTTGAGGAAATTCTTTGATTTCTCAGGAGATTGTGTTCAGTCAGTCACTGTCGGGTAGAGGTTTACTCTTTAACGCACAGTGAGGTTGTGCATGTGTTCTTTTTGCCCACTAGGTGGCACAGCTGGATCAAAATCAGAAACATAAGCTATGAATGAACTGGAAAAAGAAAGTTTGACGTGTTGTGAATTTTTTTACTTGTTTGAAGCCAAAACATTATTTGACAACTTTCCGCACAGTGCAGCAAAACAAAAAGACACAAAACATCCACATTTCATTTCACAATGTGTTTTGCCATCTCTAGAGTTTTGTTGGAAGTTTTATCATTTCCATAATTATTTTTGTTGTCACCTGCTTTTTTGGTTGTTGTTTTTATTTGTTTGCATCTCCTTGTGACTGGTTGCATTAAATATTTGGTAGCAATACATATTAGAGCCTGGTACTTATAGAGTATATACAAGGTATTCACAGGGGTACATAAAGGATTAAGTACTGTGGTCCTAACAAGGCTATGTACCAGGTACATATCCTGTTAAGTGCCTTGTGTATATCCCCATAGGTACCAGTTATTTTTCCCATACATACACCCTTAAGTACCTGAAAGGCACATTGTATATACCACGTAAATACCTTGTATGTATTGCATTATGCATACAAGTCCCACTGGAATACAGTCCTGTCTGTGTGGATACCTGGTACGTACCCATTACTTACCTTGTATGCACCCTGTACCACCACATAGATCTCTGTAAATACCCTGTTTACTCTGTATACCCCCATATATACCTTACCCTGTGTGTACTCTGTATTTACTTTGTACATTCCATTATGTACTCTGTACTTACTCTATACATAACTCCATAAGTACTCTGTTTTTATCCTCTATGTACTGTTATGTATCTTGTAATTTTTTTACCCTGCATTTTCCACCATATACGCACCACATTTTGTATCATCATGTACCCTGTTCATACTCTGTTATGTACCCTGTATTTACCCTGTATGCGTCCCGTAAGTATCCTGTATTTACTCTGTATGTACCCTGTTATTAACCCTTTTTTATCCTGTAAAAATCCCATAAATATTGTTTACATAATATACCCACTTAAGTACCCTCTAATTATTCTGAATGTTCCCATGTAAGTACCCTGTACATACTCTGTCTTTACTTTGGATCTCCCCCTCACACACACATACCTGGTACAATTGCATCAAGACATAATAAAACCAAATATTTTAGTATTTTATCCTAATGTGATGATGCTCTGTATGACCATGATGATAGTATATCTTTCTTTCATGTGCTCCATGTATCTTTTTGTTCTTTTTTGCTATTATAGTAGTTTTGCGTTTTATCATGGCTGTCATACATACGTCTCTCTCCCCCATCTTAAATTTAGATCATTCGATTTTGATTGCTGGCATCACTTAAAAAAATATTAATGCATGTACACTGTGTCCTATTGCTGATAGGGCCAGTAATCTGCTTGTTGTCTGTTCCTCCCTCAGCATGCAAGTGATAATATAGTGAGACAAGTTTAAAAGATTAACAATTTTAATAAAATTCAAGTCAAACATCAAAATACTGAAATGGCAAAAAAGGAAGAAAAACATTTTTCTACATTTTTATGGGTTTTTTTCTTTAATGTTTTGTACAAATCACAGTGGTTGAAAAAAATTACAAAATTTCCATTTCAAAACTTTTGTCATTTTGCAACAGCAGTAGAACATTCTGATTGTTTATTTCTTTTAAAAGCCCTTAATAAGTTGTGAGAGTGGTGTGCTCTTTTTCTTTTAACCTTTGCAGTATTAAACATAACAACATGAGCATTACATGTAATTAACACACATTATGAGTCCATGGAAGCAAAAGTGCATAACAATACTATACAGTAGATACGATCCACTTAAAAATTACAGTAAAAACCGGGAGTTACTACACCATGTCAATATAAATGACTCCATACAATCCTATGTATACACTAACTTAGTTACTACATACAGAGAGGTGAGCATTTTAAAAAGTGAGAGGTTATTTCCAACTTCTACCAAATCCACAACACTGTGCTGCATTTTGGATAATTACCACTTTCATTAAAGCAAAATACAGTTGTCACTGCTAATATGTGCCTTTAATACAACCAATGTGTTATTCAAATACTGTTCTCCAACTTAACAGACACAGAATGTTGTTATCTGCAGGTAAATAACGGAAGCAATAGAGTACACTCCTGGATTTGGCTTAGAGAGAACAACCAGGCGCAGACGGAGAATCAATAAAACTGGTAAATATAGAGAAAGCATACAAAAAAGTCCTAGTAGGTTATATAATAGAAAGTGCAGGCACCTGGAAGAGTGAAGAACCAATACTTGAAAATTGCTGGTTTGCTGGGTTTCTTTTTCTTTTACATTTCAACACTCAAGTCATCCGTCACGTAGCTTTGGCATAGATGACGTAAAATACTGAGTCTGTCAAGTTCAATCATCTAAAATGATCATCATCCAAATATCTAGTGACTACAGACCTAAGCAATGATCCACTTAAGTTTATGCTCCCGACAGCAGAAGCTACCTACTGTGTTTTTGTTTTTTTTGTTTTTTGATGCTTGTGTGTGTTTCTTGGCTTAAGCTGAGCCCAGACGGCTACTGGTGCATCAAGTGAGATCTCACTCAAGGCACAGGAAAGGAGACACCCAACACTTCAAATAAAAAGGTGTTCTCTCATTTACTAGGCCTCATAATATAGTTGGGAGAACAGGCCTGGAAAGTAGGAAGAACTGCTTGAACATAAGATGATAGTACAAAGCATGATGGGAAAATACGAAATATATCGCAATGCGGGAAGATCAGACTTTGGCTTGTAGATCAAATATTAAGGGCTAAATAAAAACAAACAGGCTATACTTATTTTGTCTTGATTTTTAGAACAGTTCCCACAAGTCTCACCCCACAAACCTGCACCATGCTTCACACAGATGCTTCGTCATTACATGCAACTAAATCCAAACATGCTTGGCTTTAAGCCAGTTAGGATTCCATTAAAAGATTTCTCTGCTTTCAGTTTTTAAACCCCATAACCAACTTTTTTTTTTACATGACAAGATTAAACTTCAGTTATTGAAATAACTGCAACAGCAGCATGCATGGGACGTCTGTGGCACTGAATGGCAGCAACAGATGTTCTGTTCTTTTTCAAGCTAATCTCTGTAGTATGTCCCAGCAGGTTGCAAATGTTTGAATGCTACCTTAACTTGTGCTGAATTTTACAATAAAAAGTGTATAAAGCCATTTAGCAAGACAAGAACCTCTGTGGGGTTCAGACCTAACAAACCAAAGCAAATTGTATTATTCATTTTCTCAGGGAGCAACTTCAGAGAAATGTAAATAACGGGCACAAATTCCATGCTACAGTGATCAGATATAGGAAACAACCCTACTTCACTATTAATGGAAGTGTACTACAGAAAGGTATAGTCACAAACAATCAAAAACCAAAGTGCATAACAGAAAAGCCACTCTGAAAAAGTCAGGGCGCCATGCAAATTCACCACATTTCACAAGTGGTTGCACCCTCTCAGCGCACAGGCCAGCCAGTGCTTCGATAAAAACATAAAAATAAAAATTATATTTCATTCTCACAGTCAGTGGTTTTTGAAGTTATACCGCAGAAGTCTTTTAACAGCTACCTCTTGATCACCTGCTCACTAATCTAATGTCCTGATCTAGAGAAAAGCATCTTAATCAAAGACCTTGTGATTAGACCAAACTATCCTACTGCACAGTATTTAAAAAGTCTTTTTGCATAAAACAGTAGGCCCCAAAATATGCAAAAGGCATGGCTCAAGTTGGCGTAAAAACTTCCCTTTCTTAAATTAAGAAAGATAATTACTGAGTGCATAATTCAACACCATCATCTTTTTTTTAATTGTTATGAGTTTATCTACTGTATGACTGCAGAACCAGTCTGCAGGGTCAAACTAAGGTGTTGCTAAATTTTCCACTTTAGTTTTGTCCAACTATAAGGCACGTGGACCAAGAAATGAGGCCTGATGGGTAACCATTTGTAATTTCCCAAAGTGCTGCACTGGGATGACTTTTCAATTATCTACAAAATTCATTTAACCAAATTAGAGGCAACTAATGCTGAGTTGAGAGTTGCTCATTTCTAGTCTACATGTACTCCTTCTGGAGACAAATCAACTCAATTCTCACTTGGACCGAGTGAGATCCTATACGACTTCTATTCTGGTAACTGAAAATTACTTTACACACCTCCTGCGGAAAAAGCCGGAACATGCCACATGTCTCACACCATCTATCTATCCATCTCCTACGGCTGACTGGGGAAAAGCTGAGGGGCGCAAACCCACAAATAGAAAACGTGCTAATGAAAACTCACCACCACATCTTTTTGTTGGATTTTTCAACATTTTGTACAAAACTCAAGAAAATTAGCACCCTTCATGAAAAAAAAAAGATCCAATTTGCTCAATCTGCTTGAAATCGCAATCGTCAAAACATGAAATTCAAACCAAGGTTCTATGAAATTCATGGTTAGGAGCAAATTGCTTTGTTTTTTAATAGAAAAAAAAAAAGAGTTTGTAAACCTCGAAATCCTCAGCCTCTAAAATGAGTTAAGACCATTAGTAAACAGAGAAAGTAAAACTAAGGTTTAAAAGTGCTAAAATGTCAACTATGAACACTATAATGACATTTCTTTTATGTTCTTTACAAATAAAAACTAAAAAATGAGACAGAAAATCAAAGTCTGTGTTCACATGGACACTGTGTTAGTGTTCTAAGCACCGTTTTCAATCCCAGCAACAGGAACTGAAGGCCATGTCTTGAAGTGACACTTCTCTCCTGACACCAAAGCCTGAAAATGCAACCCCAAAATAAGAAATTCAAACATAATCTTAAACTACCTTCTCCAAAAGTTGTTTCTCCTCCACCCATTCTTCCAAATATAAAGTGGAAACCAATTTAAAAAAGAGGAAGAACTGCAGCTTTGGTATTCAAGATCAGGAAAGAATTACTTTAGCATCCTCAATTATAAATGTGCTAATAAAATGTTGCACATACTTTACATTTTAAATTGAACACTTTGCAAAAGACTGACGTAATAACGTTGATCTCAACGTAAGGGTAAGAAAAGCACAACCTGTTGGGTTTGTGTGAGGGTCCTGAGTGGTGCGGCCCCCTGGTGTTGTCGCTTGCATCCTGGTGGCTGAGAACATCTAAAGGTGGATTTGTTTTCATCTCCGTGGCAGTGGTATCAAGTAAGGCTAGCCCTTTTTATGACTGTCAGCGCTATACAATGTGATTGTGATGGTCTCTAAAAGCATTTCTACGATGCAAACTCATAGAAAAGAGCCAGCGTTTTGCTGTTAAGCCAGTGTGGTGTGCAGAAAGAGAAGTTAGAAGATGCAGGGCTGGATGATGGACATCAAGGGCAACTTTGAGATAATGTGTGAGCTCAACTGTTCCTCTCCTAAGCGTAGACTGAACCCCTGAAAAGGACCCAGAATGCACAGATGGAGATCAAAAAATATTTCAATAATTGTAAATGTTGTTATAGTTAGTTCCTGTGAATCAAGTGCTGGTTTTACTGAGGTTTGAATATGAAGATGAATCTGTGTTCAAGCTAACAGTCTGTATAGAAGTGAAGGCAGAGGTAACCCCCCTACCCCCCTACAGGGAGCTCCAGTGGTGAATGTGTAATTATTAAGGTCGATGTGAAGGTTGAAGACTGAGATTGAAAGAGAAAGAGAGCCCTTGCATCCTGTCCAATCACTCAAAGGGCAAAATGCTGTGAGTGCTGGTGGAGGGACAAGGCATTGGAGGGAGGACCTGGGGGGTTTGCAATGTACTGCCACAGGTCTTTTTAGATCGGGGGCATCTGTGAAGCACTCAACTTGGAAGCATACACACACATTCATGCACAAACTATTTCATGTTTGTCACCCACACTTATAAAGAGGCACATACACTCCCCCGAGCATGCAGACATTCAGCTATTAGCACTGAGAGATGCTTCTCCACAGATTAGAGCGTTTGGAGTCATTCTCCTCTATACACCTTATTATTGGAGGGGGATTAAAGTCCCTGGAAGGGAGGATCCACATCTGGAGTCAGTGCAGAGGGGCTTTAAGAGACATGTGGAGAAGAGGATGGGTGTCTCCAGAAACACCAGCCCCGTTTGGTGTGCTGCTTACGCAGGATCTCCTCTTCACGCTCGCGCTCCTTTTGTGAGCGCAGATAGCGGTCTTCCTCCTTCAAGAACCACACAGGAGGCCAGCGATGCTTCTCGAAGTGTCTCTGGTTTTCTAAAGAGAGGGAGGGAAAATATATCCACAGGAAAAAATATAAATCCACTGGGTGTTAACAGTTTGATAGAGGGTGAATGTAAATAGTGAGATGCTTATTCTAAGATGCATAACTACAAGCCTCTCTTCAAATAAAGAAAAAACATTGCATTACATAATTCTTTTTGCAGACAAAAAATTTGATGCTCCCACTCAAACCAAACGTTTGATATTAAGCCACCTCTAGCTGCATTTCTTAAATAGCGTGTTCAAACGAGGAGTTTAAAAACAGGAAAGCAAAGAAAAGGACTTGAGTGAGGCTAAATCTCAGGACCAAAAGAGGTCAAATGAATGCACCATACCTGGAGACATGGCCTTCATATCTTTGGGAAACTTGCGGCAGATGCTGTTATAATTAGTGCAGATGTGATGGAGACACCAAGCAGACAGCTGTTTGGAGTTGTGGAACTGTGGAAAGGGAAAAAAGTAAATATTACAGCTCTTAAAAAAGCTCAAACAAGACAATCAGACAGTCAGAATGAAATTAACCTGTTAACCAAAATATTTAAGACTTAGAAATGCAGAAGTATGAACACACCTGTGCAAGCTCGAGATAAGCCAACACTTGTCCATCGATGTCAGTTCCTTTCACTGCCTGCTGGAGAAGTTCATCCACAGCATGCTGCTCTGGAGATGCACAAAATGAACAAACTCATCTAAGTATTTATTGTTCAAACTTTATTTTGCCATTAGCCAAATCTATATTTCGATGCAACTTTTGGGCCTGCAGGCTTTGTAAGTCTTTACCAGTGAGGGCGACGAGGCGTGGCAAACAGAGTCGGTTGGCCAGAACAATTAGCTCCATGGGCTCCAAACCAGGACAGGGTGTTAGGAGACCACAGTACAAGAACTCAAGCACCCCACGCATACAGGCTGCACTGGTGTCAGGAATGGATACCTGGGAAATAACACCCACATTGAGAAAAAATGAGGAAAAGATCAGAAATTCACTAGGCAAAATAAATTAGTTGATAACACAAAAGCTGGTTATGTGGTCATTTTTCTATCATAAACAGTTCTGCCCAAAATGTCCTCAAATTAGGACCAAAACCCAGATTAGCACCAATAAACTACATCTGATTACATAGACTCATGACCGAGGTGACTTGCCATGGTGCTTCTTTATATGGCTTCCCATATCAGCTATTAAACCTGTGGTTTCACTGCTACACACCCGACTAATTCATCTGCAGTTGATGGAGTGTAAGCACCAGGAGGAAGGAAGGTAAATGTTTACGAGAGTGATGACCCGACCCCTCTGGGAGCTCTCTGAGTCAACCTACTGTGGCACTTTACAGTCTCGACTTCCATAACCAATTAAGAGAATGTCAGCTTGCTGCAACCTCTTATTACTATAATAAAAAATAAATAAATGTAAACCCATTGCCAACATGAAGGTAGATTCTACACATGGACCTTAATACCATAATACCATACTGGATGTAGTTTTAAATCCAACAGCCTCATGACTCAATAAGGAGTTGTGTTGTTTTGGCGGCAGACTTTGATTTTTTATGTTTTAATGATATTTAAAGTCTTATCCTTTTAGAGTTTTATTATCAAACTTTATAAATTCTGTAATATTTATTTGTTGCTTTATTGGGTTTTGATTTTCTCTTTGCTGTTACATAATGTACTGCCCCATTAATGTAGCACTTTACAGCCCAATAAAACAATCCCAGTAGGGAAAATAAAGTTCATTTCATTTGAATTGATCTACTACGAGCAGCACTCCATTCATTTAACATCTTTATGGTCAATTAGTTTATAACAGTTTAATAGAATTTAGGTGTATAGAACAAATTAATGACAGTGTGATTTTAAAAAACAGCTGAAAATGAAAGATTACTGAGAATAAAGAGGCAGAAAAAGTCTGATCAAGTTTAAGGTGGAAGGAAATCGATGAGTCACGACTAGCAAGATGAAAAGTTAAGATTTTAAAACAGGGCTCATTCTTTTAAGGGTTAAAAAAGGCAAAGCACTTTTATTTAAATGTCAACAAATTAAGGACAGTTTGCACAGACATCAAATCTAGACTTTTTATCTAATAGTTGTTTTTTAGCAAAAACCGATAAAACCTCTCACACTGTAACCGAGTATCTATATTATTACGCAGCTAACGCCAGTAACAGCATAAATGATGATAATAGATCTGTTCCAAAAAACAGAATCAGTGCTGTTCTGCACAAAAATAGAATGGTCCATTTTCACACAATAACATGGATATGTGTGAGCAGATAAAACACTGAGAAGGAAGTGTGGCATGAGGACAAAAATAGGACGGCACAGGAGGACCAAACATGACTCTCACAGTTATAGGTGTACAGCTTTTCATGTAGCAGGTCAAAAACAAAGTTCTATGTTTTTCATTGTTCACTTCAAATGATCATCTCCTGATATTGTCCAGCAGAAGTGAACAAACTGACTAAAGGAGTATCTGCTCTGAGCAACTGTGTTAAATCTACTTTGCTAATTAACCCTAAAAAGCTTTGTTGCAACATAAAAATGAAGCTACATTACCATGCAATTAAAAAGGGAAAATGGATCATAAATATAAATGGCAGTTCATTGTGCAGTCACTCTTTGAGTCTCTGCCTTCAAAGACCTGCTTTTTGGCAGCATTGTTCATAAATAGAGACACAATAGTCATCAACATGAAGTGTTTAGGGTAACCACTGACAACAGAAACCCACTTATAGCAAATATCACATCCCCATTAATGATGCTGATGTCATTAAATAACCATTTGATGTGTGCTGTTACACAAAGAATAAACTCTTCTTGTAGAAAATTATTTTTTCATAACACAAAACATCTAACCTAGACTTTTTCCCCCCAATTCATGGCATTTATTTCTTATTTACAGCTTTAAATCTTAACAGACTTTGGAATGAGCCTGCAGGATCTGGTTCAGTAAAACCCCAGGGGATTCAACGTAAAGACAGACTTTAATTTCCTTTGTGGTTATGTCAGATCCAGGAAACATGCATTACAAGAAACCGAGCCCCAGGAGAACACACCTGAGGTAACTGGACTCGGCACCCGGGAAACGCTGGTCTAAAATGAGACACTTCTCTTTCTCAAAGTATGTTTTACTGTTTAATCAAATGTCTTTGTTGCACTTTTTACAGGCTGAAGCGCTCAAACAAGTGAGTCAAGTGTTTCTAACTAGACTCGATCTTTAATAAACCAGCAGTTTCACACTTAAACCAGCAAAGAGCTTAAAAAATACCAAAGAACCACTTTAAAACTAACTATACCATAACTCCTGAAACACAGTCTGTGGTTAGCACGGTGTCAAAGCACACAGCCTTCAATAGCAACAGGAAGTCAGAGTCAGGAAGCATTTCTCAGCATGTGTTTCAGTGTGTGTGTGTGTTTGTGTACATGTGATGACACAAACACACTTGTATTCATCATTCTGGCAATTTTTTAAAAATGCCATGAAAATTTGTTGCAATAAACTTCAATTTAGGGTTAAAAAATCCAATTTCACGTAATGAAACAGCTGATTTGATGCAAAGTTGAAGTCAGGGTCAAGATGAGGGTTATGTATAGACATGCTGTCACATGTGGGGTTAGGGGATGTTTCTAGGTAATTAACTATGTGGGGTTGTGTTTACCGGTGAATTACATTCTGTTTATCTTCATTGTGTGTCAAAAAGTACAAGAATCTTGTGACTCCAGACCTTCAACCACATCTGCAAGTGAAACAAAGGTTTGTAGGTCAACCTGATAAAAGGGCTAACCTTAAGCACACAGTCACTGTTTGCGTTGTTCGGTGTCCTTTTAGCAACGAGTCAGCAAAATGATAAACCTTATCCCTGCGACTCAAATACCTTTAGCCTAATTCACATCTCTTATCTGAGTTTACAAGCTCCGTGGGATCAAGTTGCTGCTACAGACACTATCCTAACTTTCCTGGAAGTTTTTTCCCAGGATTTAGGATGCAGACATCTAACCCACATCTAAAAGCTTAAAGGTAATTCCATCCAGTACAAGTGAGCTCACCTCCTCAATGTAACTTTCCATGAAAGAGCCACGGAACATAGCGGCCATCCAGTCACAACTGGAGATGAGCAGGGGCTTATGGGCCGGCAGGCAGCCGTCGTCCAGTCGGAACACCACATCTGAAACCGGGGTGGGAAAAGAGCGGTCATCTCGTGGAAAGCCACAGAAGCCCAAGCTACAGATGGGGGGGGGGGGGGGG